>CM042883.1:25572413-25741000 GCA_023653495.1 Melastoma candidum | reverse complement strand
AATAAAGGGTTAGAATCCTCAGACGCACCACCGACTACCACCTGTTCGCTTGACATCTGGTCTCCCTTAAGACGTGTCTAGAGCTCGAATCTTCGTGTTCGTACGGAGAAAACATGCGAATTACCCTTTCATGGCTGAAAACTTCCCTACATAATTAAGCCTCCATATACGTGTCGTTGTCGCATGCGGATTGACTATTTCTTCCCTTCCCCCCCCCCCCAAAAAAAAAAAACGATACTCAAATTACAATGATAAAACCACGTCCTTATCACCGCACCTCATACTAAAAAGGGATAATAAAAAAAAAACAAAAGGAGCATATTACTCTCATTTAATTCATATTGCGGCGGCTAATCATGGATTTTGTTTTTTTTTTTAAGACAATCCATCTGTGTAAAAGTGGGTTATGTTTTAAGACTAAATCTGCGTCGTGGACTGACTTTTAAAAGTTGTATTACCTTTTTATTTATTGTCGGCATGATGTAGGGTTCATCATTGCCAACAGGTCAAATGAAATCGGGTCTGGGATCCCGCGAGCCAATGGTGTTTCAAATGCAACGTGTTTTTAGTATAATAATAATAACATCAAGAAAACAGAGAGAGGGTCAAATGGTTAGGGTCAGGGTCAACATACGTGTCGGGGATACTATTTCTCTCCTTGCCCTTTATCTTTAGCTTCCCGTGGTGTGTGAACACGGTACCTCAGAGAATTTAAAAGAGTGGAAAGGAAAACGAGATCTTAGAATTTTTCGATTAGAAGAAGGGTGTAAGAAAATTCAAACGCGTAATTAATTCACTGTTTGGGTTTTGACTATAACTTCCTAAGGATCGTGTCGCAACTGTTTGTCGATAACCATCCCAACTTGTGACGTCGAACATCCTGGACCGACCAGGAGATTGCAGTTATCGCGACACGAAAAGTTGTGACATGAATGCATTGTAATAAAACCGGGCAGACCAACTTGCCCGACAGCAGAGGAGGGAAGGGTTTGGCCTACCATCGCGCAGCGGATTCGAGCAATGATTGGATATATGCGGGCGATGAGTTATGATTCGTCCGTCGAGATCTCCCGCGTTGCCCATAAGCAAACAGCCTCTTCCTACTAATCCCTAATCTGAACCCGCATTATTGTGGGGGCAATGGATGGATGGGATGAATCTTAGATAACATTTCGTCTGAATGATCTTGAACATTGGGTTTGCTCATCGGAAAGAAACAAAAACTCCAGCGATGCAAAATGGATTGCTCGAACCGGGCAAAAATTTACTTTTAATAATAATAATAATACACTTCGGGAGTTTCTCCTGACTTTTAAAACACCGAAGAAAAGAAACAAGAACTGACTCTCAAATCAGCACAAAAAGCTGATGCACAACCAACCTCACCAAACGCGTTTCTTGTTCTTCTCCATTTGAATGAAACTCACAAACATAACCTTTTCGTACAATTTTTATCGAATTTGAAATAAAGCTACCTCCCTCGCACCATATCTAAGTTGCGTACAGACAATTATAAAATTGTACTTATAAGTTCATAAAAAAACGACTCTCCATAGGCTGACTGCACTGGCTTTAGGGCAAGGGCTTACTTTGTTTGACCCCGCCCCCCAACCCCCAAACCAATCATCCACTTCCCCTGTTAACTTTCTCCATTCCTGGAATCCTCCACCACCAACCTCCACCTCCTCTAATAGTTATTTTAAACGAAAACCGCCACCCCCAGTTTCTGTCCAACTTCTTCAGAGACCAAGCACCAAAATCCCACCCTGCATCTTCCTCCGCTCTTCCCTCCCAAGATCTTTTTCTTAGATTAGAATTTTCCACACTCCTTTTTCAGAAGAAGGCGTGTGTATAAGCAGAGGCAAGTCAGGGTCTCCTGCCTCAAACGCATTCCCACGCCACCCAGATCAATCTCTCGATCCCCTTACATTTATTTTTTTTCACGATAACCCTAGCTTGGGAGAGAGGGTTTCAGAGATCTGATGACCCAACCCTGTTGCTCCACCAAGACCATCTCCAAGACCTCCTCCCAACAACCTAAGAACACAAACCCGATAACGTGGTCGTCTCCCTCGAGAGGACTCTGTCCTTTTCGAATTTCCTTCAAGGCAAAGAGCCAGCCCCCTCCCCAGAGATCGAGCGGGGAATGCGGTGGTTTCGGTTAGTGGGCCGTCCAGGGCATCGTCGCTTCATCAGCCAGATATCTTCTTCTCTCCAAAGCCGATCAGCGAGATCACGAGGCCGCTGTTAAGGTCCAGAAGGTGTATAAGGGTTATAGGATCCGTAGGAGCCTCGCGGATTGTGCCGTCGTGGTCGAAGAGCTATGGTTAGTGCCATTTTTTTTTTTAATTAGTAGAACCAGGGAATTTGCATTGCCAGCAGGACTAATTTCTTAAAACCAATATGTTTGCAGGTGGAAGGCTATAGATTTTGCGGCACTGAAGCATAGTTCAGTTTCATTCTACAAGGACGACAAGCCAGAAACAGTCACTTCACGGTGGAATAGAGCGAGAACCCGCGTAGCCAAGGTAAGGAGCTTTTGGATCATGCCCTGGAATTTCAATTTTAAGGAACTTTTTTGTCTGATAAGTGGATGTTGTTCTGTGCATCAGGTAGGAAAGGGCTTGTCCAAAGACGAGAAGGCTCAGAAGCTGGCTTTACAGCATTGGCTCGAAGCGGTGAGTACGAATTGCTGTTTCATTGATGGCGATGTCGAAGGTTTCTCGATCCCTTTGCAAATTGCACAGAGGAAATGAATCTGACCTGATTACTCTTTTGCAGATTGATCCACGGCATCGTTATGGACACAACTTGCTTATGTACTATGACGTGTGGTTCAGAGCGAAAGCACGCAGCCCTTCTTCTACTGGTTAGATGTCGGACAAGGAAAAGACATCAATCTCGAAAAGTGCCCGAGAACCAACCTGCAAAAACAATGCATCAAGTATCTCGGACCTGTAAGCACTCCATCGATGCATTCCCTAAATCGAAACAACTTCCATGGATCATCCGAGGCGCTGTACTTACCGATTCTTTTTTTCGAAATGCAGACCGAAAGGGAAGCCTACGAAGTGGTAATCCGTGATGGCAAGCTCGTGTACAAGCTAAGTGGGGTGCCTGTCACAACTGTGGAAGGCTCCAAGTGGATATTCGTGCTGAGCACGTCGAGGGCCTTCTACGTCGGCGAGAAGAAGAAGGGAGTGTTCCAGCACTCCAGCTTCCTGTCGGGGGCGGCCATCACGGCCGCCGGTAGGCTGGTCTCTCGCTACGGAGTCCTCGAGGCGGATCTGGCCCTACAGCGGCCATTACCACCCGACAGAGGAGAATTTCAGGGAGTTCATCGGATTCCTGGAGGAGCACAACGTTGATCTCAGCAACGTCAAGGTACTTTCCAAATCACGAAGTTGATCGTCCCTAAGCTATCCGATTACCACCGAATAATCATCTAAATTTCGTGCATTTCAGAGATGCGCCCGTCGACGACGACTATCCGTACACGAGCTCGAGCGGGGAATCCAACCAGGGGGCGACGGCGGGATCTGCCGTCGCCACAGTTGTTTCGGAGGAAAAGACTGTCGCCGTCGCCGGAGAAAGGCTGCCGAGAAAGCCAGGACGGCGGTGAGGCGACGGCGTTCGACCTGGCGAGGCGGTTGTCGCGCAAGTGGTCGTCGGGGACAGGGCCGAGGATCGGGTGCGTGCGGGACTACCCTACAGAGCTGCAGACGCGCGCGCTGGAACAAGTCAACCTGTCTCCCCGCGTTGCCAATGGGCAGTTCCGGAGTTACGGCCCGATTCCTTCTCCTCGGCCCAGCCCAAAATGCAGGCTGTCTCCCAGGCTTTCCTATATGGGCCTTCCCAGCCCGAGAACGCCTGTTCCCCCGGCCTGCTGAGGGCCCAATAGGCCTCTTGTCTTAATTAAGCTGACGAGATCAGGGTCTTAGCTCTTACTTTAGGAAACCATACTTTTGTTGATTGATTCATTTCTTGTTCTTTTTTTTTCAAATCTCTTGGAGCAATAAGAAGGAATGTCTTGATTCTCTTGTGATCCAAATCAAACCCACAATAGTAACTGGGACACAGTACGTTGGGACTGAAAAACCTTTAGCAGCGAAAGCAAGAGAGATCCGGTTGTCAATCCATCTTGTTTTCTGTCTATCTGGGTTTGGTGGTGATTTAACTGGGATTTGCTTCAGAAAGTAAAAGATCTGTTTTTGCTTGGAGAAGGCTTGAAAAAAAAGAAAAAATACTCCTGCCATGTTGTTGAGTGCAGATTGGTTGCTCCCCCTTCTGAAATGATACATGTCTTGTCTCGCTGAAGTCATGGGAGGATTTTTCTTTCCATGCACGGATAAGTGTGAAGAAGAGATCCAAGCAATCTTCAAGCAAAGAAGTAAAAGCTGCAACAGGGCTGTTGCCTCTCTGTTGGGTGCTTACTGTTTCTTTCTGTGATTGTAGTTTTGGCAAATTCTTTTACCTAGCTCCCCTGTTCATGACATCCCCGGTTTGCTTTGCCCTGGACAAGAAAAAAATAAATCTTTCCCAGTTTCCAACCTCCCAAAATGATAAAAAGTGCATCCCATGGTTGATATCACGGGGTAACTCACAGCCTTTAACTCAAGTTTGAAATCTTCTTAAGGCAGCTAACTGCTAAAGGGTTGGGTGCCTTTTTCTGATAATTATTTTGTCACCGATCTGGGGTGATGAAGGGTGAGTTTAGGAACAAAATGGTACCACCACATAGGCCCATGTGCTTTGCTGCAGATCTTCTTCTTTCTGGCCCCTTCCCTTTTTCTTTTTCCACCCTTCTCCCTGTGCACGAAAGTCCTAAAAGGTCATCATCATCCATAAACTCAGTCCTCACGCGACATCAATCCCCAGAAGGGATTGGGCCCTATGCTTGCTCTTTTGGTTTTGCTTCTTTCGTGCATTATATAAAGCTGACACCCGCCACACCCCTTACTTCTCTGTTTCTTGAGCATCCCATGCGGGAGTTGATCACACCATATAATCGAAACTGGGGGATGAAGATGGACTGTGGAGTGGTGGGTCAGCGGCAGTAATTATTTCCTTCGCCTTGACTGGAGTACACCATGCCTTCAATTGACTAATCATAACTGCCGTACACTGCTCTGCTATGCAGCCGCCTCCTCAGTTCAGTATAAGTAAAAAGATAAGAACATAACCGACCGACCAAAACTCGTCGGCCGCGTCAAGAATCTCGTCAACAGTAGAGTTAAAAGATTGGCACGCAATGGTTGCATACATTTGCATCCTTCCCCCCAACCTCATCGTTTTTTAACATGGTATTGGTATACCTTACTTTGTTGTGGTGCTTTTGCTGCAAGATGTGCAGCAAATAATTGAGAAAAAGGGACTTTGCAGGGAAATGGGTGTAAACTACACCATGTAATCATAGAAACCACAAATCAAAATCACCTGCGAAAAATTGGATCGTTTACGCGTGTTTACGATCATCGAGAAAGAACAGGGAAAAGAAAAACATACCCTTATTCACTGTATTTGTCGTGTCATGAATCAGAAGTAAGAAACTAGAACGACGTAGATCTTTTTCCCTTTTTTCCTTTCCTCACGACTGCTATGAGGCGAAAGAAACTGACGATCAAATATATATATATGATTTTTTCATGAAAAGTCAATTTTACCCCTTCATAAATAAAAGTTTGAAGGACAGTGAACCATAGGATATAAATGGCCTATATCCAGCCGTAAATCACATCAAATATAAGAGATGCGCATATCTCAATAATTTTGGTGATCACAATACTTTAGTGGCATATCATGTACTGTCTTATGTTACTATAAAATTATATAATTAATTGTGGCCCAAAAATTCCAACGGGTCATCTGGACTTTTACTTACATCGCCCTATGGTCTATGACAATGCCCGACTAAAGGAAAGCTCTCCTCCTCACATTTTGGCTCGCGGGTTTTGTTTGTATTAGGTTAATTGTTTGCCCCACTTTGCAGTCAATCTGAGGAAAGGAGTAAAACCATCTTCATAGGCACCCCATTTTGGCTTGTGCCATAACCACAGACCAGAAAAGACTGCCCTGATATAGGCCAGGAAAGGTAGGCGATGAGGAGGAGTAGTTAATTTGTGATTTTGTCATCCTGGATTCCCACCACGTGATCATTAAATGCATCAAACTGTCGACGAATCCCCCCCCCCCCCCCCCAACCAACAGGTCTCAACAAACTCGTGCTTACCATCTTCGTGTGCCGACAGAAGCGAGAGAAATAACAACACGTTGTCGGATGTGTGGCTTAGAACTTCTTATGAATTCTTAAAACATGACTCGGTTCAGGTTGTCTGTGGCTTAGAACTAACTACCTCTCTATCTATACATGCAGCTGATATGGGGTTAGCCACAATTATGTTCCTTTCCAGTCTCCGGACGGACCTGTTATGTCATAAATCATTGTACCAGGTTCACAAACAGTGAGGTAAGGAAAGGACAAGACACAGAGAGACACGGCAGTCCTTCCTTCTTTCTGAGGTTTACAAAAAGAAGTGAAAGCTTTGCAGGAAAGGGAGTGCAGAAGAAGAAGAAGAAGAAGAAGAATAGGAGGAGGGGAATCACTTGCACGACAAGCAAACATCTCTTTCAATCCAGACTCGTGTCAATCCCCCCTCTCTCCCGCCCTCTAGCTGCTGTCCTATTTAGTTCCCATTTCTCAATCACCATTCAATGCAAATCCAACCCCCCCCCCCCCCCCTTTTTAGAAAACAGACATTTGTTACAAATTACAAAGTCCTCTCTCCCTCCCATTTTTTGACAACGAATGAATGAGTGAGTGACTCCCTCGAGAAGGCAGCTACTCACATCAACTCGGTCAAGAATCAAAAAAATGAGGGCCGCAGCAATCATCATGATGTGGGTCGCTCTAAATGCAGCAAGTTTGGCACCTACAGCATACTCGAGGGATTCGTTGCCTGACAAGCAGATAAACACAGAGAGCAAACTAGGAACATCCCACTTCATGGAAGCTCTCAGCTTCCAAACGGTATGGCTTCTTTGACCCAGAGTTCAGGAAACATGGTGTGGGTGTTGGGTTCTTAGTTTTTTGTTGTTTACTTTGTGTCTTGAAAGAAGGGAGAGATTGGGTTGGGAGGAAAGGATCTAAAAGGTGATAAGTCAGTGAGCAGGGGGCTGAAACTGATGGGGAGGATAGGGTCAAGGCCGCCGAGCTGTGCCAACAGGTGCGGGCGGTGTGCGCCCTGCGACGCTACTCAGATCCCGGCCAGGACTGATCGCAAGACAGTGGATTACACGAACTACGAGCCGGAAGGGTGGAAGTGCAAGTGCGGACCTCACTTCTTCGACCCGTGAAGATTATATCTTCTTTCTTTTGGTCCGCTTTTCCTTCCTAACTTCCCGACTCCAAACTAGCCAGCAAAGATCTTCTGTACATATAGAGATGGGAATGTTGGAGCAATGTGACCTTCCGAGTGCGTATGCAATTCGAATGTGATTAATAGTATTTCTTTGTGGTGGTGCTTCACATGTAACATCGTGTTTTCAAAAATTCTCCAAACGCGATTCGAGTAAAGAATTTTTCTAAATTAATAAAATATTTTTTCAAATTAACCTTACATTCATATAAACCTCGAATCTTACGTCTGTGTCGTCATTTTGCTATGAAATGAAACTTAGCCTTGTTCGCTTTGTGTAACTAAATCGATGGAACAACGACATGTAAACTTTTTTTTTAATTGCCAATCAAATGCAAACGAAAATTGAAAAAAAAAAAAAAAACAAACATCGTTATTATTACATGGAGAAACAAAATGTAAAACCTTAAATAAATCAGTACGGAGCGGAGTCGACTATCTTCTTGTGTCTTCGGCGTAGTGCCCGAAGCCGCCGTCTTCGGACAACCCTCGACCAAGATCCTTCCTTTCGGTTACGAGCCCTGTCTATCCTAAGCGAACTCCAAGACCCTTCTCCAGATCTGCTCGAAGTCTATCGAAAACCCCTACGAAGTGAATCCCCCCCTAGTCCCCCCTGGGCACCTCGTCCACCGTCATCGTGAGTTACACCCGCCCCTGAATCTTTTCGTCTCTTGTTGTCGTAATTGTTGGGTGTTTCTCGATGGAGGTAGTTTGTGTTGATGTGTTGAATTCGGGGGTGGAGGCATGAGGTCGTGTCTAGTTTGGATTATTGGGTTCTAATTTCGATTTTTTATTACTATTACCTTTTGTTATCCGAGATTTTGGAAAGACTCGGACTATGGTTTGTGGAGATGGATTTCCGTTATTGAATTGGCTCGTTAAATGTTACGGGCAGAGATTTCGCGTTGAGGATTACCAAGATGGTAGACAGCAATTTGCCGCCTGATTCTGCTAAAGAGAATGTGGATCGGGATTCTAATCAGATTCCGGCCGAAAACGTCGAGAAGTCGCTTGATAGCATCATTAGGGAGCTTAATGACTCGATCTCGGTTGGGAAGAAGCATAAGTTTTGGGAGACCCAGCCGGTTGGGCAGTACAAAGATCTCGGGGACTCGAGCTTGCCCGAGGGGCCTATTGAGCTGCCAACGCCGTTGCAGGAGGTTAAGCAGGAACCCTATAATCTGCCCAGTCAATATGTGTGGACCACCTGCGACATGACCTCTGAAGAGACTTGTAATGAGGTGTACAATCTTTTGAAGAACAATTATGTAGAGGATGATGAGAACATGTTCCGGTTCAACTACTCGAAGGAGTTCCTTCGGTGGGCTCTTCATCCGCCGGGCTACTTCCAGAGTTGGCATATCGGGGTTCGTGCAAAAGCTAACAAGAAGCTGGTTGCGTTCATCACAGGAATTCCGGCTAGACTGAGGGTGCGCAATGAAGTAGTCAAGATGGCGGAGGTCAACTTCTTGTGCGTTCATAAGAAGCTGAGGTCGAAGAGACTTGCTCCTGTTCTAATCAAGGAGGTCACACGAAGGGTTCATCTGGAGAATATATGGCAGGCAGCTTACACTGCCGGTGTGATTATTCCCACTCCCATAACAACTTGTCAGTACTGGCACAGATCATTGAACCCCAAGAAACTCATTGATGTTGGATTCTCTCGTCTGGGTGCTAGAATGACCATGAGTCGTACTATTAAGCTCTACAAGTTACCGGATTCGACATCCACTCCAGGATTTAGAAAAATGGAGCTTCGGGATGTGCCTGCTGTTACCCGCTTGTTGAGGGAGTACTTGAGCCAGTTTGCCGTTGCACCTGATCTCGACGAGGATGATGTGGAGCATTGGATGCTTCCCACCAAGAATGTGGTGGATACTTTCTTGGTTGAGAGCCCGGATACTCATGAGATTACCGACATATGTAGCTTTTATACTCTCCCTTCTACTATACTTGGGAACCAGAACTACTCGATCTTAAAGGCTGCTTATTCCTACTACAATGTATCAACGAAAACTCCACTGCTTCAGTTGATGAATGATGCCCTCATTGTTGCCAAGCAGATGGATTACGACGTCTTCAATGCTCTGGATGTCATGCAAAACGAGTCTTTCCTCAAGGAATTGAAGTTTGGTCCAGGGGATGGTCAGCTCCATTACTATCTTTATAATTACCGGCTAAGAGAAGCCTTGAGGCCTTCGGAGCTTGGACTGGTATTGTTGTAGCTGGTACATTTGGCGGGAGGGGAATAAAAAATGCTTTCCAAAGGTTCTTTTAAAAAAAATTCCCGCGGTTGGATTGAAATCAATGACGACAGAGGTCAATTTAGGGTGTTATTCCTAGACCAGCAACCATGGGTTATATTTTTGCCTGTTTTCTGGTAACTATTTGCTCCATTGGTCAAGCCATGCAAATGTTTTGTGCGACATGATTATGTTTGATATTGGGACTATATTGTTTCTTTCAAGCCGTGGTTCGTTATACTTTTCCTTCCTTAGCGTTCTGCGCTTTTATCTTCTTCTTCTTTGGTGCTGTGGATCAGGAGATCTTTCTATTTACAGAAGTTGTAGTTTCATTTAATACCCCAGTATGCCGGAGCCATTAGGTGTGATTGGTTGCGCATTATGGCATGCTGGGATATCGGTGAGGGTTCCCTGAGGTTATTGCTCGTTAGAGTTCTGATTATTTGGTAGGGAGGAACGTGTTAAACCCCGGACCAGCCCACCGGTCTCATGTGCCCTTCCGACCGTCACGTTGTCCCTGGGATGTTTCCTAACCATCCAAGCCACATTGTGGGGAGCTTATCAGTTTGGTCGGGCTTGTTCAGATTGAACTTTGAGTTGCAAGTAGTGCTGACGACATCGTTTTTTCAGACTGACCATTACCAAGTTTGCGGAACTTTCTGATGTGCTAGTACTTGAGAGACTGCCCTATTTTTCTTCAATTCTCATACTAGTCGAGTCTTGCTGATTACACTGGATAACAAAGCGAGTACAGAATTCATGGGACTCAAAAGCTTATGTTATCCCAGCACTTTGTGGCTTATGATTCCACACACTTTCAGCATACGGCTCGTGGATCCCAATTTTCGCGCTCAGGCTTAAGCGCCAGCCAACCAGATCATTTTCTAACATTGTTTTTCTTCCTAAAGAAAATCATAAACACCTAAACTATGATATCGTACCCCTTTCTCCGATATGTTAATCAACTTTAAGGCACCAGATTCCTCTCCACCAATCGTCTCACGAACTCCTCCGCAATCTTCTCCTATGTCACGAAACGAGTCTTACTGTAGGCTACTGCTAGAAATGGGGAAAGCATCTCCTTTTCGGCTGCGTGTTGACTTTGAACAGGAAACCATCAGGGAAGTCAACTGCCGAGTCTCTTTTAGATCAGCAGCTGCCTTCTTGGAAACCTTGTAAGAAATTCCCCAGCCGCCGACTCTGAATCATTCTCCCTCCCCTTACATTCTTCCCCACCACAGCCCTGTTCGTTATATCTGCTCGGAGTGACTGTGTTTGATCTGTCAGTTGAGCATCAGCAACCTGCCCGACATAACTGTGAGTAGCCCGTCTCCAGGCTTGTTTCATCTCTTGGTTCTGTTCCTTCCCCTTTCTTCAGACAGTTCGTGTAAGTTTTTGCTAGCTCTTTGTGTTCGTGCTTGGTTAGTTGCTTGATCATTGGCGAACACGAATGATAAGGGTCAGATCTCTGGCTGTGCAGCTTGTTGATGCCACTATGTTATTTGGCGTGGATTCGATAGCTATTCTTGTACAAGTATTGGTTCTTGTTTGATGTATTATTCCTTGTCAAATATGCTGAACAGATCGTCGGTATAAGCTAATTGTCGAAATGGGCGGTGCTGGATCACCCCTTGATTGTTGTGAGGAAATCCCAGACGAGGAATCGAGCCAGACTCCTCCAGGATACGTTGAAGAGCCGCTTGATGAGTGCGTGAGGATGTTCAATGACTCCCTGCCGTTTGGCAAGAAACACGAGTTCTGGGAAACCCAACCTGTCTGTCAGTTCAAGGATCTTGGGAACCCGGACTTGCCCGAGGGCCCGATCGAGCAATCAACTCCGTCATCAGAAGTAATGCAAGAGCCGTATGCTCTCCCACCTGAGCTAGAATGGACTACTTGTGACATGACATCCGAGGAGACATCTGATGAGATTTATGAGTTTCTGAACAACAATTATGTTGAGGACGATGAGAACATGTTCAGGTTCGACTATTCCAAGGAGTTTCTGAGGTGGGCGCTGTGTCCGCCAGGGTATTACAAGAGCTGGCACGTTGGGTTTCGTGATAAAGCCTCAAGGAAGCTGGTTGGATTCATAACCGGCATCCCCGCTCGGATGAGGGTTCGGGGTGAAGTCATCGATATGGCGGAGATTAACTTTCTTTGCGTTCATAAGGAGCTCAGGTCACGGAGACTCGCTCCTGTCTTGATCAAAGAGGTTGTGAGAAGGTTTCGCCTGGAGAACATATGGCAGGCGGCTAAGACAGCTGGCGCCTATCTTCCGACCCCGATAGCGACCTGCCAGTACTGGCACAGATCACTGAACCCAACGAAGCTCATCAACATCGGGTTCTCGTCTCTTCCTAGTAGAATGACCACGAGTCAAGTGATTCATCTGTACGAGTTGCCAGATACCACATCCACACCTGGCTTCAGAAAGATGGGACCTCACGATGTGCCCGCAGTCACTCGTTTGTTAAGGGACTACCTGACACAGTTTGTCGTTGCACCTGATTTCGATGAAGACACTGTTAGGCACTGGCTGCTCCCCATCGAGAACGTGGTAGATACTTTTGTGGTCGAGCATCCGGATACCGGCGACATCACTGACTTCTGCAGTTTTTCTTGCATCCCGTTGTCGATACTGGGGAATCCGGATTACTCTACCTTGAAAGCTGCATACTCCTACTACAACGTGTCAACCAAGACTCCTCTTGATCAGTTGATGAATGATGCTCTCATCGTCGCCAAGCAGAGGGATTTTGATGTATTCAATGCGCTGCACATCATGCACAACAAAACTTTCCTAAATGAACTGAAGTTCTTACCGGGCAGCGGTTACCTTCACTACTATCTCTACAATTACCGGCTGCAAGACAGGTTACTGCCTTCAGAGCTGGGACTGGTGTTGCTGTAACAGGTACGTGTTCATTTTGCGGAAGTTATTCTGGCTGCTTGTTGTCATTGCTGTAGGGATGCTGCAAAATTATTTAGAACAGCTCCGGGACACTATCAAATGCACCAATCTGATGAGTAGTCTAAGACAATCTTCTGCATTTTCTTTCTCCCCCACATGAACTCCTGTATCGCTGAATCTGAACGATCGACAGTATGACAACATAATATCACTTGCTAGATACCACTAGTGGTTGTGAAACGCCATTAACCCTCATCCTTCTGCAAGTGAGGCCAGGTTTGACCAGAAGGTGGGTCACGGAGAAGATAAATGCAGCCTAACTGAGAGCAGTAGATGAGTGAAGTGTGATCCCAAACTTCATCTTAGCTTCACTCCAGCCAGCTCTCAATAGTCGGAACAGTCCAGACGATTCTGCGTACTATCATTTAGCAAAGTCGGGGGTGTGCTTAGTGTAGTTCCATCCTATGGAAGGAAACATGAGCGAAGACCATCCAAGGAAGCTCCGAGTAGCCATTTTCCAATGGCTAGCCTCCAGCCACATATGCCTTTCCTTCAGGTTTCTGTGATGCTGGCCGAGAAAGGCCATCACATCTTCTTCATCTCAACCCGGAATAACCTCCGTAACCTCCCAAACCTCATCCCTCAACACCTTTCCATTCTCATTACGTTTGTCGAACTACCCCTGTCCTGTGTCGATGGCCTCCCCGACTCTGCCGAGTCGACCTCCAAGCTACAAATCCACCTCGTGCCTTACCTCAAGAAATCCTATGACCTGCTCCGGCTCTCATTGGCCAAACTCCTCCGGTAATCCGGCCGTTTTGACTAGATAATCCAGGACTTCGTTTCTTACTGGCTGCTCGAGATTGCACTTCGTTGGTCATACATGTCGCCCAGTTTTTTTATATTCAATGCTACGTTTATGGCCTTCGTAGCTCCAATTTTTATTGGGATCGGCGGTAAGAGCCTATCTAACCCCAAGGAACTATCGGGGTAGCCATGCTCGGATCGAATCGCTAATGTCTTAAGTAAAGCTATACGGAGTCGTTATCGACTTATTTATAAAAAAACGGTTTAAGCTGAAAAAACCGTTGGTTCGGGCATTCCTATTTATTAACCCTACAAACACGTGGTGGCGTTACTCTCCAAATATTTATGTTTACGGGCATTGAACCCGATCCGAACATGACTTAGTACTCTGTCGACATTTTATGGGCGTGAGATCGAATTTGGGCTTTTAGGCCCAAACTCTTGTTTTTAAAAAATTTAATCAAGGAGCATGCGACAAAATAACACTAGCATGCGAACAAAAACAGACGGGAGGGTAGTGATGGGGGGCTATGTACTTGGGCCCAGAACCCATTACATGTATAAATAAAGAAAATTGGAATGCTCGCAACTTCCACATGTACCTGAGGCCCGCAAAGATGGCATGTCATCGACTAAGGTTTCATCATTTGAAGCCTCCCGTGTTCGAACCCTCCGCGCTATCCATTCTTGAATGTTCTTCGAGATTCATTCTATCGAATAACTCGAAATTCTCGTTTAATATTTTATGCAAAATAAACAAAGAAAGTGGCCAGAAAATTATAATTAAAATAGGTCAACTAATTAAAATTCGGCGTGGCATTGCATGGGCCGCTTAAGTCGATCATCCGCAATTTCAATGAAAAGTCCTGATATTTTTTCATCTAAAACAGATTAGTAACTTGTGCTAATAATTCTGAGATAACGGAAATCATATGAAAAGCCATATTTAAGTGATATGTAACTCAAATAACTATTACTTAAATGGTTATTAGCATTTCATTAAAGGTAACGAATAAACAATAGTCTTTTAATTAAAAGAGTGCCTAAACTCGAACAAGACGGACGCGCGGACTAAATTGACATTTTATTAAAACATTCATACGACACATGGAATAAATTGGCATTTCATTTGGACACTCACACGCACACACGGACTAAATTGGGTGTTTTGTCATATTATTTTTTTAAAAATAAAAATTAAGCCACAGGTTAAATCATTTTTAAGAAATAATATAAAAATGAAATCGTTACCTCTGGGCCATGGTGAGAAGGCGTCCTCAAGGGTTGGTCGCGGCTAGAGAAGGAGGCCGGAGCGGTCTAGGAGACGGAGCTGGCGGGGGAGACGGCTTAGGGCGTCGGGTGTGAGGCAGAGGGAAGTAGGCTGGCGCGGTTCGGATGTTGCGGTTGCCACCGGAGTTGGAGGAAGCGGGATCGTGGGAAGGCGGCTGGCGGCGTGGTTTGGGCGGGCTCGTTGGCGGAGATCTTCCCTGCGTCGTCTGGTTCGGGGTCGTCGTTTGTTGAGGCCGGGACGGGGCTGCCGATTTTGATTATGGTTCAACCGTTCCGGATCTTTGGCTCCCTCCGGATCAAGACGCCAACGAAGACACTCTTTAGCATGGGCTTGCTGAGATTCCGACCATGTGCGGATCGCCGAGCGAGGACCAGAGGCAACATGTCTGGGAGGTCGAGGATGCTTTTCAGAACTACACGGACGGGTAAATAAATAAATCAATGAGACCTCTCACGAAGCCAAGAGGCCGTGAGATGTGATAATTAGGTATCCATTGCTTCGGGCAAGGATACTCTAGACGCCGAGAGCTTCGAGGATGAATGCTGGACATGGTTAGAAGCGGGCGTGGGAAGCTAGATTCCTGGAGTTGTTGAGGTGAGGCCTTGAACACATGTTCTCCCCTTTGGTTCGACGGGTTTTAGATTTGGTTCGATCGGTATCTGCGAATAGAGTCCTGCCAATGAAGAGGAGCGAGCATCTGTCGAGTGCGGCTTCTACAGGGGTTGATCTAGAGACACTTCTGTTAGCGGGGAACCAACTGCTGGTATTGCTGGGGCAGGGAGGCTTTGGCTCATCTGAGGTTCGCCAAGTGAGGCGGCTGGTTGTTGGGTGTTTTGGGGTGGCTACAGTGAGGTTGCTACTGTCGCCGGCGGCAGGAGGTGTAAAGAAGGTCAATTGCGACCGCTACTGTGACTATTGGGGCTGTCGTCATTGGGTTGCCGCCAAGAGCCTGGAATATGTCGTTGTGGCATTAGGCCGGGGGAGCACTCCAATCTCCAATCACCTTGGGACTTGGCAGAGGAAGAGGTTTTATGGTCTGGGAGGAGGATGGCTGTCCAGAGGAGCCCCCGTCCTGGGATGGGGTGTTATGGTCGTGGTGACTGATCGCAATTTTGGGGATTACACCTCCCATAACACTGAATTGTGGAGGAGGACATGAAAATGCTGGCTAGCCATGGGCAAAGTTAAGAAGTTGGCTCGACAGTCAGAAAGTATAATCAGTTACCTTGCTTTGGGGACTGAGGCGACCATCAAACAAGCAATTTAATCCATGAGTTCACTCGCGGCTTAGAGGAATCTCGTTTGCCTTTTATTTGGGTCGTGAAGAATAGGCCTCTCGTGGAAGGCAGCTGTGGATCAAGCCTAATTATTCTGCCGGGGTACAAAGACCATGTCGAGGGCCGGGGCTTCGCTTGGTACGGCTGGGTTCCGTAGCTTGACATCTTACCTCATTCCTCCGTCGGAGGATTCCTAACCCACTGCGGGTGGAGTTCGACGGTAGAGGCCCTTGGTCAGGGCCTGGCATTGGCACTATTCTCAGGGGCAAACTCGGATCAAGGCCTCATGGCAAGGCTACTGCACAAGAAGGGGTCGGGATCGAGATCCCCAGGGATGAGACGGGCGGGTTATTTATGAGGGACGCGGTCGCCAAGACTATCAAACTAGTGATGACAGACAAGAAGGGGTCGGGATCGAGATCCCCAGGGATGAGACGGGCGGCTTATTTACGAGGGACGTGGTCGCCAAGACTATCAAACTAGTGATGACGGACGAGGAAAGCCTGCGAATCCGGGCAAATACATGGGCCATGAAGGAGGTGTTCAGTTCCATGCATCTGCAGAAAAGGAACATGGAGGAGCTATGTGAGCAACTATAAAGAAAATAGATGGAGGAGCAGAATGAAGGAAGAACAGAGTAGAGGAAGGAGGAGTTGAAAATGTGGGACCTGCGGATAATTAAAATGCGAGACTCCATAAGTTAGTGGGCTTCGAAGCCTTATAAGCCCATGATCTTTAGTAAGAAGGACAAAGATGTAATAGCACAGTTTGTTAGATTGTTACAAGGGGACTCGCACCCCAGAGGAAGAGGATGAGGATGGATTGGTTTTTGTTTGTTTGCTGGTCGGGGGAGTTTGTTGGAAGGGAGGTAGTGGGAGACGACGTTGCCTGACCAACCTTCATGGTATCATAGCGCAGCCGGTGGCCGGAGGTGAGGTAGAGGCAACGACATGGCGCTGGAGCAGCTGGATAGCCCTCAGTCGCCTTACTTCGTGAATCCTTCAGATTTACAAGTTGTGAGTCTTGTATCCCCAGAGCTGACGGAAGGTAACTATCCGTCATGGAGGAGGTCAGTAGAGCTCGCCCTGTCAATAAAGAATAAGATGGGTTTCGTAGATGGGACGATAACTAGACCCACAGTCACCAGTGCAACTTACTCGGCCTGGGTGCGGTGTGATAGCTTGTGAAAGTCTGGCTGCAAAAATCAGTCTCAGCTTCAATTGCGTCAACCATCTTCTATCTTAACACAGCCAAAGAAATATGGGAGGAGTTGAGAGAAAGGTACGGAGAACCGGACGATTCCAAGGTATGTCAGCTGCAATTACAATATCATGCGCTAGTGCAAGAAAGAAAGACGGTTTCAGACTTATATAATGAAATGTTGGCGATTTTGAGGGAGCTCCGTGTCTACCGTCTTGTACCTTACTGTGAGTGCAGAAAGTGTGATTGTAACTGCAACAAACTTATGTAGAGCAACTGCAGAAGGACATGGTTTTTAAGTTTCTAAATGGGCTAAGCAGAGAGTTTGAAGGATTACGAACGCAAATTCTGCTCCGAAGGCCGCTGCCTACTCTGGGGGAGGCTTACAACATAGTGCAGAGGGAAGAGATATAGAGAGGACTACGGCATGAGGAAGGTATGCTGATATCCCATCCAGTAGCAGCCACGTCACTAACTAAATCCGGGCATGAGGTGGAGAAGGTGATGGACCCTTGTCAAATAAACTATGTTGGGCGAAAGAGATTTAATCCGGACATTGTTTGTGACAACTGTGGGAAGAAGGGACATGTTAAGAGAGAGTGCTACTTCTTGGTGGGATTTCCATCTAATAGCAGAGGGGGCAGAAGCAGGGGAAGAGGAATGACTCGGTATCAAACTGGAGAAAATAGGAAAGCAGTGAATTTTACTCGAAATGAAGGAGGACTGTCCAGTGCACAGCAATTCTCGCAGTTAAACCTTTCTGAAGATCAGGTTCGAAGGCTATTGTCTCTGCTAAGTGTGGAAGACGCTAAGCGCTCTAAAGCTCAGGTCTCACTAGAACAACTCAAACCATCCGTTTCTTCTATCTCCTCTGCACCTTTTTCAGGTATTGTCTCTACTTTAGCCTTTCATAGTGACGCCATTCGGGCAACCTTTAGAACATGGATCCTAGATACTGGAGCAACGGACCATGTTACCTCTACATTTGACAGCTTCACTAACTATAAAAAATTGAACCAGCCATTACAGATTCACCTCCCAAACGGTAACACAGTTCTATCTACTCATATAGGTGTTCTACATCTAAACTCAAAAATCATTCTGGAAGATGTACTCTTTGTACCAGCTTTTCAATTCAACTTGATTTCGATTAGCAAACTCACGAAACAGCCACATACTTACCTTCTTTTCTCACATGATTGTTGCATCATCCAGGACTTACGCAATTGGATGACGATTGGACTTGCTAGAAGAAGAGAGGGTCTCTATGTGGTCGAGGAGATGGCTGGAGACAATCTCCTAGAACCTGCTGCAAACATATCACATCAGCATAACCAGTTAGATGCATCAGATACTTTTCAAGTCTTTAGCACAATCAAACATTGCACTAGTTTAGACAAGTTTGATCTTTGGCATCTGAGATTAAGACATGTTTCGCGAACCAAGTTGACTTATCTAAAACAATTAGAACCCAACATCTCTATGCTTCTAGATAACGCATGTACAGTTTGTCATGAATCAAAACAAAAGAGATTGGTTTTTCCAACCAGTAAAATACAAAGTTTAGCATCTTTTGATTTATTGCACTGTGATATTTGGGGACCTTGTTCAGTCACAGCATTAGGAGGATTTCGATTCTTCCTGACCATTGTTGATGACTTCACAAGGGTTACCTGGGTGTTTCTAATGCAAACGAAAGGAGAGGTTAGGAAGTTGCTACAAGATTTCTGTAGTTTTGTTGAAACGCAATTCCAGACAAGAGTTAAAACAATTAGAAGTGATAATGGAACCGAATTCTTAATGACTGAATTCTACAAAAGATTAGGAATAGTTCATCAAACATCTTGTGTAGAAACACCATAGCAAAACGGTGTTGCGGAGCGCAAGCACCAACATTTATTAGAAGTAACAAGGGCACGGCTGTTTCAAGCAAATCTACCTTTATACTTTTGGGGTTATACCTTGTTAGCAGCTACACATGTCATAAATCGTCTGCCCAGTAAACTCCTGCAATACAAAACACCATATGAAAGGCTTTTTCTTAAACCACCAATATATTAGAATCTGAAAGTATTTGGTTCTTTGTGTTTTGCTTGTACACATTCACATGATAGAAAGAAACTTGACAGAAGGGCGCGCAGTAGCATCTTCCTTGGCTATCCCCTAGGCACCAAAGGCTATTACTTATTTGATTTAGAAAAGAAAACAGTTTTTGTGTGCAGAGATGTCATCTTTCATGAATCAATATTTCCTTTCAAATTACAGCAATGTCAGTCCGATGAGATATTCGGGTGGCCATTTACTTCAGCACATCCTGCATCTTCATCATCTTGGAAAGCTCATACTGTGCAGCCAGTTTTACCCCATGACATCACGCAGCCATTAAACACTTCATATACAGAATCCGTATCTGAGTTCAATCGGCATGGCATTGTAGAAGAGCCAACACAAACATATCATACTTCAGACACTGCATCTTCAGACCATCATCTAAGAAGGAGCACCAGGGACAGGAGAATCCCCAGTTATCTCCGAGACTATCACCACAACCTCTCTTCTTCATATGCAAGTCCTGAGTCATCTATGTTGCAAACCAGGTCAGCTCATTTAATTCAGTTAACTTCTTCTGTTCGTTATCCAATTGAACCTTTCATATCTTATACTCGACTGTCCAAACCTTACAAATCATATATACTAGCCTTGGATCATCACACTGAGTCGTGTAGCTTTAGAGAAGCAAAAGATCTTCCACACTGGCAAGAAGCAATGGCCACAAAACTCCAAGCTCTTCAGGAGAATAAAACATGGGAGATAGTATCTTTGCCTTCAGGACAGAGGGCCATTGGGTGCAAATGGGTATACAAGACAAAATTAAAGGCTGATGGGACGGTGGAGTGACATAAGGCCAGGTTGGTTGTAAAGGGCTACACCCAGAAAGAAGGCTTTGACTTCCAGGAGACATTCAGCCCAGTGGCAAAGCACACCTCTATCAGACTATTCCTTGCTCTTGCCTCTATGCACAACTGGAGCTTGCGGCAGTTTGATATACATAATGCTTTTCTGCATGGTGATTTACTAGAGGAAGTCTACATGGAGCTGCCAGAAGGTTTGGTCATTCAGGGGGAGAAGTGTTCTGGAAGGGTTGTCTGCAACTCAAAAAGGCTTTATACGGCCTTAAACAGGCGTCGAGACAGTGGAATGAAAAGCTCTCAGCTTGTCTATTGGATAATGGGTTCAGACAATCCAAGTCAGATTACACGTTGTTCACTAAACAAGTGCAGTCTGGTTTCATAGCCGTGCTGGTATATGTAGACGATATGGCGGTTGCAGCCTCGTGTGACAAACTGATTGATGAGCTGAAAGACTATCTGCCGCAATACTTTAAGGTGTGAGACTTGGGAGTGTTGAGGTTCTTTTTGGGGTTAGAAATAGCAAGGAACAAGGAAGGCATCTTTGTTTCACAAAGAAACTATGCACTGCGGTTACTGGAGGATATGGGCAAGCTGGGAGTAAGGCCGTGCAACGTTCCAATGTCCCCCAATGTGAAACTGGGATGAGGAGAAGATGAAGAAGTGGTTGAAGAGAGTGCGTATAGAAGGATGGTTGGGAGACTGATCTATCTGGGAATCACCAGGCTGGATCTGGCTTTTACAGTCCATATGCTAGCACAATTTATGGACAAGCCTGCGAAGAAACACTGGGATGCTGCGGAGCATGTTCTCAAATATCTAAAGAGTACTCCGGGAAAGGGGCTGTTTTTCTCCAGCAGAGCAGCACCTATACTCGAAGCCTACTCAGATAGCGATTGGGCTGGATGTGTTGACACACGTAAGTCGACAACAGGACTTGCAGTTTTTCTAGGGAATTCGCTTGTAAGCTGGAAATCGAAGAAACAAGCGACGGTTTCGAGGAGCTCTACTGAGGCAGAGTACAGGGCGATTGCAACTGCAACTGTGGAGGTGTTGTGGCTCATAGCAATGCTGAAGGATTTCGGTCCGGACGCAAAACTACCGGTCCCACTACATTGTAATAATAAGTCGGCGATATACATCAGTAAGAATTCGGTTTTTCACGAGCGCACCAAGCATTTGGAGCTTGATCTGCACTTTGTTCGGGAAAAAGTCGAGGAAGGTGTCATCAGTGTTCTACATCTTAAAACACAAGAGCAGGTGGCAGATCTCTTCACGAAGGCATTGCAGCCAGGACGACAGAATATGTTGCTAGACAAGATGGGAATGAGAGACATTTATAACTCCCATCTTGAGGGGGAGTGTGAGCAACTATAAAGAAAATAGATGGAGGAGCAGAATGAAGGAAGAACAGGGTAGAGGAAGGATGAGTTGAAGATGTGGGACCTGCGGATAATTAAAATGCGAGACTCCATAAGTTAGTGGGCTTCGAAGCCTTATAAGCCCATGATCTTTAGTAAGAAGGACAAAGATGTAATAGCACAGTTTGTTAGGCTATTACAAGGAGACTCGCACCCCATAGGACGATGATGGATTGGTTTTTGTTTGTCTGCGGGTCGGGGGAGTTTGTTGGAATGGAGGTAGCGGGAGACGACGTTGCCTGACCAACCTTCAAGCTAATCCGTGCATTAGTATACACGAGGTATACAAGTATCTCGGCTTGAGCCTAAGGTAGCGGCCATAGCTGGCCACCTCCGAAATGTCGCATTCGTCGGAAATGTAGCTGGTGGTCTTGTTGTCTGTATTCAAGGTTGCTGTAGACTTCCGATGTCGTGTGAGATTTGCAAGCGACACGTCTTGCCTTGCCTTGCCTACAGGATATTATTGAATTAAAGTATTCATTAGAGGAGAGAAAAGGAAAGGTTGCCCGAGATATTTCCAATAAAGGCAGTCGAACTCTCAAACAATATGAACTTCAGACTCATTTTATCCTGATATCGATAATCTGAGCAAAGCGACAGTTTCGCCATGGCCGGTGACAACTTAAACGGCGAGAATCCGAACATGCTTCACATCGTAATGTTCCCATGGCTGGCGTACGGCCACATGATGCCGTACCTCAGGGTCTCGATCCAGCTAGCAGAGATGGGCCACCGCATCTCCTTCCTGTCCACCCCCAAGAACGTCCGCAGCCTCCAAAGTCACGTCCCTTTGCATGTCTCCCACCTCATAAACTTCTTTGAGTTGCCCCTCCCCAGTGTCGATGGCCTACCTGCGTCCGCGGAATCCACGGCCGAGATACGCAACAATCAGGTGCCCTACCTCAAGAAGGCCTATGACCTGCTCCAACCGTCCGTCACCGAATTCCTCCAAAACTCCAACCGAGTTGACTGGATCATCCAGGACGTCGTCTCCCACTGGATGCCTGAGGTTGCTTTCCGGCTCAAAATCGACCTTGCCATGTTCATCATATTTAGCGCGACCACCATGGCATTTTTTGGTCCGCTTTCAATGTTAATTAACGGTACCAGAGTTACTAAGCACGAGGACCTAACTGTGACGCCACAGTGGATGGATTACCCGACCAGTGTCAGGTTCCATCTCCATGAATTGGTGAGTCATGATGTATGTATGGACTCCAACCTCTCGGATTGGGATCGATTCGCGAAGGCGATCCAGGGGTCGAAGTTCGTGGCCATGAGGAGTTGCAGGGAGTTCGAACTGGATGCCATCCGAGTCCTGGAGAGGATTTACGACATCCCCGCCATTCCGCTAGGTCTCCTCCATCCAAAGGCACTCGCGAAACACGCAGGAGGAGCCAAAGACGGAGGTGGTGATGATCAGAAATGGCTGAAACTGAAGAACTGGCTCGACACGAAGGAAGAGAAGACGGTCATGTACGTGGCGTTTGGATCGGAGGTGATCCTCAAGCCAGCAGCGATGCACGATCTTGCTACCGGGATCGAGAAATCCGGTGCTCACTTCGTGTGGGTCCTGAGGGACCGGGACATGCTTCCCACCGACTACGAAGCCCGCGTATCCGGGCGGGGATTCATCTGGTCGGGCTGGGCGCCGCAGGTGGACGTCCTGTCGCACCCGTCCGTGGGGGGGTTCTTGACGCACTGCGGGTGGAGCTCGGTCGTGGAGGCGCTCGGACTGGGCCGAGCTCTCGTCCTGTTCTCAGGGGGGAGCTCGGACATGGGCCTGGTGGCGAGGCAAGTGCACGAGAGGCGACTTGGCCTGGAGGTCCCTCGCAACGAGGGGGACGGGTCGTTCACGGTCGACGGCGTGTCCGACACCATACGTCGGGTGATGATCGACGACGAAGGAGCAGAGATTCGAGCCAATGCCTGGGCCGCAAGGGAAGTGATCTGCTCCGCCGACGTCCAGGATCGTTGCATCCACGAGCTGAACCGGGCCCTCGTGGATCTGGGTACGGTCGGACCGAACCGGGATGCTTGAATTGCAGGCGGTGTGGGTCGCAATAACTTGTCCTGAATTTGGACAATGATGGTTGTGTCGTGGGTCACGTTGACAGTTTTCTTGTAAACCTGTCAGAAATCTCTGGTGCAAAATCTTATCTCGTATAATATGGACCCATTAATAAGACCGCACGTTATTGTCCATCGCGTGGTCCCGGGATAATGTTTTCCATGGTATTGAAGTAAACAAATATAATATATAATTACAAAAATTCATAGAAAGTTACAAGTTATCCCCTGAATTCAAGTAGACTTGGGGTGATTTGAAGGGGTTCATGAATTTCTTGCGAAAACATTTAAATTTCGTACGTAAACAATCCCTCTAAGATTTTCGATAGCAATGGATAAAACAGTTTACCCATGTTTGGAGTTTTTTTTTTTTTTTCCTTTCTGACTTGGATCTTTTGTCGAAGTACGTGGTTTATTTAAATGTTTACATCCGGGTGGAGGTTGGGACAAGGACAACCTTATCGTTTCGGGGATGACGGGAAGAAAATGGACATCCCCCTGCCCCTCACCTTCGGAAGACATCATATGGGCCTATGATATGGGCCAAATCAAGAAAACTGGGCTTCCATTGGCCCATTTTTTTGTGATATCAATTTCCCGGATGGGTTCAGTCCGTGGAGGCGGAATAGTAATTTATGACGGAAGATTGAGGTGGTGGGGGCTTCTGACCATGGAAGTCAACATCTGAATTTTTCCAAAGTCATTCAGGGAAAATAATTTTAAATCAAAGCCAAGGGAGGGGAGGAACACGTTGCGTTGCATGTGATCGCGATGAGTGCCTCCTTTGTTTCAAGACTCGACTCGGCCCATAAATGCCTGTTTCATAATCTTGTTCTTTTTTTGGGGGGACACGTGTCATTACCCCAATAATGTTATCACCTTTTTTCTGGGTAAACGTTAAAAGCTCTGTTTGCTTCCGTATT
The DNA here is from genome assembly GCA_023653495.1 of Melastoma candidum. Lineage (NCBI taxonomy): Eukaryota > Viridiplantae > Streptophyta > Magnoliopsida > Myrtales > Melastomataceae > Melastoma > Melastoma candidum. Next base: position 25,716,530 of record CM042883.1, on the reverse strand, counting down.
ACTGTTGCGGCGTTTTGTGACATTCTATGTAAATATTTCGTAAAATATTTGAAGTAATTAGAAACACATTCTTAATTTTGATTTTCACTAACAAAATTTGAGGTCGATTTTTTATTAATCTAATTTCATGGGGTTTGCATTAAGAACGTAAAAATCGAATTCGTCATAGTTAAAAAAAAAACACCGGTTATACTTGCATTAAGGAAATTGGACTTTCTAAATTTAACTTTCATAGTTAATATTTTTAACTCCGATATTAAAATATTGTTTTTACAACTAATGTTAAATTGGACCAACTAATGAAATATAAAATTTTAATCGAAAATTTCACAAATCCAGGAATCCCCGAAACTCACTACTGAATCAAACACACGGAACTCGGCGGGGCAGGGGGACAAAGGTATTCCGAGACAGTTAAGATCGGAACAGGAGATTAGGATTTTTGCCTGGTAGTTTAGTTTAGTTATTGTAGCCCGGGGGGGTTGACACATCGGGGCGACCTTTTCCGCAGTTTCGGACACGATGACGTCATTGACGTCGTCATTGGTGACGACCAGAAGTTATTGTGGTCGAGGGAGGGCTAATTGTCTGAAATGGGGGTTGACTTGCATAAGGATGGTAATAATCACCTCATCCCATTCCCAACTTCTAAAACCCCAAAAAAAAAAGCATAAAAACCCAAACCGACCAACATTGAAGCGGTTTCCGGAAATTGAAAAATAAACCAGGGATTCCAAGCAAAAATTAAATAAAATTATTATTCAAAGTCCACGTCACGACACGCTCAAACGCGGCTAACACATGAAATATAATAATCTCCATAAATAAATAAATAAATAAAACGACAACGATCTCCTTGAGATTAGCTTACTTTAATTTTTTCCCAATATACTACCATCCTCCACCTGACCCATTTTCTGCTACAAATCAGAAAAAGAAATGCAGATGCTCGCTCGTCAAAATGATAAATCATTCTTTTTTTTTAATAAATAGTGTGGTGGGTAGTCAGGAGGAACTTAACCGCGTTAAAAAAAAAAGAATCGTCCGTTTCTTAATGAAACCCCGCAAACACACACACACACATTGAGGAAAAGAAAAGGACATCATCGTATCATTCATCAGCGTCTGGGTGTTTAATGTCCGATGCCCCCCGAGTTCTACACAGTCAACCCCCCCCCCCCCAACTCACCGCGTTCCCACCCTCTTTTCGCTTCGCATTCACACACGCACACGCTTCCTCCTTTCCATCCTTCCCCCTTCCGTATAAAACTCTTCCCACGGAGATCGTAACTTGCTCCAGAGACAATTCAAATCCGCCCCCCCCCCCCCCCAAAAAAAAAAGAAAAAAGAAAATTCCCCGCTTTCCCACGATCTCTTCCTTTTGATGGAAATCTCCTCTTTCCCATTTCCAGTCATCCCTACGACCACCACCAGCGAATTCGACCTCATCCAGTCCCCATTCCCATTTCCATTCCCCCCTCCTCCTTCTTCTTCTTCTTCTGGCGCGTTCCCTGTTTCTCAGAGCTTTTACCCTGCTCTCGAGGATATGGAGGGACTTGGGGAGGGTGATGGCGGGGGGATTCGTTTCAGTAGGAGGATGATGACGGGTGACGACGACGGGGATGGAGAGGATCGGAAGAGGGTTTATTTCGGGGAAGGTGGCGGCGGAGGTGGCTCTGAGCTGAAGGAGATTTTGACTTCTTTGGCGTTTCTTGAGGAGGAAGAGAGGCAGGATAGGGAGGAGTATGTTCTTGATTTCGATAGGGAGAGGTCAGAGATGGAGGCCAACCGACGTCGGGGGATGCTTGAGATGGGGAGTTATAGAGAGGCGCTCGATGGGCACTATGAGGCGGTGAGTGAGATGGAGGAAGCGAAGGTGAAGAGAGTGAGGCGATCGGCCGGGGCGGCTGCGGCTGCGGCTGTAGTGGTGGCCGAGGATTCTGCTGGGAGTTCGGGGACTACGACGGGGACGGCGGCCAGGAGGTTGTGGGTGAAGGACCGGTCGAAGGACTGGTGGGAGCGGCTGAGCAGCCCAGATTACCCCGAGGAGGAGTTCAAGCGTGAGCTCAGGATGAGCAGGGCGACGTTTGAGATGATATGTGAGGAGCTGGATTCGTCCATCACGAAGAAGAACACTATGCTGCGGGATGCGATCCCGGTCCGGCAGAGGGTTGCTGTTTGCATCTGGAGGCTGGCGACCGGGGAGCCGCTGAGGCTGGTCTCGAAGCGGTTTGGCCTTGGGATATCCACCTGTCACAAGCTGGTCCTCGAGGTGTGCTCAGCCATCAAGAATGTGCTCATGCCGAAGTTCCTCCAGTGGCCCGAGGAGGGCCGGATGGCCGAGATCAAGGGCCAGTTTGAATCTGTATCAGGGATCAAGAACATCGGAGGGGCGATGTACACGACTCACGTGCTGATAATAGCGCCGAAGATACGCGTCGCGGAGTATTACAACAAGAGGCACACCGAGCGAAACCAGAAGACGTCGTACTCCATCACCGTCCAAGGCGTGGTTGACGAGCGGGGGGTGTTCACGGACATATGCATAGGATGGCCAGGGTCGATGTCCGATGAGAACGTGCTCGAGAAATCAGCCCTGTTCCAGAGAGCGGGCAGGGGATTACTACAGGACGTGTGGATCGTGGGCGGGGCCGGGTACCCCCTAATGGACTGGATACTAGTGCCGTACACGCAACGCAACCTGACATGGTCGCAGCACGCCTTCAACGAGAAGGTGAACGCCGTACGCGGGGTAGCAAGGGAGGCCTTCGCGAGGCTGAAGGGGAGGTGGGCATGCCTTCAGAAGCGGACTGAGGTGAAGCTGCAGGACCTCCCTGTGGTGCTAGGGGCGTGCTGCATCCTTCACAACATCTGCGAAATGAGAGGGGAGACTGTCGAGCCCGGGACGAGGTTCGATATCTTCGACGACGAGCTGGTGGCTGAGAACGGGGTCCGGTCCGCGGCCGCAATGCAGGAGAGGGATCGGATAGCACACAACTTGTTGCATTATGGGTTGGCCGGGACTAGCTTTCTATAGGAAGTATGTCATCATCACATAACACTTTTCTTGGAAGGGTGGATTAAGACTTAGATTTAGATTTAGGTGTGCTCAATTTCTCTGGCTTCCTTTTTTTTTCTAGGCTTATGATTAGAATTCCTCATTCTTTTCGTGGATTTGTTTTGATGTACCATTCGTTCGTCGCAATACAATAATGGGAATAATCATTACTTCTGTGCTATCATTGCTATGGTTATTGGGCTTTTACTGGGCCATTATGATGCAATGGGGGCCCATTAGGCTAGAGCTAACTAATAGACTAAACCAACTAATCAAACAATTCAATTAAGGAGGTTGGGGTCTTATTAAATCTGGTAACCAAATATCATGGCAGCCTTTATTTGGAGTTTTGTACGGAAATACGGTTAGTTTTAAAAAAAATTTGCGAAATACGGTCCCAGTTTCGTAAAATACGGTTTTACCGTCGATAGGGCGCGTTTTGAACACGCGTCCTCCGAATTACAAAGGGGACGCGTTTTCAAAACGCGCCCCTCGGCATGCCATAGCAAGGGGCGGGTTTTCAAAACCCGCCCCTATGTGGCATGAGAAGATGGCATGAGGGCGCGTTTTGAGACCGCGCCCTCATGTTAGGGGCGGGTTTTTACATTACACAAGGGGCGGGTACACTTAGACAAACAAAGCCGGCCACGCACGGTATGCTGGGTCGGACGGGGGGCGGGTTTTGAAAACCCGCCCCTTGTGTAACGTAAGGAAGGAGGGGCGGGTTACCCGCCCCTTGTGTAAGTGAAGGAGGGGCGGGTTTTGAAAACCCGCCCCCCGTGCGAGTAAATAACTCGCGATCGGGGTCACCCTCCCCGATTACACCCTCCCCTAACCCTAGCCCCGCTGCCTCCTCCGGCCGACGGCCGTCCGACCCCCGCCGCTGCCTCCAGCCGCCCTAAACCGACCATCCGACCCGGAGGATGTTACGGTGACGGACGATCCGGAGGCTGTGGTTGAATTTCGTAAAGGGATGCGGTTCAAGCATAAGAAATCATGTCATTCATGCGGTGAATATGTTTCATATCAAGAATCATTATAACTACGAAATTGTTGAGTCAGATAAGACGACGTGGTCGGTGTTTTGTTCTGAGTTAGGATCTGGGTGCAAGTGGCGATTACGCGCAATTCGGCGTGCGTGTGACGATGAGTTTGAAATAACTATTATGGGTGAGCCGCATACATGTTTAAATGCAGTTCTTTCCCAAGATCATGATCGCCTTGACTGCAACTTCATGGTTCCCTACTTCCGAACTTTTGTCAAAGAATCTCCTGAAGTTAAAGTGTCGTTCTTAAAGAGTGTAATCAAGGAGAGATTTGGATATGAAGTAAGTAGGAGACGAGTATGGGATGCAAAACGGAAGGCGATTGAATTTGAATACGGAGAATGGGATGCATCTTACAATGAGTTGCCTCATCTTATGAATGCAATTAGAATTGCCAACCCCGGAACAATTGTTGATTGGGGTGCAACGTATGATCTCGATGATGTGGAAGTACTGCAGTTTCAACGACTGTTTTGGGCGTTCGGACAGTGTATTCACATTCAATCATTGTCGACCAGTTGTTAGCATAGATGGCACATTTCTATATGGTAAATATAGGCATAAACTCTTAATTGCATGTTCTATGGATGGTGAGAACCATATAGTGCCTCTTGCTTTTGCACTGGTGGATGAGGAAAGCTACGATTTATGGAGTTGGTTCCTGCGATGTCTGAAGGGATATGTCGTTGGTGAAAGAACGGGAGGGGTTTGTTTGATTTCCGACAGACATGCTGGAAAAGCCGCTGTGAATGATCCGGACGTGGGATGGGCCCTGCCGTTTGCGCATTGGCGATTTTGTCTTAGACATGTGGCGAGCAATTTCAATACGAGGTATAAGAATGTTGTTTGTAAGAGGAAGTTGATAGCCGCAGCCAGGAAATCTATGGTTGTGAAGTATAAAAGTGTGATGCGAAGTTTGTTTGAATCAATGCCAGAAGCTGGCGAGTTTTTCGCCGAGATGAATGAAGAGCAGTGGTGTTTGAGTCGGGATGGGTACCATAGATATGGTCTGATGACAACGAATTTGAGCGAAAGTTACAACGCCGTTATCAGAGGCGCAAGAAATCTTCCTGTTTCAGCGCTTGTTAGGAAAATATGGTATAACTGCGTGTCACATTGGATAGCCAGACGTGATGATGCGGATTCTGCTTTGAAAATTGGCGAAAGATTCACAAGTGTTTGCACAAATCGTCTATTTAAATGTATAGAGAAGGCCAAACGGTACGAGGTGGTTCTTCTCGATCGCAGCGAGGGTAGATTTGATGTTAGAACAAGAGGAAAACATCGACTGAAGTATGTATTTCTTCAAACGATGAAATGCAGCTGCAAGAAATGGCAAATCCATCGCATTCCTTGTTCGCATGCTTTGGCATGTTACGCGCACATGCATATAGATCATACCGCTGTCATCTGTCGTTTTTACTCATTCGAGTGCCAGAAGGCTGTGTATGCTGCGAAATGGCATTCTTTTGATTGTAAAGAAGATTGGCCCGAATATCCTTTTCCGAGAGTCAATCCCGACCATACAAGAGTGAGACCGAAAGGGCGCCCCAGGTCATCACGTATACGTAATGAAATGGATATCAAGGAGAAATCTCGGAAAACTAGTTGTGGGTTATGTAGACAGGAGGGTCACAACCGACGTAGTTGTCCTAATAGGAATGTTTGTAAGTCATTTCTTAATGTTAGAAGTGTATATTGTTGTTATTTACAGTTGTCCTATTTTTGTTTCTTATTAACATAAGTTATATTGTATTTCAGGAAAATGCGTCCAGGGCCAAAAAAGACGGACGTCCTTAATGCTCAAGGAGAGCATCGCTCGACGGCGGTATGGGAAGCCGGCTACAGTATGGTACGTCTGTTTTGTGTAGTTCTGAATTATTATACTTTTTTCATGTATTCGTGCCGTGAGTACTAATTCGTGTTTTATTTACAGAATAACGTTCTAACTTGCCGTCGTGTGGAGAAGTCATTGAAGGGAGTCGCCCGGGATCCGAGGATGGATGTGTACCTTCGTCAGGCAGGATTCTACGGAGTAGCTAAGCTCCCTTTTATATCCTTGGACTTGGCCCTCATCACAGCGTTGACGGAACGCTGGAGGCCGGAGACGCACACTTTCCATATGCCGCACGGTGAGGTCACTATCACCCTTCAGGATGTGGCAGTTCAGCTAGGTTTGCCCATAGATGGTGATGCCGTGATAGCTGATACAGCCGTCTCTAATGAGGAAGTCTGTTTAGAGTTATTGGGGCGGAGACCTACGGGTGACAACATTAGGTCTGGCCGTATTAGACTTAGCTGGCTTGCTGCAAACTTTGCTGAGATCCCTGTAGATGCCCCCGAGGGGGTAGTACAGATGTATACGAGGGCTTACATCTTGCAGTTGATAGGAGGGATGCTATTTACTACGAAGTCAGATAGTTTAGTACATTGTTTCTGGTTGCCTCTACTAGCTGACTTCGAGAGGGCCGGGCAGTATAGTTGGGGTTCTGCTTGCCTTGCGTGGCTGTACAGGAGTTTGTGTAAGGCAGCTCACCACAAGGCATCGCAGATAGATGGTCCACTGATTTTGCTACAGATTTGGGCATGGGATAGATTCCCACATGTAGCGCCCCTCAGATTACGGATCCCAATTGTAGCGGATATGCCTTTGAGCTATCGTTGGGCCGTTGCAAAGGATGTACGCACGGTCACTACGCACGTACTGTCCTCTTACAGAGAGGCCTTTGATAGGCAGACTCCCGATCAGGTTAACGTCATTTCATTTGACTCTTTCGTTTTAGTCATTCGAACCTTCCTAACGTATTGACATTTCTATATGCAGGTTGTTTGGCATCCTTATTCTGAGGAGTTGATAGCTATGCTGCCTGATTACTGTCGATCGGGAGAGGCTTCTTGGCGTGCCAGAGTCCCCCTCATCTGCTTCTACATCGTCGAGTGGCATTACCCTGATAGAGTGATTCGTCAGTTTGGCGACCACCAGATCGTGCCCGCAGATTGCGACACCAGCAAGGCTCTCCATCGGATGGATTTGCGTGGCAAGACGATGAACAACTGGGTAGAGATCCACCGATCGTTTGTGGAGCTCTGGGGAGATCGGATGCAGTACATCGTGCCGCTGTTCTGGGATTCCCATTCTGGAGTCAGGTACTCCAAATGGTTTGCGAAGTACACCAGAAAGTACATATCGCACACAGGAGCCATGCTAGGTACAATGGTAAGTAATCTATGAGTTCTTTCATTACATTCTTCATTTAGTTGTCAATTTTAACATATATAATGTTATATTATGTAGATGAAGAACTTCCGTAGGATCAAGCTTCGATCGGACCAGCCTGAGCTCGTTTCTCTTGCCGAGGAGTCCTTGCAGATGATGCGAGAATATACACCGGTACGTCTGTACGGTCGTACCGGCGGAATAGAAGATCAACCGGCATTCGAGTTCATGCCAGCAGCAGGTGGACAGAACGTGGACGAAGATGAAGATCATCCGGCAGAAGAAGATCACATGGAGGAAGATCACGAGGATCACGACGTGCCACGGACGTACGAGGACCCTGTATTTGACGAGGAGGGCCGTGAAGTACCAGAAGGGATGCTCATCTCTCAGATTGACCACATTCAGGCTGATTACACAACACCGTACTTCGAGCCTGGATCCAGTTCCACTCCGGTAGCTCCGATTAAAGGAGCGAGAGAATTCGGGTAAGTCTTCTCATACTCGATTGATTTAAACATGGTATTTTTCTTAAATTCATGGTATTTTTCTTAAATTCTCCTAAAATGGCATGGCTGTGGTTTGCTTCGATGTTTTCTTTTGACTCTGATGCTTTGTCCTGCTGATACCTAAAAATTTCCTTGTTTTTTTATTGATGTTTGGGATTCCTCTGATTGTAAATATGATTGCATCCTTTCCCACACTTTCAGTTTTTACTATTGTACTGTTTTTAGATTGAACATGAACTCTGGCCAAATATTAGCAATTCAAACCTCATGGCAAAGAAGAGTTTTCGAAAGCATACATTATATATATATAACTGGTGCTTTCCTGACAGACTCGCTGGGGTCCTTCTAATACTAAGAGTGCTGGCAACAAAATGGCAAAGCAAGCTGCTTTATGTCTTGTGAAACATACTGTACAGTGATGCAAGAAATACGAGGCCACGGGAAAAAGCTGTTTTGCCGAGCCTCCTTATACAAATATCTTTCTAAATAGTACTTCTTGTCAGTCTGTGGTTCGCCTGGTGGTTTACTATTCTGGAAGGTAAAGGTTGATATACGTTGATTCTTTTGAGAGCTTTCTCGGGCATTGAGAGACAGCATGGTTGATATAACTTGAAACCTTGGAAAAATTCTCGTAGTTATGAATTTTGAGCTAATCTTTTGAGTGGAGTGGAGCATATGTAAACAGTGACTCTTATTTTCTCACAGCTTCGAAGAACTCTCAGCACAGTCCTTCCTTGTCCCAGAAAGGTCTGAGAAGTGACAACCATGATGTTGATTCTTCTGACATGCTTCTTTCGGCTAGTCATATGTGTGAACAAACCTCCAGTAAAGAAGAAATGTGGTCAAATAGGGTAAAGAAAAGGGAGCTCTCACTTCAGGAAGTTGGAGGAATCTCATCTGGCATTCAGAATCCTCTACCAAGCAGTACAAAGGGAAAGAGGAGTGAAGGGGATAGGGACGGGAAGGGACTGGGCGATGCTATCTGGACCAGGATCTAATAAAAATGGTCGATCTACTTTTTTTAATTCAAATGGGGAGAAAGTCTAAGGCAAAACCCAAGCAGAAAATGACACAGTTATCTGCTTCCATCAATGGACTTCTTGGATGTACAGCTGAGCAAGCGAAATCAGCAGTACCTGTGGGTTCCAAATTAAACCCTGTGCCAACTACTAGCAACCCCAAGAGCTTTGTCATGAATACACTTGATGATACGGAGGCGATTGATATCTCAAGTATGCAGCTAGCAGATATTGATGAACTTGGTGTTTCCGATGATCTTGGTGGACAAGGGCACCACACGACCTGGATTCATGGTTGAATATTGATGACGACAATTTGCTAGATCACGACTTCTTGGGCTTTGAGATTCCAAAGGATGACCTATCTGACGTAAAACTGATGCTTTAAAGATACTCTCTCTGTATAGTCTTGTTAATTATACAGTTGACAGTCAGACGGATAATTGTGGGTTGTCAAAGAGACGACCTTGGTTGAATGGTGGTATTCTGTCGAGAATTAGGTTGTATAGATTCTTTCGTAGTCTTTGCAGTTATCTATTTGATTTTGATGTGAGCAGCAAGCTTTAGTGAAATATTTCATTTTTCTGTTTCAGGGTGGTGAAGGTGTATGTAAAGCTTTTTTCGACCAATCCATAAATTAGCTCTTGTAGAAAGTACAGCTTAGCAAAGAGTGTACAATACCTCCTGTAAATACATTTCTGATTGCAAATAATATTAGTTCCCATTGGAAATTAATTCTCCTATAATTTCTGTGATCTGGAGAGTTTTAACTGTTCTTTGTTCTATCGTCAAGTATAAACATCATTGTCTCTGTGTTGCTTTTTCCTACCGATTTTGCTGCAGGGAGATGGCCTTATTTTTCCTACAAACTCACTAGATAATCCAATGGTACCCTTTTTTTGTCTCACTCACTATCATGTTCCTTATATCCAATTGTTTCGAGTTTTTTGCTACTGGTCCAGTCTTAGCCTCATCGCCTAATTCTTGTTTTGTTTAACTTGCTTCAGATAAAGGACTTAATAATCTTTTCTTTGCTTAGTAATATACAAGAAATGGAGATTATTCGAGAGTCTCATTGTATCTGCTTCTCAGGTTCCGTTCTACCTTCAAGATGTTTGCTTATATTATATCATATTCCCCATTGGGTATGCAAGTATTAGGCCCTTTCTTACAGAAATATTTGTGGCTGGTGGATTTCTTGAGGCACCCATGCTAATGAAATCTCCATGATTAGATCCAAATGAGGTGGCTTAGCTCCAGAAATTGGGATGCATGAGACCTAGCTGCTTGGAAGCTTTGACTTCTATCAACTGATGTTGGAGGTGTACTTAGGATGGTTATTTATCATTGCTATTCATCTTGTTGGTATCCAGCAAGCAGGGCTGTCCTTAGCATTTACCTCTCTTTTGGCGCATCAGTTCCAAAGTTATGCAACCAGAACATCTGTGAAATTCATGGAACTTATACCGGAGCAGGGCAACCAGTGAGTTTGTTTATATTAGGTTTGGCAAGTAGAAGAGAAATCAAAAGGAAACGGCCACCCATGTCAGTTTCCTTTCTAGCCCTGCTGAATTTATTTTCTTCTGAAATTGGTCAAACACTTTCTTAAGATCATTTGATACCGGTGCTCTTGTCAAGCAATTGGCCTGTTTCTGGGGTGTGATGTGAACGGGTTTTGGTCTCCTGGTGGTTGATGGACTTGTTTGCCGAGAGAGGTGGGAATGGTTTTTCCTTATGGTGGTTCGAGAAGAGCAATTATCCTTAAATGTGAGCATTCCTTCCTTTTTTGTCTTCTTTCTATTTGGTTTGTACGTTAGGTATGCCTTAATGTAAAACCTAGAAGCAACTTGGTGTTCCATTCCAGCCAAGTTCATTGGAGGAAATTAGTATAGTTTAAAAACATGTTCATCCCCCTAAGGCGGGGGATATGATGTCTACGATTCCAACCTACTTTTCCATGTATGATCATGGTACCTCCCTTTTCCTTAATCCGAACCACAGGAAGTCTGCAAAACAAGATACTTTCGTCACAAGATTGCAGGGCAACAGGAATTACCGCAATAATGAATCAAGACTACATACCCAGAACACTACATTTGGACCGCGACTGTACACACTGTTCTTGTTTCTCAAGCAACTTGGGTGGCAGAAGAAGTAGGGGGAATGGGATGGAAGTGTCCAGAAGTACTCTGCTGTTCTCGCCACTTCTTAAGCTCTTGCTCGAACTTCCGGAACTCATCGGGTTTCTCCCACTACAGGAGATTCAGAGAGGTCGAACTGACTATGTAAAAGGAGGGAAAACTGTGCACAAAAAAGAGGACGGAAGACCCAGAGAAAGATACTAACCCTGCTTTCGAAGGTTACACAATTATAATAGTACTCGAATCCATCAGGGCAAAAATGTTGGCTCCAATCACAGTCCAAGCCGTCTGGGCGGTCATCCACAAAGGCAGGAGTGCAAGTGGCGGGAGACTGGAAAGTGCAGGGGATCATTGGCGGCAAAAGAGAAGAAACAGAATTACAAGACAAAGAAAGAGCCATGCATAGCCACGGACATAAAAAGTGAGATGAAAATTAGAAAAAAAAAAGCACTGATTGGATCATTTACACTTAACGGAGTGATAGTTGTTGCAGGCTAGATAGCAGTCAATGTGAATTTTACAGTACAGGACACTTACCAGCTGCAAAGGGACAACAGAATTCTGATGCTCCTCGGATTTAATCTTCGATGGCTGTGGTGGATGCAGAGGATCCAGAGCCTCTCCAGGTGCTGTTAAACCAGGGGGCTCTGGAGCTTGCCTTTGCCACAGAGTATCACATGATTCACTCAAAGGCTGCACCTGCTGGGGAGGGAAAACCTGCTGCTGCATCATCCGAGAATCAACATGAACTTGACTTGCTGTCTGGGGAACACCTAGATGCTCTGAATTCTGAGGCCAGGGATATGGTCCATTGGGAGGCATAAATCCTCCATTATTCTCTCCGAAATGAGGATGCCTACAAATAATGCCAGCCAAATTGATCATTATCCAATCGAATGTTGAGGAATGACCAGGAATGAAAATTTAAACCTGGCAAAAGGTTCTCGTGATTGAGGACCAAAATCATGGCTGTTGGATGGAAAGCTACCCCTGAAATCGCATCAGAAGGGACCATTCAGATTATTTTTTTCCATGCTACAGAAACATCATCAATAAACCATGCTCAAGACCAAACCCTGAAAAAAAAAGAGCATCGCAACCTACTGGACCCTTTACAATTTCATCCCTGTTACAAGGAGAGGTTGTAGGATTAAATAAACTCTGGCTAAGATTGATAGTATCAACAAAACCTTCATAACTTTTGAATTGAATATATTCACTGAAGCAAACCAGACCATCCAATCCATTGAGAGACATACTAAATGAGAAGCGCAACCTTGGGTCTCCATATCGAGGTTTTTTTGGATCCGCAAACCGGACAATCAACGGTTGGTCACAACCCTGGAGTTAAAGTGGGGAGGACATTAGTATCACTGATCTTGGGAATTGACACATCTAGAGGACATTAAGCATTGATGCATAAACTCACAGCCATGGTAAAACTTCCATTCAATGCTTTGATCGCAGCTAGGGCCATGTCCCGATGTGAATATTTCACAAAAGCACAACCTTTAGAAACAACTAACGGTATGTCAGGTCCAGAGTCAAACTTTTCCAAAACTAGTAGTTGTAACTATGATGGAGTGACGGGTTTCAGAGCCCCGCATTACCATACTAAAAGTACTTAAAAACATTAAGATACTTCCATTCTCTAATGTAAACCAGTCTGCTGTGGTGCCGTATGAGCACATGAACACAAAATAATTTGACATGATTTAACTAAACAAAACTCTCATAATTCTACATGCCATGAGGCTGACTACAGTTAAATCTTCAATTGCTATCTGGATCTTTTTTCATGCATTTCTGACATCTAGATAAATTATTCCCGAAGACATATTTTACAACAGAGAGAAGAAAGATTCGGGACAAGACAGCAAAAAGAGGATGAAAAACAAAAGTACCCCGACTTTGCTTCATTTCATCCTTTACTATATAGACGTCTTCCACAACCCCAGAGCGAGAAAAAATCTGTAACGTAAAAATAATAGGATATCATTCACCACAAGTCCCAACTACGTCAAAGATATAATACTAAAATTCTACCTATCCCTGGACCAAACTAAGCAAGAGCAAAGCAAATATTCGTTCTTTTTGCCGACAAAGCATCCTATTCTGAAAATCACTCCTGCCTTTTTACAAAGGTGTGATGTCCTTATGTTACTCATTATGTAAAGTAATGAGTAAATCAGCCAGTAATAGCAATCACACAAAGAAGGAAATGCAATTCATTGAATGAGAAAGCTTACTTCCTCTATATCCTCTTTTGTAGCTTGCCGGTGGATACCACCAACATATAATTTGTCAAGAACTTCGACTTTTACTGGGGGAGCAAATTTTGAACCAACACCTGTCACTCCAATGGAGAAAATTGGATAAATGTATGATCAGAATATTACAGAAATTTACTTTTCCAAGTAAAGTAGTGCATGATATAAGACAATGCATGCCACAAACAATTGTATAAACATTTTGCGAAAACACGTACAGTTAACTAAAAACCTAAAACATGATTATGAGAAATCTAGTTATAAGATCATACACAGTCAGAAGGACAACAACTCCTTGTTTCCTTACCCTAGTTATTCAAATAAAAATTAGATAATTCAACTATGCATAGAAAAGATCCATAAACAAACTCACCTAAGTCAAATTAACAGAATCTTCACAAGCAAGGAATCATGCAGCCCCAATTAGATCAAAACGAAATCCATCCCATTTAGAGGTTCAAAACTTTACCTAGGCGTTCCCGCTCTCTGTCTGCATATCTAACTTTGACAGGAGCTAGTTCCTGAAAACATCAGCGTATAACTATTGCATGGTAACGTATCAGGGGATTTGTCAGCGCAATTCTAAAAGACAGATGCAAACCCCAGGAAAAGTGTAATTATCACTTAAATCTCTAATCGCCCGCTCAGCTTCTTCCACTGTTGCATACTTCACGAAGCAGCTTCCTGGAAAGATAAAGTGAAATAAAAAAACACAATTAAGTGTCGGCTGGAATGTGAGTCTTCTCATTGAAAAGGAGGAAAACCATATCAATCAACCACCTTGCTGCATGCCAGTTTTCTTATCCCTGAGGGTAACAACCTCAATGATACATCCATACGGTTCGAAAACAGCCCTGATCTGAAATGAGCACAATAACCACCAACTCATAACAGGATAAATGACAGTATTCCACAACCACCGCCTGCATTACTGCGCCTGCTTTGACAAGATGAATTGAACATTAAGATAGCAAGCAATTCAATGATGTAAGTGTTCTCCCAGCGAAGACAAGCAATCATCTCAACTCCTAGCCATCTTTCATTCAATTAATAAAGTCATATGTACTCAAGTACCTAGTACCTACATTGCATTTCGAATACCAAAAGATAACAGATGGCAACACAGATAAGCAGCTCAAAAGGCATAGAACAAGAGAACACCAAAGGACTAACATCGTCTTCAATGGCAGTTCTCGGGACCTGCGCCACGTAGAGTTTGACCCCGTCTCCGTGCTCTACATCGCACCATCAACAACCAAAAAACATCAAAAACCACTGGCACTGGCAGAAGAACACCCGCGAAATCGGCAAAAAGGAAAAAAAAAAAAAACTACCTCGTTCCCTCCCTCTCTTACGCCCTGGGAAAGGAGGCGGACCATCGTAACCTCCGTAGAACGGCGCGTCGGAGTTCGACGGTGGTGGAGGTGGAGGTGGAGGCGGTGGCGGAGGGAGTTTGTCATAGAATGGCGGCGGACGATCGTCGTAACTATTGAAGTCGTTGTTATAGGGTTGATTAGGAGGGGGAGGCGGAGGAGGAGGATGGCGGCGGTTGTGGTGGTGATGGGGGCGGAAGTCTCCGTGGTGGTGGTGGTGGTGGCGGCGGCCTTCCATATCGTGACAGTGCTGGTGGGAGTCGAACAGTTTTAATGTCGATTTGGGGAAGAAGAGTTTATCTTACGAACGAACGAACGAAATAAAGCCCAAATCGGTGTTTATCTTACGACGCTTACCCCCACCACTGTTACGAATATATGAAAGATAGTTGGAGCTTACTTACCATCCGACGTTTGTCCGGAAAATGATTGATGTGAAGATTAACGTCAGTACGATTTTATCAAAATGCATTATTAACTTTGTTTGCATCACTAAAGGGTCGTTCATTGTAGTCATCTCAATTATGGGAAACATAATTTAGTCTTAATGAGATCTTATATTTACGTTTTTAAATAGTAATACACTCTCTAGTTACGCGAGTGAATGAGTCATGCCATTTTGCAGTAGCTTTTTGGTTCCTCTCTTTCGGATCGATAAATGCGATGACCATTTTTTATATGAATTTGTCTAATTTGTAACATGAAGTAGAAAATGACATTCGCCTTATTCTCATCAAAAGAAGATTTTCGCTCCCAAGTTGATATGTGAAACATTTACTCTAAAATTCTTTTTGAGTAAAGTCACGCGGATAAATGGTCGCCCTTTCACATATTGTACCATATTGATGTTCCCTAATGTGTCTGTTTAATATGTAGTCATAAACCCTATGTCGTAACTCCCCTTCGTGTGCTCTTTGTTTCTTTGAGCAAATCCTCGTAACGAATCGCGATTTTGGTAAGCTCATCATAATTTCTAAATACTTATCCTATAACTTTTCACTAAGTCGAAAAAGGAGTGGATCGTGACCAATGATAATTAGTTCATCCTCCGACGTAGAAGGTTTACATTTTAATCGGCTTTTTCGAAGCAGACATTTTACACTTCACATGCTGGGAGAATGCATCACCCATTAGTGATTCCGAAAAAAGCCTTAATTTATAGAAACCATTAGCGGCCGCTTCACCAACTTAATGCGTGAAACATGCGATATGCTCTACCGTAGACATCGCTTCTTCTTCTGAGAAACATGTGAAATCAGACATTCCATATTCTTGAGGGAATGTATATTCTTTGTCTATGACTTCTGGACGTGAAGCCCTGATATAACTATACCTCAACTCGTTTGTTCATCCCAAGAACTGTTTGTTATATTACCTTGTGACATATTACCTCTTCACCAAAACCGCTTAACTGCTAGACATTGCCTCCAAGAGGAATCTATAGATTCTCCTTCATTGAAGTTTTTCTCTTCAAATTTAGGAGGCCTAAAATACAAGTTCTCACGCCTGTAGTGTAGATGCTCATAATTCGCCTTATTCTCACGTTGCTCAGTAAGCTCCTCATCAACAAACCATAAATGGTGTATGTTAGCCCCCACAGGCATAAATATGATGTTTCAGAGGGACTTGCATATTTGTACTATATGAGATTCATATACCCCATGTTTTAGGATTCACCTACTTTTTTTCCTTCCACTACAACAATTCTACGAGCTTCTAGACTTAGAGCGGTGTGTTCCAGTAAATCATATGCATGCCTAGATGTATGACTACAATCACGAGTCTTATTGATGAGTTTCATTTTCGTTCAAGGTATTCAATTTTGGTTTCGATCTTTTATTCAAAATTCTTAATCTTTCCGTCCAATTTTTCAAATTTCTCCAATAGGAACTGGAGCATATGTTGTATGATTGAAGAGCAATCTCCAAACTGGTGTTAGATGGTCTCCTACAAGAGCTCCTCATTTATCTAGATCTCAACATTTTGGAAACTAGCTAAGGCATTATCCGACTCCTTTCCATTTTCAAGGTCATTCTCAGACACTCCATCAACCTTACCACATTTTCATGTCATTAGACTCTTACTGTGGTCGTCAAAGATGTGGTGACTAACAAACGAGTCGAGAATATTTAATAAACGAACATGAATTTCAGTATTTGGTTCGAGAATGTAGTTGGCGTGAATAAAGAGTAAATTAAAACACAATGCTTAAACAAAACCGAATACTTCCAAAAGCTTGTAGAAATACTAAGAGAGAACGCGACAGAGAACAAAAATGTCTAAAGAGTAAAAGCTAAGTGACAACCATTCTTTTCGAATTGTACTTACGTTTTTAGTGTTATCCGTCAAGAAAACGTATTTATACTAAGTTTCATAATTATCTTCAAGTTGTCTCCATTTCCTCAGTCACTTCGTAACCGTTGCTAAGTCGCCCCATTTTTCCTTAACGTCGTTCTATCAAAATCTCAACTAACTTCTTGATCTTGTGATACGTGTCTTTAGACAGTGCCCACGTATTTCAACTTGATAGGTTGTCAATTGATAATCTCTTCCGGACGAATTTAGGGTTCAACGATATCCAACATTAAGCAAACGTTTGAATGAAGTGATACTCTTCATTAAGCGAGCGATGACAACATGCCGTAAAGTGAAGTTGAAGTCATGACAACGAGCCGTGATAAATAAAATTCAGACGAGTAACATGCCTGGATTTCACGGGTCTATTCTTGTTTAGGTTCGTGGCTTAAAAATTTTTTGGCGAGAAACAAGTTTCATCGCAGTAAATACATTAATGCTTCACTTACCACAAGTGGGTGGATCCACCCATTCACCAATAGTTTACTTTGAACAAGTCGCCTCAAATTCTCGCTAAGCTCATGTTGCCTGTGACCAACCCACCAAATAACAACCAATCGGCTTTGTTTTCTTACGGAGTCAGGCCAAAAAGGACCAGCCGCTTTCCGCCTCTCGGAGAAATCCGCGTCACCGCACTCTTCTTTCGACACGGTGGCATTCCCCACGGATAAACACGACTTGGGTCCTTGATATTTTGCCATTGCAAGTTAGCTCGAGGGAGTTAAAGATCATTCCTTTATTACCAAATCCTCGATTTCTTGCAAGAAAGAGAAAGGTCCCAATTGTGGGTTCAATCGATTACTGCTTTTTTACTTGTTCCTCGTCCCTTTTCTTTTCTGGGTAATTGGGAATGCTCTACCGCTGCTATTGTCGTTGTGAGTTATTTCTATGTTGTTGGTGCTTCTTTGGTGGCCGTTGGGGGATCGGTGATTGATTGGTGTGCTTGATTCT
This sequence comes from Melastoma candidum, assembly GCA_023653495.1. NCBI lineage: Eukaryota > Viridiplantae > Streptophyta > Magnoliopsida > Myrtales > Melastomataceae > Melastoma > Melastoma candidum. Next base: position 25,698,591 of record CM042883.1, on the reverse strand, counting down.
TTCTGGGTGGAGCTGTGCTAAATGATAAAAAAGGGGTGACGAGAGATTTGGCTTTGTGGGTGGAAAGTTTGGTTCCTTTCTGACGGCTGTTGGCCAAGAAATTTTGTTGGGCATTGAGTCGCCATTGATTTTGAGATTGGTTTCTTCTTTCCGTATAGTGTGGCAAGGAGGTAGTCTCGGGGTCTTATTTAGGGATGGGATGTTGTCAATTTTCAATTGCAGTCTCCGCAGAAAGGAAATGATCTAACTGATTGGCGGCATGCTTGTCTGGTTGATTTGGCAGTCGAGTGATTTAGGTTACATAGATGCAGGGTTTATTACTTGGGAGTTTTGGGTCTCTTGATTGAGAAATGCTTATCTTTTCATCCACTGAGTTTTTCTATGCATTGCAGCCATACGAAAAGTAAGTAGTTGGGCTTGTTGCGTGACACATCCATTCTTGTTAAGTTTTGAGGAGGAACTGGCTTTCCTTGTGCTTTCTGTCTTGTTTCTCTCGTGTGACACTGATCGTTGTATCTATTTTTTCATGCTTGCTCATCTTCACAGGCTTGTCGTTGAGTTCAAATTTTCATTTGTTCTCTAGCATTCAAGTCATATACTAAGACCTTACTGTACTTCCTGGGAATTCAGGAGGCAACTGATCTTGCAGATCATCAAGCTTCCAAATTGATCCTTTAAACCATGGATCAAGGTAATTTTACTCAGTCAAATGTCTCCCCTCGTTGTCCCTGCTCTTTCTCTGACTATAGTTCCATTACGTTGTATGATATTCGGCCCTTATATCCAATAAAAGGAAATCTTGATGCATGAAGATAAAATGCCTATTCCATTATCTGGTCATTTTATTGACATACCCCTTTCATATTATTTGGTTGCAAAAGACATATGGGCATCACCATGGCAGGATTTTAGTCTGAAATTGGAAAATGGCCGTCAATAAGTAAAGTGAAGCTAACCCAATTCCGTAAATGGCTTCAAGTAATTAATGTATAGGCAAAATGCGAGCACTTCATGCCTCTGTTCGATATAATTTATTAGTGGTTGTCAGTGATCCATCTTTGGTTCAAGAGCTGGAACATCAATAGAAGAATAGGAAATTGCAGGTATATCCTGTGACTTGAATTTGGCTATTTTTCAGGAATCCTAGATGCGCAGAAAGAGGGTTTCAGAAACACGGTAGAGATGGCCAAATCGACATCTGACAAGCATCTTGATCTTTTGAGGCCATCAGCTCGATATTTTGCCAGTTCAAAAGGTTCGTCAACCACGCCTCTGTTAACTACTTTTTTTCTCTATGTCCCCATTGGTGTAATCCATTCAGTTACCTCGTTCCCATTTTATATTATCATGGCTTTTTCATTGAGACTATAGCTCCTTAGATTCATCAGAGCGTGAGCGAGGCAAATATTCATTAGTACGAGACGTGGAGGATGCGCAGTTTGGCATGTATGACAAGCCTCTCCCGTGCTTTGGATGCGGAATCGGATGGTTTTCGTAAGTTAGCCTTGTCCATCATCAATCATCATTACCTTGTTTCTTCCTGTTGGCCCTGCAATAGTGTCTCCCTGGTTTGTCTTCCAGATTTCTCGTGGGATTCATTTGCCCTCTGATGTGGTATTACGCGACGGTTCTCTACTTTGGCAACTTCTATCGCAAGGATCCAAGAGAGCGAGCTGGACTTGCTGCCTCTGCCATCGCTGTAAAGATCCCTCCACATCTTTTCTCGTAACAGCTCATGCAGTCAGGTGCTGATTACTTTCATTGTCACAGGCGATGATATCTACGATCTTGCTGCTGATTATAGTGGTGGTACTTGCATTCACAAGGTGATTACATTGAACAAACTTAGAAGTTGTTACAGCTGAGCCAACGAACGAATTGTATAGCCATGTAAATCACTTTTACCACACAAAGCACACGAGCAGGAGTGGTAATCGAATCTGTTCCCTCCACCACATTTCTGGATACTGCTCCGTTCGGAATGCAATAGCCGAAACCCACAAAAACATGTGCAGGCCCCTTTCTATGTTTTGGTAATTTTGTACCTGATTATATATGCATAACATGCCTTCTCATATCAGGCTCACTTGAGATCATACAATCAGAGTTATTTGGCGTTCACTGTTGCTTTCTCCAGAGTGCCTCTCACTGTCATTTGCCTTTCTCGTATTCTAATTGGCATTTCTAGTGAAGACTTTGGTCAAAAGAGGAATAAATTATACCAATCTCTGCTCAATCCGCAAAGAAGTCCCCCGATTGTCAAGAATAAAAATTCTCTAAGTTTCATTCTCTTGCATCAAAATTTGCCCCAAAGAATTTCTTTACCTCTTGCCACCACCGCCATTCCAGGCCCCCATTAACTTTTGCTAACTTACAAAGTCGCTAATTATTCTAATTCTCCAACTGGCCATGAGGCGAGCTATCCAAGTCGACAAATCAAATACCCAGCAGCTTGGTTGATAAAAGTTGGGACACAGATTTATGCCTTTGGGGCCAGCCGGACATACTTGCCGTCCATAATAAACCTCTTGCTTGAATTAATCTGCACCAGCAGGAAATCCCAAGTTATAATCGGGAAAAAAACAAATACTTCCGGTCCTGGGAAGATCATATTTATTTTAGCAGTCCTTACCTTGTGCTCAAGGGTGTCACCAAGCTGGATTTCAGCATCTGCTATGCCAGATTCCTTCATAACCTTTAACACGAGCGTCTTCAGCTTCTTTATCTTCATAGCCCCATCTGGACTCTGCACATTGCACAATTCGTTCAAGTACACATCAACAGTCAATAGCACCATGACATACAGACACAGCAACTGATTTTACGAGTAAAATTTTAAGCCGAGACATTCTTGAAGAAATGCATTATATCATAACAAGACCCACAAATGATAGGGCATTTACCGTTTTCAGCGATGACTTGATAAACTTTTTCCACTTTATTTTCTGCAAAGTGTCTTCTGTTGTTGTGGTACCCTTCTTCACCTTCTTCACATCTGAATCAGACTTTCCAGCCAGGATGACTTCACGATCACAGTTTCCATTAGCATCAGGAATACCATTTTCAGATTCATCGTGTTTCCTTTTCTTGTTTATCACATTTTCTGCCACTTCGACACTATATGGATTGTGATCATTCTGCCGTTCTGTAGTTTTGGCTTCATCAACGCCTTCATTTCCATCTGTTTCCTTTTTCTCACCCTCTGTGCTGGGAAGAACAGAATTTGGCTTTGATTCTCCCCCCTGCTTAGGGGCTTGCTTGGAAGCATGAAATGCCCGTGCTTTTGCCCTATGCTTCTTTCCCTCGGCATGAAGCAGTAGTGTCTGCTCACTCGTGGCCTTTGTGTTGCAAATGCTATGAAATTCACAAAAACTTTCAGAAGGGATGAAAGTCCGAGTAATCGAGAAGGACTATCTGAAAGTGCAAGCCAATAGACTAACAAGCATATGTGCCCTCAAATCCACCCAGACAACAAGCTCACTAACAAATATTCAAATTTCAACATTAACATAAGAATACACATGCACATGATTAACCTACAACAGACAATTTTCTCCAATAGCCACATTGCAGCAACGCGGAAAATCTCTTTTTGATAAACTAACAGGAGTAATCGAAACACCTGCAAATCCATGGGGGACGCTCCGACAACCCGACTCTGATGTCGAAATCGGGTTGCTGCTTTGAATCTTTGTCATTGGTCTTAGCAGGCGTGTTATTATTACTCGATGCCTTCCCCTGGCCTTTCGGGCCATACTTCTCCTGAAAATTTTCATGCCACCAAATCAGAACACCCGTGAGAACGACATCGAGCATTTCCTCGACAAAAGGAATCTCACCGCCTCGGTGATGCACTGAGTGTGGCCTTGAACGGCCTGTTGGCCGAACATCTCGCCGCAGTCGATGCACGACAACTGCAAACGCAAACGAAAATCACGCACGGCCGTGAGTACTTGACAAAAAAAGACGCCGAATCAACAAGTGTAAGGAATCTGAGAACGGGAGGGGCGGCACCTTGAAGGCGGAGCATATACGGAAGTGATTGGCCAACTTCGGCTTCTTGAGATTCTCCCCACAATCTTCGCATTGAAACCACACCATCTTCTTTGCCTTCTTCACTCTTGAGGTGACGACCCCCTCTCGATCGGCGAGGGGTTGGGGTTTTGGTCTAGGGTTAGGGCTTTGGCAAGGTGATTATGTAAAGAATATTTTAAAAATTACGGGGACATAGACTAATCAGCGCCCGTCTAGCTCAGTCGGTAGAGCGCAAGGCTCTTAACCTTGTGGTCGTGGGTTCGAGCCCCACGGTGGGCGACGAGGGGATTCTCTCATCTTTTATGATATCTTTATTCTAAGGGAACAAAGCTCATAATGAAATGTTTCCCCATGCTTCTCGACAATCATTTTGCTCTATCTCCCAATCACGAGAAAAAATATAACCTTTGTGTTTGGTTTGCAGTACTAGTATTCATCATCCACCATAATGTCTGTCCCAACCGCGGATCCGACGCCCCTCGAATTGGATTCTGACAGTCCCTTCTGGTGGATATGTCCAAGATATTCCGGCCCTGCCCTCGTGGATTATATAGAACCAAACCCAACAAAAAACAACATCATGGAATCCCGACAAGCAACAACCTACATGTCGAAATCTCCCATTCACTAATCCGGTTGATGCAAAAATGTCCCAACGATTTCTTTTCTACAAGTTCGTTGGGTTGTCAAATCTGTTCATGGTCAAATAAAAAAGGGGCTTAATTTCATACCCATTGAAGTAGAAAGAACACAAAAAAAATATCAAATGATAAAGCATGAGACTGAGACCCAACCAAGGGGAGGGACCAGAAACATTAGTCAATAAAATAAAGGAGAAAAAAAAAGAAAAGCATTCCAGGGGGGGGGGGGGAGGGATCCGCTTTTTCTAAATTTTTATATTCTCTGAAACTTTAACTAAGACACTTTGCCCAATTTCTAAATTAATTAAATTGAAATAAACCCATTGAACATTAGGATAATCCTCATCAATCTTTCTTTTCTTCCTCCCAAAGACACACTAACTTGGGTTAACCACAACCATAGAACACATTACTATTACCCTTATTTCATAACAGCACTAGGACATATAACAAAAACAGTAACAGATCACTGTCCTTAATCACAAAAGTTATAGGGATTGATTAACGCCCGCAATAATAATAATGATGATGTTTTTTAGGGTTTATGCTGTGATTTTAGTGTTTAAGCTCATAATGTTCTTCACGTCGCACGCTTTTGGCCTTTCTCAACCCACCTCACAGGCTTAAAAAGAAACAGAGATCACCACAAGCTTTTACCTCCCAATCCGTTTCAAAACACGCCCCCCGATGACCAGCCCAGCAGAATCGTGGCCGCAACCGCCGATCCCCGCACACCTGCTGCGTCGGCGCCGTCCATTGTCGTCATCGATTCTTACTCTGCCTGTGATCTTCGCACTGTTGACGATACCGGTGGCGCTTGTTCTTTTGTTTTTTGCATTCCCTCGCTTGTTTCCCGCGTCGAACCAGTTTTGGAAGGGCTCGGTCGGTGTCAGGAGGGAATGGGACTCCCTTAACGTAGCTCTTGTTCTGTTTGCGGTTCTCTGCGGGTTCTTTGCGCCAAGAAGGGACGACGAAGCGGCGGTGGTGGGGGAAGCCAGGAGTGTCGGAGGTAAAGCTGCAAGGTCTTCGCCAAAGGTGGACAAGGCTATCGAGATGTTGGCGCAGCAGTGGTTCCAGTCCATAGATAGGAGGATTTATGAATTGCCTGCGGAGAGGGTGGTAGTGGCTGGGATAGGCCGGGTGGGAATGAATGGTCGCAGCTCGCGCCTAGATCCGATGCAGGAATCATGGCTGGGGAAGGGGGAGGGATGGTTCCAGTCCTTCGATGACTTTGCCGGCGATGCATACTGCCAGCGACTCGATCGGCCTGCCCATGTGCCACTGAGAAGATGGCAGAGCGCGATCGATGAGTCGGAGGTCAAAGAAATTCAGGTTGACACTTTCGTGCGTGGCTCCGAGTTGCCGCCACCCGAGGCCTTACCACCAGAGCAGGCAAGGCGGAAGCCTCCTCCGAATCCGCCTCCACCCCCTACACCACCAACTGCAACACAAAAGAAGAGGCCTGCACATGATTGTGATGCTGTTGGAGCAGCGGCAACGCCTCCGCCGCCTCCCCCACCACCACCCCCACGGCGAGAACAGAGTCCGGAGAGGATAGAGAGGAGGAAGAGCAGCGCGACAGCGGAGTTAAAGGTAATCATCGCCTCTGTATTATCCGCCAACAAGAGGAAGAAAAGGAAGCCAAAAGCCAGAATTATGGAGGGGAGCGTTAGCGTTCGTCACGGCGCGGACGAAATGCCTGACCGGAGAATACCACCGCCGACTCCTCCTCCACCTCCGCAGCGTCAGTCCTTCCTAAGCATCTTCAAAAGGACGACCAAAACCAGGAGAATCCACTCCACATCGGCTCAACCACAGCATCCTCCATCTTCCCCACCGGATCACCCCCGGCGATCAACCACCAAGCCACCTCTCCCAAAAAAACCGAAGAACAACCACGAGGGAGGAAACGCGATGCAACTACCGGCGGGAACACCAGCAGCTCTGCTGCCGCCGCTGCCGCAGCAGCCGTTGTCCTTCTCTTCGAACGGGCGACGCCGATCTCGCGAATCCGGAATTGCGGGAGCTGACTACGACGCCTCGGGGAGTCCGGGCGGGAAGAAGAGGGGGACATCATCGTCGGACGGCGGTGAAGCCAATGGAAGAGGACACGTGGACGGCGGGGATGCGGGCAAGGGTGGGCCGGGGTTGTTCTGCGAGAGTCCGGACGTAAACGTGAAGGCGGACACGTTCATAGCGAGGCTGAAGGACGGTTGGAGGATGGAGAGGATGAATTCCATCAGGGAGAAACATGGGCTTGGGCCTGACCCATGATATTTCATAGGCCCAATTGGGAAGCTCCACTCCCACCGCTGCTGCTGCTACCATGTCAATTCAATTTTGGCAAAGGTTTTTATTACTATGTTTTCTGGAAAACCAAAGGTTGGATAATTAGGATAGGAAGATCATTAAGCAAAGACTGTGCTTGTAGTGGAATGTGGGGCCGGAGGAGCATTGGATGATGATGAGGTTGAGTTCACATTTTTTTTTTGAGAGGGGGCGGGGCGGCCGTGATAGTGATTTTTTCTTCTTTTCTTCCTCTTTCTTGTACTTACCATTTCCAATTGGGGGTTGTCCTTTTAGAGGCATGCTTCTTGGGAGCGTGCACGCGTCGACTTCCTAGGTCACCCATCTTGGCATTCCTCCTGCCCGAGCAGAAGGCTTAACTTTTGAGTTCTTATCGAACCTCGACCACTACATTAAAAGGCGCCTCGTTAGTTCAAAGTTCCCAACCTTTACACTAGTTATCAATGCCCTTTCCGTTCCGGTGTGTTCCGCATCATGTTCCCTGCTATCCTAGAAGCTTGCCAAGGGTCCCAAATCTCATCGGCGCTGCCCCGCCCTCATTGGACCGGGTTACTACATGCTTCCCCTTTAGGGTGATTCACCACACACACAGTACCGAGGAAGGTATGGCTCTAAAACCAATACTGGAAATAGTCACTATTTATTTATTTTGTTAATCGTTTACAAAATCCCTAACAGTCTGTGAATTATACTTATAGCCATATGAACAATTTAATAGAGTTAAACGCAAGCGGAAGTCTCCTTGTGACTTGTAGAACATGTTAAACATTAGTTGATTAGGACTCTATATATGGTCCCATTATTCTTAATCCATGATATTCAAAGAATCCTTTCTAACTATGACAGAGTTAGTTTTTCTTTTTCAATTGACTCGCTGATTAATTTATCCAAGCGGAAGAATACCCTTCTCGCTGGAAGAATCATCCTCGGAGCATTCATTCCAACTCCTAGTCACCTTACAAGACTAATTTCCGTCTTGTAAACCTTCAGGAAATTTTTTCGCGAGTTTCTGGACAATTTTCGTTCCGAATACATCGCCACGGTTTTTTTCCACCGCTTCCCTCCAGCAGCTTCTCCGGGCTGTATATTCAGCCTTATGAAGGCTTTTATTCGGGCATTTTCTGGGTCACAAAACATACAATACCCTTATCCTTTTTGGTGCCTAAATCAGCTGTCCAAGGGTTCCCGTACAAGACATGATCCGACCCCAGCTCCTTCGGAAAGTCTCACTTGCATCGTTCCGGGACTCGAGTCCTGTTCGGCCCCCCATTCTCCTTTCACTCTTTTACATGCACTATGTAATGCTCAGTTAAAACTTTCATGCCACAACACATAACTTATTAGTTATATTCAAACGAGATCCACAGATATATACGGGAGTACAACTCCTCATATTCATTCAGATCGACCTGAAGCACCCTCTCACCCCTCCCGTAAGGGATGCTTCTTTAGCCAATAATCCAAAGGACCTCCATCCCAATCTCTTCCGGGATGAAGAGACTCCTTCGCCTCCACGGGAGCAAGAATGCTTCGACCTCAACACCAAGGTCGAGTCAGCCTCCGTCCCGTTATCGTCCATAACCCACATCACAGTATCTATATATATATATATATATAGACACACACGTAAATGAGACATGGGCAGCTAAATTATGGCCTCTAAGTGCAGAAAAGAGAGGGAAGGAAGTCTCATACCTTGAGCTTGAATCTTTTCCCAACTTTTCCAATTCTTGCTTTCTTCTCACAATCTCACCCCGGGGCAACTTAGTTTGAGATGTCGTCTCGCTCGGGCTTTGTCGTCAAGTTCTTTCTCCTTTTTCTAGCTTCTCCTTCTTTCCCCTTGATTCAGCCCTTGCTCTTCCAAGCTCCCTTAAATCTCCGGGCATACAAGAGGACGGAATCGTCTCGTCCGTACCTCTCTTCTGGCTTCCTCTTTCCCCTTCACTCTCGACGAACCCCCGTGCCCAGGAGGATGGATTTCTCCCTTTCTCACGGACATCAAATGGGGAATGAAGGGAAACAAATTTCCTATCCCCCTTCATTTTTTAGGTCCGGCCACACTCACTAAGGGGGGAATGAATTGTGAAATTCCCATTTTCCCTCTTCTTTCCTATGCATTCTATCTTAGCATAGAAAGGAGAGAATGGTTCACCATTTTCCTCCATCACACGTGTTCACTCAATCAACGGGGTAGGAATTTTAATTTTCCTCACTCTCTTCCGTAACTCCCCCCTCCACACACGTAAGGAGATGGAATTCCTTCGACTTACATTTTCCGATATCATTACTTCCTTAGTCATTCTAAAACGTCCCTTTTAAATTGAAAACATTGCATTTTTAGCATTCAGAACCATTGCATTTGATGGTATGCTTATTCTTTTTCAGGGTGGATATTTTACCCAAGACATACTTCTAATTGCCTGGTTTGGTTTTCGACTTAAGAGAGAAGGGAAATCACTTTTGATTGGGTTGATGTTATTTCTCCTGTATGCCAAGCCAAGCCAAGGCAAAACCAGCCCAGCCCAGATTTCGGCCCTTGTTTTATTACACCCGTCTTGTCGTCTTGCCCAAATCCGGGATCCATCTGTACGATCAGATATTGATCGAATCAGTGGGTCAAGGTTCTCCTTTTCTGTCAGGGGACGCCGTAGTTCGATAAAGGAGGTGTCTTTTTTTGGTGGGGTGAGAGTGCTTTGATTCATTCCTGGGGAAATACCACCTCCAGCCTTTTGCAGATGTGAGTTCCTCGGCTATATCTTTCTGATTTTCCTTTCTAGGTTGGGAGGGGCATCGAGGGTTTTGACAGATCAATCTTGACGTGGATGATTCGTTTGTGCATCTTGGTTTTATCCCTGGGTTAATGACGATGGCTTGTATTGTTTCTGGGTGATTGTGGGGTTTTGCCCGAGAGGCGTTGCTGCTGTTGTTCTGTGATGGTGATGATGATGATGGTGGTGTTGGTGGCGTCTTGACCAGGGGGAAGACGAAGAAGAACCACGTGAGGTGGAACGAAGAGAATCTAGACGAGATCGAGGCCAACAAGCCGGTCCGTCAGAAGATAACTGAGCCCAAGACTCCCTATCATCCTAGGTTTGATGATGATGGTAAGCGAATGCATTGATAATCAGTGGATTTCGGGTTTTTGAGGGACTGACTGAAGGTTTTTGTTTGATCGGGTCTACTGGACTTGAATGATCAGCTTCGAATGATTGGTTCACTTGGGGATGATATCTGGGAGATGTAGTTACATCAATTAGTTGGTTTCTTCAGGTTCGGTTTCTCCTGTACATGGAGGTCATTTCGACAAGTGCATCGACCAGCACGCGAAAGCCATAAGCTTTGCTCTGCACGATGTTGCTTCATCGAGTGAAGGGAACGATCAGCATCATGGCAGCGGTTGGACCTCCTCCGAGGACGAGGCGGAAGCTATGGAGTCAGAGGACGATGGTAGAGGTTTCCCTGCACACCTCCCCCTCAAACGTGCAACTCCTCCCTCGTTTCTACTCTGCCCATTTTTCGTTTTCAGATCGGACCGCGTTGAGCTTCAGTGAGCATAGGCGTGCCCACTATGATGAGTTCCTGAAAGTTCGAGAACTCAGGCGCAAGGGGTCATTGCTTGAGGACGACGAGGAGGACACGCACAAGGATGAGGGGTCCTTAACCGAGGGAGTCAAGGACATAGAGATCGAGGAAGCGACTCCCTCCACACTCACCCCAGCTAATGGTGCTTAGACTGGTTTTGCCAAAAGCTCAATGCATCTAATGGTGTGTTGTTACGGTGTTAAAGTTACTGCCAGTGATTTATGAGACTAGCCGTGTTCTTACATTGCACGACGGCAAAATAAACCTAGGAATGCTCAAATAGTTGGCATTTGGCCTTGTGGGATATAGAACACCTTCTCCTCCTGTCTTTAAGGTTTTATGATTAGTCTTAGAATTCGAAAATTTTTATAAGAACGAACTGTTGTGAAAATAGCATTTAAAGTAGATAATCGTCCAAGCATAATTTAAACACAAGATCCACACACAATTTACACACCGAATGTAATTTCCCCCAAGATCTTTAATGATTCCAAATGCGACACCACAATTTCTTCTTGTTGTCCCTAAATATTAATATCACTTAGTAGTAGTAGTATTAATACAAAGCCAAGGATGATTTGCCTCCGCCCGTGACCGGACGGTTGTTTCCGTAGAACCCACCATCATCGTCATCGTCTGATCCACCGTACAACTCCTCCCCGGAGCCACGTCCCAGTCCCTTCCCCATCTTGGTGTCGGTGATGCAGCTGTTTCCAGAGGACGGATTTGTCTCCTGGAGCTTCTTCGTGCTGAGGAATCGGCCACCCGAGCCTCGGACCCTGTTTAGGGCGTGACGGTGCCTCGACTCGTGCAGGTAAGGCTACATGGTGAAAGAAAGCTATAGTAAGCTTGAGTACGTATGGTTTTATTTTACGGGATTTGAGTAAACTATTCAAACAGACCTTGCGAGCCTTGACGACCTTATTCTGAGCCTCGAGCTTGGCACGGGATTGCCTCCTTCGTAGGATTCCGTGATACTGCTTTGCGTTCACAAAGATGGGTCCATCCTCAGCAAAGGTGAATGGCAGTGGGACACGAGCAGACGCAACTCCTGCTGCCTGAGATCCTTGCAGCTAAACAAAACATGATGCGCATAGCGGATAGGTAAAACATCACAGCGCATGACTTATATTATCGGCAAACGAATGTCAGTGATTGCAAACTAACCAGTGCCTGTGGTCCATAAGCAGACACGAAGCCACCCCCAAAGTAAGGGTCCCCAGCTAGTGGGTAGGACACCCGCACCTGATGAAGTAAAAAGGCATGGATAGTATCGAGAAGGCATTGGCGGTAAGTAACAAAATCACCTTCAAAAGTACCGGCGGGTTGGTCTGATCAGCTTGGGGATTGCCGAACACCACCTCCGAGCTCCCGAACAGAAACAACGGTTTGTTTTCGGCTTCAATGCTCCTGCCACAGTTTTCATCCTGACCTGAGTTAACCAAACAAAACATCACATTACACATAAGCGCGGCAGCCTTAACAGTTAGACCAGCTCAGAGTTAAGAAATAATAACCACGTAACATGCAAAAAACTTTGGCAGCAAAGTTTTGATACCCGACTCCGGCGACAGGCTCTGCTCCTGAGAATTGGCACCGCCCATGACACTCATTTCTTGGCAAGACTGACCGGGTGACAACGTTGAGGAAGATTCCGGCTCAGGCAACTGAAGGCCCAGATGCCTTGCTTGATGAAGAAGCTGAGCAGCGTGGTTATTTGTCTTCGAATCGCTGGCTTTCGGCAGAGGCTGGCCAGCCTGTGGCTCATTAGAGTTCCACCAACCAGAGTAGCTTCTCCCAAAATGGGGAACCGAAACCGCCGGGCCCTGATCATAGCTCTTTTCGTCCGACAAATTCTCCATTCTCATTGCCATTTCTTTCCGCCACTCAATCAAAGTGTCGTAACAAAACCACTTATTTCAGCTTAACCACTCAAACACCTGCTCACCAGATTGCCACAGGAGCATATGTCACACTCCCCGCGGAGACTATAATGGCCTCAAAATCAATACAACCTTTAAGCAGAAATGAACCACAGATTCAAGCACCAATTCAAGACACGATACGGGTTTCAAGATCAGATAACAATGTTTTTTTGCTGCTCCTCTATATCACCCAACTCCAGATCTGCAGTGATTCCTATGGAATTGCAGCACACAAGTGGAACAACTTACTGAAGCATGACGGGATAAAACCAAGCAACTGGCTTGGCCATTACAAAATCTTGAACATTCAGAAAGAAAAAGCAAAAGGGGAAACAAATTACACCGTAAATGAAGTAATTGGCAGTTCAACAAGGAGAGTTGCAAGAGGGTGTTTTATGACAGGATGCATTTGGGTCAAATGGAAAGGGACAAGTGGACAGCATGCACCCCCATAACGATCAAAACAGGAAACGACAGATGGGGTTTCCTGGATTTCATCTTCTCCAACAACAACAACTACGACGACGACCAACCCCAATTAAATTTACTGCCCTCCGGATTTCTGGAGTAATTTCTCAGTGCAGGAAACCCGGTAATTGGCCATCCTCCCCCACACTCCACAACATCTCTAACTCGGAACTATCTCCCCCCCCCCCCCCCCCCCCGGGTTTTCTTTCTTACCAATCCCGACCTCTCATCTCCTCACACGACTCCTCCCAAAAGCAAACCAATAAAAGGTCGATCTTTGGGAACCTAAAACAAGCAAAACCCAAAAAGATAAAAGACCCAACAAAAACAGAGTCCAAAAGGAGAGAACTTGAATCAGAAGAAAACTACCCCCCTGCAAATAGAAGAAAAGGTGTTGACTTTGGACAGATAACCAGACCAGACGAAGAGGGAGAGAGAGAGAGAGAAATCGGCTCGCCTGTCTTTCCCTTTGTTGGGATCAAGCTGAACATGTTCCCCTGGATGAAACCTCAACCCCCCCAGCACCAAACACGCCTTACGATCATCGCCCCCACACCCCGCCCCCCCCCCCCCCCCCCCCCCCCTTCTCTTTACTTTTATTATTACAAGGGAAAACAGTTGCTTGTCTTAAAGGAAATTATTAAAATATAATACTAATAATAACAGTAAACACAGTGTCGGAATGAGAGAAGTTTTGTCTTGGCATTGGTTTAGAGTGGAATTCAAACTGTCTTCCTTCTCTCCCATCCCTCGTATTTTTTAAGCCAAGTTATAAAAAACTAAACTTAAAAAAAAAAAAGAAAAAGTGGAAAGGGTTTCGCTTTCACCCAACCCAGTCTTGTCCTCCTGTTGATCCCATCTCTCGTTCATTCACTCCTTTTTAACTTTATTTAATCAGCCGCCCTCTTGAGCTTCTTGTCCGCTTCCTTCTCCCCCACAAAACCCAACTCATTTATTGTATTTCAATGGAAATATATTACAATAAAAATTTCGGAATGGCAGTAAGGTAAAAGTTTAATTCTGTACCCAAAGGGGAATAAGAAAAAGAAGGTAATATTAGAAATAGTGAGGTTATAATTAAATTGTCAGGTAATCACGTTAACTTTTCTATTTTTTACGGAAATATGATTAATTGTTTAAAAATAAATAAAATTTTATGACTTTGTCATTAATTTTTATTTTAATTTTGATTTTAATTAATCATGAATTTTATCGCGTAAGTCGTACGGCCTTTAATAGAGAATTTTTTCATTTATCGACTAAAAAAAAACTACAAAAAATGGGAAATAATATTAAAATATCTCGTATATTTTTTTTTATTTTAAAATTTTGATGGACAAATCAAGTAAATTGGAAGCAAAAAATGGACGATAGTTGCTGATGCTGTAAAAAAAATACGCAAAAACGATGAAGGTCAGATGATGTTCTATTAGGGCGTTGCTACTACGGGTAAAGTTGACTACGTGGCGAATGAATAAGAGGTTGTACTCCACTATTATAGATCAGACTATATTAAGCCATTGTTTAGCTTTCACTAGAGCAAATTACCAAAATCAAAAGGCAAAATATACATAAATAGCCCTATATATGGTCAAAACTTTCTTTCCTATCAACATCTTTCTTTGCTATATGAAAACATCATCAACTTTCTATCATACCTTTTTCTAGCCATTTCTAACGCCGTTACGTCCGAGGCTGACGTGGAAGTAACGGCGTCCAACGTGTTAGTTCATGTGGCGTGCCAACATGGTAAAAAAATCGCAACGTCGGACGAAAGGTCGCCACGTAACACAACACCAATAGGAGGACGGCCAGGTGCCGATGTGGCAATTTAGGTCGGACCACAATTTAAAAAAAAAATTGTCGATTTAAAAAAAATAAATGAAGGTCGGGGCACAATCGATTTCCCCAAATATAACCCTAATTGTTCTTCCCCGAACCTTCGCCAGAAGCCATTAGGGTTTAGCGATTTGACTAAATCATCGAACTCCACCAATCCAGCGACGACAATCAACAGTCCAGGGTAGAAGACGAACGTTTCAGGCGTCCCAACTGTCAATCCCTTGAGTCATCTCCGACGGCCATCTGTGAGTTGAAGGTAAGGCGATGGACCTTATTAGTGGCTTGTTTTCGGCATTGGTTGTGTAGGCGAGTAGTCCTTTAGGGTTTTGTTTTTGTACATTGTTTATTTGTTCTGTTTTTCCCTCTTCCCACTGATGACTCGGGTTAACATCAATTTGCATATCGGGGGCAAAATGTCGTTCGGTGGAAGTGTGTTTAAGTTTGGTGCCGTAGATACGGACCTTCTAGGGTTCTTTACTTTCGTTGCTTTGGCCAAAGACTCCAGGTAGTCTAAGGTACATAGGATATGGTATGGGTTTCCGAGTCAGACTTTGTCTAGCGTGAGGGAGATTATTGGAGATGCTGAGGTGATGAAAATGGTTGAAGAATGTGATGATGGCGGGAGTGTAGATGTTTACTGTGAAGGAGAGGAAATGAATGGTCTTGATGAGTTAGAGGAGGTTGGCCGAGATAATGATGAGCAGGAGGAGATGCAACAAGATGACGACTAAGAAGAGATCCAAGAGGATGATGAAGAAGAGGATATGCAACAGGAGGAGGAACAAGAAGAGACTGAACAGAATGAGAAACAAGAGGAGATGTAAGAGGGTGAGGTACAAGAGCAGATCGTTAGGGACGAGATCCCAGATTTAGAAATGACAGGACAAGAAGAAGCAAATGTAGATGATAGTTGTGCAGATGTGGAGTCTGAGTATGAAAGATCCGAAGATGAAATTGTAGATGATGATGGGGTTTCGACCATAGGGGAAAGACGTAAACAGAAGAAGTTGCATGAGTTGTCTCGGTACAACCCCAACTGTGATCATAAATCAATGGAGTGGAAGGTAGGCATGTGTTTTGAAACCCCAAAGCAGAAGCACCGAGCTGTCCAATTGTATGCCATTGCAAATGGGTATAATGTCTTTCTAAGTCAAGTAATGGTGACCCGCCAGCAAAAGACTGGAGCCTCGTAAGATGTTGACGAAGACCTCCGAACTGAGCGTTTATGGAAAAGAAGTACGGATGAGAGGCAGGAAGCCGTCTGTGTGAAGGAGTGTCCTGGGAGGGTACGGGGTTCTTGGATGTTGTTTGTCTCATTTCAGACAGAGTAATGCGGATGACGTGCCAAATCTGTGGAATTCAAGGCCATAATCGGAAGACATGCAAGAGCAGGAACATCCCAGCACAAAACATGTCAGACCAACAGGATCCCACTAGCAGCCAACTTGTGAATCTGTCTACAAGAACGAGGACAGCTACTCGGATAAGGAGGGAAGGGCCGAGTAGAAGGCAGTGAAGGGACCATGACTTAGTGTGTTGTTTTTGATGATGAACAGTTAGTTTTTGTTTAAGCCACAACCATGAGTTAGTGTGCAATTTTGTTGATTAACAGTATCGGTTCCTGGTATGCAAACATAAAATTATGTAACTTCTGATCTGATCTGACACAACATTAATTTGTGGCACTTATGTAATTTCTGGCAGTAATATGCAATTGCCATGATCTGATCTGATTATGGCATTTTATGATCTCAATTTCTGAGAATTTTAGTACAAATATGACTTCCACAATCCATGATGGCCATGATCAAATTTTAGTAATCTGCAACAACCATTACCAGTACCAATACATTACTTCCACAATCCATAATCCACAATACATAAATTCAAGTACAACCGTAGATGACCTAGTGCTGAATACATCAACCTAACTGAACAAAAAATAACCCAAATTGAAGGCCAAAAACATCATCACCAACAATCGCAAAACTGTTATTTCGACCTTCATTTTATGACCTGTAAATTTTTCAGATTCTTCAGCTTTTTCCAACTTTTGAATCTTCCCTTCCATATTACAAATATGCTCTTCGTTAGCTTCATAATTCTTTTGAAGCAAAACAATCTTTGCCTCCATAAATTTCTTCGAATCCAAATGCTGAACCATCACTTCCTTCAGTCGAATTGGAAAATCCTCGTCCACCCATTCAAAGAACCCACAATCATCTTCCTGATAATGTTAACAGTGACCACACGTAAAATCGGCTACCACGCCTTCCAGATAAAGCATTACCTTCCAGCATGAAAAAAAAACCTTCCGCCATACACACCTACAGAAACGGCGGCTTAGATTTCTCTTAGTCCATGATGTGTACAAGGCGACCCTCCTGCCGTGGTTCCAAAGACGTACACCCACACTGGAGCTCGAGTGGACAGACCCGGCCGAACATCCACCTTCACTCATTTCCATATGGACGGAGATGAGGAAAACATACACTTACATATATGAATCTCCACGGCCGAGCCTCCTGCTGTGGTAAGGCTGCCTGCGTTGCTGCGTTTCAATTAGGGTTAGGTTTGAGGTAAATCAATTTGGGAAAGAATAAATCGACAATTTTTTTTTTTTTTAAATTGTGGCCCAACCTAAGTTGCCACATCAGCATCCAGCCGTCCTCTTGTTGGTGTTGTATTACGTGGCGACCTTTTGACCATGTTGGCAAGCCACATTAACTAACACATTGGATGCCGTTACGTCCACGTCAGCCTCGGACGTAACGGTGTCACAAAATGGCTATAAAAAAGTCTAACAGAAAGTTGAGGACGTTTTCATATAGCAAAGAAATATGTGGACAGAAGAGAAAGTTCGACCATAGATATGGCTATTTATGTATATTTTGCCAAATCAAAATAAAAAGAAAAATTGATGACAAAATTATAGAACAAACTAAGTTAATGACAAAACCGAAAGTTGGTTCAACGTTGAGGCCATAAATGTATATTTTGCCCAAAAAATATGAAATACGGTTCGTGTTTCGTAAAAAAAGGTCTTACCACTAAAAGGATGCGTTTTCAAAACGTGCCCTCGTGGAAAATAAGCAGGGGCGAAACCCGGCCCCAATGAGGCCTCATAGCATCCATATGAAAGCGCATTCTGAAAATCCGCCTTCATGTAGAGACGGTTTTTGAGAACTCCCCCTCCAACGCTTGGTGAAAATTACTAAAGGGCGAAGGGGGCTTCTAGCGTCTGACGAGTGGCGGGTTTTGAAAGTTCGTCCCCTTCATTGGATCAAAAAACCTGCCCCCTTCACTGGACCCGCCCCTGACGAGATGTTGTTGATAAAATTGCTTATTTACATAGCCCATGTTTCAACAACGCAAAATCCAAGCAACGAAACAACTGTTTGAAAACATAAAAGTCCAACAATATCCAGAAAATCATGTAGAAGAATATCCAGAAAATGTGTTACAAACTTTTATAACATCATTGATCCGCCCTACGCCTAGTCGATCTTCTCACAAAGATCATGTGATCCGGGACGCGAGGCTGCTCCAATGAAGCCTCTGGATACACTTGCGTGATTTGACATTTTTCATTCTATCTTGCACGACATCTAACCATTCATCCACATTCACTTTTACGACATACATGTTACTACCATGCTTACTTCTTGAATGTGAAGGTATCCCTTTAATACTAGAATTGCTAGAAACTGATATGATATATACTTCTTGAATGTGGTCAACATTTGATATAGCAAACTCAAACAACAACCTGACGTCCTCATCATCACCAATAAGTACTAGCACAAACTTAATGTCAGACAGGTCATACGAAGGAACGTTATATCTATGATATATTTTCAATCTATTGCCTTCGTCTAATCTCATTGTTTGAGCAATGACCCTTTCAAATTGTAGATAATCGACATCAACATCTACCTTTATATGTTTCATTAGACCCCTATTATAACTTACTCCTTCACTACTATGATTAACTCACCCATTTTCATACAACAACAAATAAACGTGTGTCATTTATACGTAAGATATTAGGAAATAGTTCTTACGAATAATTGAATAGTTTCTTCGAAATTTCAAATATCTACAAAAAAATCAAACAACAAAATATGAATCATCAAATGTTAACATGATTGTAATTAAATATCCCTAATTAAACGCAAAAAATCCAAAATTCTTAAATTATAACCAAAGTTTGACCAACCTAACCCTAACCGTAATTTCGAGGCAACAATACATTAATTTCAACTAAATCCTAATCTATAAAAAAAAACTAATTTTAACTAAATATTAATCTATAAAAAAACCCCTAATTTTAACTAACCCTAATCTATAAGAAAACCCTAATTTCAACCGAAAAACCCTAATTACCATGACAAACAAGGTTCGTGATGGGCGTCGGTCGGTCGTGGTCAAGCGGCCGTCGGTCGGGCATCGAGGGGATGGTCGTGCGTGGAGAGGACGGTCGGTCGTCGAGGGCTGGGCATGGAGGGGGCGGGACGGATTACAGGGGGATGGGCGTCGGAGGGGGCGGCTCGATCGGGTTGAGGCAGCGTCGGAGGGGGCGCTCGGTCGGGTTGAGGCAGCGTCGGAGGGGGCAGCTCGGTCGGGTTGAGGCAGCGTCGGAGGGGGCAGCTCGGTCGGGTTGAGGCAGCGTCGGAGGGGGCAGCTCGGTCGGGTTGAGGCAACGTCGGAGGGGTGGACGGGGGTTTGGATTAGGGCAAGGTACAATGGAGTGGGGGAGGGGAGAATCGACTTAAGTTCCCGATAAACCCGTCTCGTGAACTTTAAACCCGTCCCCCATCAGATGCCAAAAACATGCTTCTCTTTGGCGAATTCACTAAGTGCTGGAGGGGCGGGTTTTGAAAACCCGTTCCCTCACATGCCACAGAATACCCTTTCCCCATTTGGCGACTTTTTTGCCAGATAACCCGCCCCTCGAAAGACGCACTTTAAAAACATGTCTCTACATGAACGGTTTTCAAAACGCGTCTTCATACGGCATGCTATCAAGCCCCGACCCGCCTCACCTACTTTCTACGAGGGCGCGTTTTGAAAACCCGCCCTATTTGTATTTTGAGGAGTGCAAAAATGCACCCCTTTGATGGTAAGATCGTATTTTACGAAACAGGAACCGAATTTCACATTTTTTAAAAAAAACTAACCTTATTTCTGTATAAAACTCTTCTATCTTGACTTTGATATGTCCCTTTAAAGAGTTTGCACAAAATTAGGTTTTTTTCCCTAATAACGAAGCGTCAAATCATCATCGAGTTGAGCTAATTTTCTTCAATTTTAAGGATGATATGCTTCATTTTGGGACGATGAAATTTTGTTGTGCTTTTCCAGGACACCTTGTCGGTAAAACGATAAAAAGTTACTCCACATGGCTTTCCCTCCACATTACTGTAAGAAGAAGAGTCGGCTTACAGAAGATGCGGAGATCATTTTAAGGAGGTCAAATCTTTAAGCACCCATCTAAGTTAACATAATCTTAAAGAGCATCTAAAAACGTAGTCACCTCGATAGCAAGCAATGGCGTTACTTTAACGTCCGGGACGCTACTCCAACGGGAATGTTAACGGATCCCAGGACATTGTCCTAAACAAGGCCTGCAAGAACATCCCCTTCTTACCCTACTCTGACTCATTAAACACGATGGTCGCTTCTCGTCAGCACAGAAGCAGATCGAAGAAGAATGGTAAAATAGCTCTGATCAGCCGGTAACCACGCAAATGGCCTGCTAGTCTGTAAGTGCTCGTGACAGCACTCAAGCAACATTGCCAAATGGTGTTTATAACAGCTCTTGACCTGTTCATGCCCAGGTCTTCCCCAATTTGAGATGTAAAAGTAAAATTTACTTTGACATGTACATCTGGAATGCTCTATCAACGTTTAGAAAGATTTTTCCAACAACAGGGAGAAGGGGAAAAATGAATGAATTGGGTCCACCAAAATATCCGGGAACTGCTTACCTCCAATGGGGCTGATTGGTCAGCGGTGGTAACCTACCGGCTAACGAAAGCAAATGTCGTATTCCCCACGGTAAACAAAGTTACAACAACGAGTAATGAATGTGTGATCTTGGGGTACCATCATCGGCGACATGGGAAGTGGTTAAACTCTGCCCAAGTCTTGAGAAATGGAGGAGCCAAGAACAAACCACATTTTGACCTGAAGTTGGTAATGCAGAGAAGTTCAGAACAAACAAAGCAGCAACTTTGGAAAGCAGGAGAACTTGGTAGTGGAACAATTGCAGAGAAGGGCGTAGCTGGGTATTGCTTTATAGCAATCTCCTTAACTGACTTAGCATGCAAATTATGTATACCATCTAAAACCACTTTTAGAACAGGCACAGGCACAACTCCACCTTGCTCAAGTTGATTTTCAAACCACAGGTTCTACAATAACCATGATCTCCAGAATCTCGTTACTCATCTTGTTTAGAACCAGTTGGGACCAAACACAGCACAGCACTCGGTGAGAAGCTATTTCCAAATTGCAGAGCATGTAAATCTCATTTTCCTCTAAATCACACGACAAAATCAAGTCATGTTTATTCTAGTTCATGTCTGGAAACATTAAGTAGTTAAACTCCATAAAGTAGCCTCATACACTACAATATTATGAAAAGCATTGCTCACCGGGGGATTTAGAGGTCTAACTGAATTTTCTCAGACCAGTCGAATATATTGGAATATACTCGATCTCCACCTAAGTCATCACCGGTTGCCCCCGCTGCAACTCTTATTACATCTTCAATCAGTGCAAAGTTTCCCAGTATGTCAACATGCGCACCACTTTGAGTCCCTCGACCTTCTAGTAGATTAGCTGGAGGTGCATGATCGTACTCCCTCACATATGTATGTATTCCAAAAGGATTAAAACGAGTTTTACCACGCCAACCTTTGGCACACATGAAACCGGCGCTTAAAACAGGAACAGTTTCGTCGCCATCAACAGAAAATACACCGTCCTTCAAACACGACTCTTCGTTCTCACCGGTTACTGATGTGTCAATCTGGAAGGGAATGTAACAGTCCGACATCGGAGCTACCTTATAGACATATGCCCTCTCCGTTGGAATACCAACTCCATACATGGAATATATCTCGATATCAGGAGCATTGGGTAATCTGTAGAATCAAATGTCAGCATCATGGTATGAAATAGAATCTCTTTTCAGTTTATTTGTAAGCTATAGTAGTATCACAGTTTTGAAAGTTTTCAGATCAGATTGAAACAAATGAGGATTGATTTGACATCTCACTTTGTTTCTAGCGGATTAGACCAATATTTGTAATGATCATACTTTGGGTCATCCAAATCATCGGCAATGCCATATGAAAAATGAGCACTTCCACGCTTCATCAACTTTGGGGCAACAAAATTCAGCAGATCCAAAACTGATCCGGCAGTAAAAACCCTGTGATCCGCAACAGCCTTGACTCCTGCAACCCCCATTTCATGGTACTCGATCCATACATCACAATTTGTGGTGTTCGCAATGCTCGTACCTTTGACAGCATCCTGGGAATATGAAGAACAAAAATTATCTATTGCTCTGTAGTCCAGCCTTCGTTCCCAAGTGATAATTTAGAAGGTCCAAGTGAAACTTACCCTGAAATCTATTCTGTCAATTTTGGACGAATGCTGGTCCGCTACATCTTTTCCAAATGATATGAGTCTCCCATAATTCGCTCCCTTCACATTGTCTACACTGACTTTACCAATTGGCCCAGGGAACCCATTGTTGTTCCTCGTCCTTCTTGCACTGCAATTAAAGCCTTCTTCAGGTGCCCAATCTAGGCCTCCCCATATAGTCTCCCCGCCTTTCGGTATCATTGACATGGTAGAATCCCAAGTACGGGTCATCCGCATCATATGCTGCAACGTTTGTAGACCAAACACATCCTTATCAAGGAAACCGGGGGCAAAAGTCCTACAACAAGTATACATTTTAAGTACGACAGAAAAAGGAACAGGATGCCTGCGAGAAAATCAAAAGACAAACACAAAAGGAAACAAACGGGTATCTATCTTTTGCACGGCAAGAAAGTGTAACACATCATACTCGAAGGTAATGGCAAGCAATAGCCTATCTTTCATGGCAAGGGGCAGAAGAAAGATCCCATTTGTCTAACTAATTAAAGAACCTCCATGTTCACTCCATAAAATGACCATTGAGCAGCGAGGTACGTGTAAGACAAAACAGGCAATGAAAATGGCAGTTCCAGATGATGAAAAGATGGACATATCAGTCTTGTGAAGTAAAGAAAGCACCTGGCAACCGCAATATCTCTGGCTTCAATAGAAAAAAGTCCAGAAACAGATTTTGGAACACCTAAAAACGGTCCTCCAATATTCATTATTGCCTTTATGTGCTTGGCACACCAATCTGTGCCACCACCGCCACCCATAGGAGGTGGTGCCTCAACCCATTTCATAAAATGTAGGAAGTAAAGGACGCCCATGGAATGTGGGATGACAACTACTTTTTTGCCACCACTCGTGGCGACCATGAGTTCTATGTTACTTTTCATCCTGCTCAAAGTTTGGTCCCTGACCTAACGAAATTCCAGAAATAAATAGATATCTTATATTGTTTGTCAAATAGAACTACATAAACAGCCAACAACAGAGAAATTAACATACCTCGGTGTTCTGGAAAGACAATCTCCAATCATATGCTGCCATATACATGTTTTTCTCCTCGTAACCAATTCTAGCCAAATTTGCAATCAAAACTGCCCAGACAAAGTATCCAGGAGCAAAATAATCGGCCGCAACAAGGCCCGATACTGGCCGGACCCTTATTCCTGGAGGATCTAGTCCAGTTTCGTTGTGTAGAGACATATGCTCCACCCAGCATAAAGGCCTGTACATCATTAATGCAGATTTCAGCCAAATCACCCTTACTTACTATTGAAATAGATGAAGAACAGTTCCCCAATGCACTGGCTTTACGGGTAAACTGTGAGTCCTTGGCAACCGCATAAAAGAATAATATTCCTCTGTTAAGAAGTGCTATGATACAAAGAAACTTCACATTCATTCTGCTCAGCACTGATATCCAATCCATTTGCTTGACCACCAAACAGACAGGGCACGGTATCACCCTGGCTGCTTCAGAGAAAAAAGGGATGGACAATTACAACTACATTTCATTTACAACAAGATGTCCAAGCATCCTAAATCTCAATCCACGCACAAACAAAGTAATAAGATATCCCTCGGATCACCAGATCAACCAAAACCATCAGAGGAAAGGGAAACCGCTACCTCTTGTATAATTCTCCAAAAGTTCTACCCCACAACCTCTTCCTAAACAACCCTTCAGCACACTGATGTCCCTCCCACAACTCCAACCCACCCGTCACAATCCCCGGCACAAAAACCACCGGGTGTTCGGCCATCAACCCTTCCTTCCTCAGCTTCACTCCTGGAGGGTCCGGCATTGGCCCGCCGGTGATTGCCTCCGTGACATACTGCGGAAACGATGCGGGCATCGTATTGTAGATGAACAGGAGCATCCACCAGCTGCTGCAAATGAACCCCACTGTCCAACAACAGCTGTCCATGCATGACCACCTCGCACGCACCGGCGCAACTTCCTTATCCTTCTTCCCGCCACTACCCCATCTAGGCTTCTCAAACTTGTCGTCGTCGGAGTCCTTCCCCGTACCGTCAGGGGCAGGATCATCGGACCCCCTCCGGCGCCTCAGGAAGGACATCGTCTTCTGGGTCACCCACACCCTCCTCCCAACCCCCAACTTGAGTCACCAATAGAGCTAAAACTTCGGACTGCTCATCCGACGAACAAATACCAAGAAAGAAACACAATGAAACAACCGGTATGCAGCTCGAGGTACCGACTTTATCGTATCTTCCGCCGCCGACAACGGAAAACTAACATGGGTCGGTCGGGGGGGAGATTTGAGATTCCCCCAGAACGATCCAAGTCGGTCGCTTCGAATGGAATAAGGCGGGTGCTTTTTTCGAGGAGGGATTGAGATTCGGGGAGTAAATTTTGGAGTGAGACGAAGAAAGACAAAAGTAAGGGACTTCGTCACGAGGAAAAGGAAGGTCGGGAGGAACAGAAGGTAAGATCGACCGACTGGGAAAGATCGCGACTTTTGACAGCGCCGCGACTATTTCTCTTTTCGATCAATCCACGAAAGTCTCTTTGAACCCATTTGTAGGGCTGGCAGATAGGATTGCCCACATGGTTTAACCTCGTCTTAGGTTTCATCGCCATTGGGCCGTACGAGGATGAAATAGCCCATATATACTAGGCCTAAGCCCGTAAGCCCATCCCATTATCTCCCGGTTACCATCCGGTGGTCGGTAACCTCAAAGGCGACCCCTTCCTACAAAAAGAAAAAAGGAAAGGGAAAGCCGCACCGGCCATCATCACGACCAACTACTGTCCTCCCCATTATCTTACGATCCTTTTCGTCTCTTCTTTCTTTCTCCCGCGCCCAACTCCGGTACGAACCTTCGATACTCTCTCGCCTTCCCGATCTTGTTCCCCTCGTCGGACCGCTGTTGTCATTGTTTCGGAGCTTCTCCGCGGCGAGTGGACGAGGATGCTGACGTGCATCACCATGTCAAAGCAGCCCGGGGACGACTGCTCTCCTGGTCAGCTCCCCGACGCCGACGCCGGCTCCAAGAACCCCTCCGAGAAGTCGATAACGTCCCAGGTGTCTTTCCGGGGTGATGATGAATCGTTTGGTTTAATCTTTGTGGATATTTTTGGCTGATGTGGCAAGTCCCGTAACGGTTTTGTTTGATGTCCACGTCAGCTGAAGGACATGGCGCTGAAGGCGTCCGGAGCCTATCGCGGCTGCGCCCCGTGCGGCGGGCCTCCAGCAGCTGCGGGACGGATGAAGGGGCGTGCCGAGTCGGACCAGTCCAGCTGGTCATACCGGCGGCAGGGGAGTTCGGGGTCGTCCTCGAGTTACTATGCCGGGCAGAGGTTTGGGTGGGGGAAGGGGGGGTCAAGCGGGGAGACGACGCCGAGGCACGGGATGGGGAGCGGGCGGAGGGATCCTCCGGGGGTGGTTTTCGTGGAGGAGAAGGAGCCAAAGGAGTGGATCGCACAGGTAGAACCCGGCGTCCTGATCGACTTCCTCAGTCTGCCCGGCGGCGGGAATGATCTTAAGCGCATCAGATTCAGGTAAAGCACTGCAAAATTCCCTTTCGCCTTGTCTTCGATGACTTTAGAAATTTGAATACGAGTATCCCCATTTCGAGTCATCTGTGATCACGAAAGAGAAAAAAAGCGAGGTTTCAATCAGGTCGCTTTTGATATTTTGTTCTGGTGTCGGACTGATTCGAATTATTGGACAGTAGTGGGATGTTTCGATTTTTTTTTTTTGTGATTATTCTCTGCATCAATGTCGGCTGGGCGTGGTGCTGTGTGGTGGGATTGACTTCGTGACGAAGTTTTTGAGTTATTGGTTGTTAAAGAAAAAGGATTTTAAGCAATAGCTAGTGGAAGTTCTTTGGTTGGTATTGTTTTAATGACTCCGTTAGTCTTTTTCATTTTGCTTCATGTTGAAAACCATACTGCATCCAATGACATCCATTTTGAGTTTTTAAAGAGAGATTTCCATAGTGGGACGAAGGAACTGTTTCATGGGGATTGATGATCAGGGCAATAAAGCATTGTGCTTCCTGGACAAAGACCTGTAGTTTAATTAAATTCTGCAGAATATTGTAAAAAGTCAAGTGTCCATACTGCATGGCATTTTATATGACGTATAATTTTTGGAAGTGGCCCTAAGTTTTGTCCTAATTCTGTGCATTTAGTCTGCCCTACATATGTTTACTCATAACATTGGTACCATTAGAAAAAGTCCTGATAACTAATGGGGCCATATATCCTTGGGAGGTGTTCTCCCTGACAGTGGGTTAGATGGGTCCTAATCCTGGAGCTTTAACCTTGGCATCATTCAGGAGGATTTGTCGTAGGATCAACTGATTAGACGATGACGTACGGCTATTCCTTGAGTTTTAAATAATCTATCATTTCGCGTGCTTAATTTTTTTATTAGTTGGTTTCATTGTATTTTTTGTTTCCTTTCATGATTCGAAGTCATCCTTCGCATGAAAGGAACCTTGGATGCTTATTCATCCCAATGGTCCCCACCACATCATGAATGAATACTCCTTTTTTATTTTTACAGTGGATGGAAGCATTGAAAATGTTGGTCGCTCCATGCTTAATGATTCCCAGTCCCACTTTGTCCCCTGATTCTAGCATAGCTCCAGCTCTAATTCAATCCCCTCCGTGGAAAAGCCACCCGAAGCTTACTTAGATCAGTCTGAATGTCATGTTTTATGTTTTTGATTGTGCGAAAAGGAAAAGGAGGGAATAATCATAGAAAGTTCAAAACTGGGAGCCGAAGGCTGATGGGGGTGGGTTCCTACTAGTGCGGTGCGAGTGGGGACCATGTCCTTTGATTGTGATTGGAAAGGACTTATTTTTTAATGTTGCCTTGTCTCCTTGTCGGGGAAGGATTTCCCACGCCTGAATCCTGATTCTTCGAGGGCTTGTCCGGTTGTTGAAACTATTTGTCCATATTTATGTTATGTCAGGCAATGCCATCCCTTAACATGAATAAAGAGCTCTGTAGAATGTCCTACAGTCCAGGATAAATCTGGTAGTAGAAAACTAGTGTTTGACCCCAGGGATTTGATCCTTATGCATGATTAAATTTTGAATTGATGTCAGTAATCATGGAAATTGACACCAGGACCACACTTATGATGATAGCATGCAGGCTAATAGAAGAACCGGGGAGGGGGGAGCACTAGCTTTTGTTCCAGGTCAAAAAGTAGTTAAGTAGTGGTGCTTAGAACAGCAGGACTTTAATTATAGGGAGGTTTAATGAATAGCCCCTGACATCATGATTGAAGTTGAAGGTGCAGGCAAAAGAAGTGACTGTGTCATTCATCTTTTCTTTTCTCTTTTGAAAAAGAAAAGGAGAACCACTAAGCAGGAGAAAGGCATCTGAATTCGTTAGGACCCTGGAAATTTCTCCTCGGTGCAGTTCAGTTTGAATTCAATTTCGATTAGTCAATGTCGGGTTTAGTGAAGTTTTCTGGTATCTTTCTAAAGATCTTAGCAGGAAAAGTAGCAAAGAATGCGTTGCTTGCCACAACGAATTATCGGCCAAGTCAAACTAACATCCAAAACCTTAGGTTAATAAATTTGACTGGCCACCCTCCGTTCGCACCTGGTTGAGGATTATGGTTTTGGTTGGATTAGAAGAACTAGTTTGAGCAATGGTTAATTCTGATCTGTTCATTTATCTGAAAATGAAAGATGAAGCACTTAAGCATCATGAAGGGCCTATGAGTTCTACTGAAACACGAACTTAGAGCAAGCTGTCGTAAATAGGGAAAGATTGCAGGCACTTACATTTTTCTTAGCCTCATGCGTGACGTCGTGGGTTTCCCTTGGCTAGCCGAGACATGTTTAACAAGTTTCAAGCTCAAAAGTGGTGGACAGAGCACTACGACAGGGTGATGGAACTGTACAATGTCCAGAGGCTTAATCGACAAGCATTCCCCCTTCCAATGGCGCCCAGATCTGAAGACGAGGTAACTCCCAATGTACTGGGAAGAGGTTATTTCGTTGCCTATAAACACGGTTCAATGGATTCAATCACTACTGTGTTTTGATACATTTCATTACATGACAGGGCTTGAAACTTGAATCAACACATGATAGCCCCATCACCCCACCTGTTGGTAGAGAACCCCTGCCACGAAATCTACTGCATCCTGTTGGGACGGGAATGGATTATTTGTCCTCGGATTCATTAGACCATCTTCCTGGCCATCCACGTGTCAACCGCGACTCGACCGGTGTTGCTTCCACCCCGAAACTATCTAGCATCAGCGGGACAAAGATGGAAACCTCATCGATGGAGACCTCTTTCTGGAGTAGTTCCTCCAGGGATGCAGATCGTTCCAGTGAGCTGTCGATAAGCACAGCCAGTGATCTCGAGACTGAATGGGTTGAACAGGATGAGCCTGGGGTTTACATAACTATAAGAGCCCTCGCAGGAGGCAAGAGAGAGCTTCGACGAGTCAGATTCAGGTGAGTCTGTTTATATGGTCTGACATCTTCAACCCGTTACTGAATTCAGAATTTCTAACAATTTTGATGGCCCATGTTTCTGTTGTCCACCTTCATGCAGTCGTGAAAGGTTCGGGGAGGTGCATGCTAGATTATGGTGGGAAGAGAACAGGGCCAGGATACACGAGCGTTACTTGTGATCGTAAAAATACAAATGGTTCCGGATGCTGGTTCCTGGGTGGCTAAGGATGCCTCGTTCTTTCCACAGGTTCTTCTTCGTCTGCTTTTTTCTCTCTCCCTGCGTAATCCCTCCGCTTAAATGCCTTAATATGCAATGCCGGCACCTCTATTGAGCATCAGAAATCGCTTCAAAGGCGATGGCTTCTGCCTATGATCGGTCCACCGTGGATCTAGATCGAGAACCAAATTTTGTTCATAAAATGTTCCCGTCTTTTTTACTTTTGGGAGATGCTGCTATGTGCTACTTATGTACTTGGGGAATTTCACCGTCCGTGTGAAGTAAAAATAGTTTCCAAGTCTCCTTCAGCCGCTCCGCTCCAGGATGCGAAGTAGTTCCGAAACGAATGGTCGTTGTTCTTAGGACATGATCCTATTTTACGCCGACCAAACAAGATAAAAAAACCAATGCTTCTTTCCTTTAGTTATTCCTTCTGTTATCCTCCCATGCCACATGCCCGGGTTCTCTGTTTCTGCCCTGTTTATGCCCGCCTTCTTCTCCTCCTCTGCCGCAGCCTTTGACGCTCCTCCAGCCGACACTGTCAGCTGACCCTTCTTAACCTAATCAAATACATATCCCCTGTCCCTCTTCCCTCGTTCCAATCATCCACTCCAGGCATTGCACTGTATCCACATTACAAAACTAAACCTCTTGTTGGAGCTTCTCTCACTCTCGTAGTCATTCCCAGTTCTTTTCTTCCCCTTTCCTAACGATGAACAAGAGAGAAAGCCTTGCCGTGCTCCAATGAGGAAGACCCCCTCGTTCTCCTCTTCCCCGCTTGAGGCAGTCTACCGCTTGGTTGACGAGTCGGAAGGTCGGGATTTGTGTTCTTCTTTTCCCCCGGGAGGATTCGCCACTGCAGGGAGGAAACGGAGTTCTTGCTGGGATTATGATCACAGTGCCGCCAGCGCTCCATCTTTGGCTGGACGGAGAAGGTTATTGAGCCTTGCACGTGTCGTCATGATCGATGAGGGGATACAGAAGGGTTCAGGGGGTAGAGGCAGCTCGTCTTTGAGCTTGGATTTGTGTTCGTCATCATATGGCTCGAGCTCCGACGGGAAGGAGGCTTACTCATTCTCATACAATGAAATCGAGTCCGGCCATTGAAAGAATTTCTGAACAAAAATCACAGGTTACCAAGTTTGGAGACCGCAAGAAAACGAAGGAAAAGGACATGAGCAAAGACTTCGGAGCAGCGGTAGAAACAGCCACAAGTTGCGATCGAACCATGACGAACCCATATGGGTTCAAGAACAAGAAGAAGAAAGACCGTTGCATTCTATTGTTACAATGTCTAAGAACGACAATTACAATAGAGAACAAGTTGAGAAAAGGGAGAGACAACCGAAATGTCATCTCTGGGAATAGGTGATTGTCTTTATGTAAGTTAATTACAACATTTACTAACCTATTTATACTAATCCTAGGATAATAACTAAACATATGGAAGTTGTCTTGTAGCGTTGCTTCCACAGTCATGTATCAATCAACCTATAAGAGTAACAAAGAAATTACCAAAAGATAAGATCAACACACGGATACAGAGGAAGTTATTTGTTTTTAACCGCGTGGGAGTTGGAACATCGATAAAGAAAATTATTGAAGGTTGTGTTCACCCCACAGCCAAGAGGAGTGTCTCCCCTTTCAACACGTCGATGCATAAGTATTTGTCGATCCTAGGTTCGTCGATCCAGCATTAAGGGCAGCTCCTTTTGCCTTGACGACGAGCGGGCTTATCGATTGTGCTCCGGTCGATGTAAAAGTCGACCGGTAAGTCGTCGATCTTGAAGCGACGCTCATCCTTGGGTGGTCCTTTATGAGGAACAAGGATACTCCTTTCGACCCCTTCGATCTGACCAAGGGAAAGGTCAACTTCGAATCTTTGATGTGTCAACCAGCCCAAAATATAAGCAGAAGTATTTCTCCGCGACTACCGAGTAATGAAGGGGACAAACTGAGCGTAAACGATGACGACGGAAAAACATCTATCTGTTCAAGTTCGGACTTGTTCGAGCTGAACGATCAACTGATCAAAAGGAACAGAGAGGAGGGGAAAGTGGCCATCCCCCTTGGCTAATTCACCATCTAGTCATTTCTTCTTCCTTTTCTTACCATCGCTCGGCTCCTTTTCCTTTGGTAAAATGTTCTGTCCTAATCCTACTCGAGGGGAAGCAATTGATCATCATTTGGGATCGCATATTTTATTACATGCACATCCTCTGATTGAATTTGAATAAAAGGTCCCCATGCTCGCCGGGCCTCCATTTCAAGCCCAATAATACTGGACCGTGTCACGCGTAAATGGGCCCATTAATGAGCCTTCAGGTGGGCCCATTATCACGCCGTCGGGATATTCCGACACGAAGGCTCGGATTTGTCGGCCGACGGCGTCCCGACGTAACCGCGTCGAAGAAGAAGAGGGGCTGTTTCCATCCCCCTCGCGCGATCGAAGTGGCTAAGCAATCGGTTTCTTGTTTGAACCCCAATATCGTTGAAATCGCGATCGGGATAACGATCTGACTTTCGGGCAGGAGGAGGAAAGGAAGGAAGGGAATTTCCCACGCCCGACTATTCGATCATGAGTTTCCTCTTCGGGAAGCGGAAGACACCCGCAGGTTTCTATTCGGTGTTTTATTTTTGGTGCGATTCCGTTCTTGAAATGGATGATCGGTGATGGCAATTGTGGTTGGGTTGAACCAAGTGCGTTCGGATGAAAAATGCTACTTTCTGTCGGTGATTTGGATTTGACGGGAGTGTGGAAGATGAATTGTGTGTCTCTGGGGTTCGATCCCCGGTGGAATGGAGATTTGTGTTGTTGTTTTACGGCTTCTGCTGTTTGAGGTTTTGCTTGACGGTGATCGTGTTGGTTTTGACAGAGCTTCTGCGGGAGAACAAGAGGATGCTGGACAAGTCCATAAGGGAAATCGGGAGGGAGAGGCAATCTTTGCAGGTACAGGAGAAGAAGCTGATCTCCGAGATCAAGAAGAGCGCCAAGCAAGGGCAAATGGTTCGCTTATGCTTTTCCCTCTTCCGTCATTGGTTTGCCTGCCTCATATTTTATATATATATTCGATTTCTTGCTGTCAATTTGAAATGCGGACGGCTGTAAGAATTATGGCATATAACAATCGGCATCATCTTTCATCTCCCATGTATGCCTAGCATTCAATAGTTTAGTATGACCATGATGGTTTGGCAAAGATTGGTCGCATTGTGATTTTTGTTCTGAGTAAGTTTATTCATCAGGGAGCCGTGCGGGTGATGGCAAAAGACCTGATTAGGACACGGCATCAGATTGAAAAGTTCTACAAACTTAACTCTCAACTTCAGGGTGTGGCTCTGAGAATTCAGGTGAGTCTTCCTTCACTGCTCATTTTCTTTGCTTCCCGTCCTTATGATAGCTTGCTAATCCTGGGTCTTTTCGATGTCGTGCCTGAATTTGGCTTAATGGCATCTAAATGAATGGCTTGTTTGTTACGAGTTTTGAGTCTTAATTTCACTATGGATGGAATTTCAGACTTTGAAATCTACTCATGCCATGGGAGAGGCCATGAAAGGCGTGACAAAGGCGATGGGCCAGATGAACCGGCAAATGAACTTGCCGTCGCTGCAAAAGATCATGCAGGAGTTTGAACGGCAGAATGAGAGAATGGAAATGACCACTGAGGTAATGGGAGATGCAATAGATGATTCTTTGGAGGGAGATGAAGAGGAGGAAGAAACCGAAGAGTTGGTTAATCAGGTTTTGGATGAAATTGGCATAGATGTCAACCAAGAGGTATCCAAACACATCCTCGTGGATGTTTTTTTGCTTGTCTGACTGGGATTGATGTATCTCAAATATTTTGTTAACCGTTTCTTCCAGCTTGTAAATGCACCATCAACTGCAGTGGCAACTCCGGCAGCAAACTCAAAGATTGCTCAGCTGGAAACTTCAGGAACGGAAGACAGCGGGATAGACTGTGATCTACAGGCGAGGTTAGATAATCTAAGAAGGATGTGAAGATCATTCCCATGTACTAATATCATAGATTGTTGAACCTTAATTCCTCATTTATTTGATGTAACTAGTGCCTGTCCGTTGTACATTTGATATAGAGTCGATTCATATGTCAGAAGGAAACTTGCTGTTCAGTCTTGTTTTTGGCTCTTTCACGGCCTGCCATCTTCCGTTGCATCATCGTCGTCAACTAAATGATTGCATGTATAATCCCTCAACCTGCCAAACAAGAAGGCTAGGAATCAAATACTTGTTTGCCAGATTCTAGCATTGCAGGAAACCAAAGACGAACAGTCGCTTCACTCACAATTCAGAGATGATCTTATTCACTATAGTCGAAGCCAAGATGGAACCGCCGTCGTGATACCGCAGCTTCCCCTTGATTCTCTTGGCAATCCTTTTATCGATCTCTCCATGACACGCCACGAGTGGCATATCCGATGCCTGAAAAATGACAATGGATTCAACATCTGTCCGTGGAATCCCAAATGGTATTTCGAGGAAAACTCATTCCTTTGGCTTACCATGACCCATCCACAGGTATCAGCATACAGTGGCACAGCGGCGGTGACTGGCACAACAACTGCAAACACTCAGACGACAAAAACCCCCCATCAGGCTTCACCTCCTAAGTCGACCCGCCAACGTCAAATTTACATATTCGGACTACACGACTTCCATAGGAAGACCTGCTGAAGGGCATTGAAAATAGAAGGCCTGGTGAGTCCTGACTCCTGCCATTCCAGCCTGAAAGAAGGGAAGAAGACTCCTCTTTGATCAATCACAACAGTTTAATGTTCAGGGGACTAAATGCATGTCAAACATTGGATTTGTTTCATTCCTCACATGGGTAATAAAGATTCCATCCTCATTTAGCCTTCGTTTAAGGATGGACTGATAGAAAGACTTGGTGTAGAGATCACGGCAAGAGCCACCGCCACCTTCAGTCGGTGCAGGCAGGTCTCCTATGGTCACATCAAACTTCTTAGTCCCGTACTTCAATATCTCCCTGGTAAATTCAAAATCAGTGGACTCGTAAGAATCTGTGATTAGTATCAGAGATTTGCAGGGGAAAGGAGGAAGAACAACGCCATGAAAACCTTGCATCCTTTGAACAGTCGTAAGCCTTTGATCAGAAAAGGCTCCCCAGTTTTCTTCAAAGCACGGTCCACAGATGTAGACCACTTCCTGCATTTAACCGAAACTCCTTCCCTTTAACTTACTTCAACGACGAATAACAAACTAATGGAAGTTCAAATCGAACGGAGAAAAACTCAAGCTAGTTTGTAGAAGAACCTCGTCTATTTCGCAAAGAACGACGTGCTCGACTGTTTTGTACTTGAGCACTTCCCTGGCGGCTGATCTGTCGCCTCCTCCCATTATTAATACTTTCTTCAGGCTGCCGGTATGAACAAACGCACCGTTGTCATCGTTCCCAAGACTCGTCAATTTGGACAAGAAAAGGCAATAAATGTGAGATGAAGATTTGTCCTTAACTTGTCATGCATCAGAAGGGCAGGATGAACCAAAGTTTCGTAGTAGACGAATCCGTCCACCTCTGAACACTGAGGTTTGCCATTGACCACCAGGACCTGATCAAGACGAAATCAATACTGGAGTCAACAACATGATCGGAAAATTTGGACTGATGGATTAGATTCGAGCTCATTCACGTGCCCGGCCAAAGGGTTCGAGAATCATAATTTCCTGGAGACTGGTCTTTTGTCTACGAATGACCCTGGAGACAGAAAACAGAACAAACATCGTCAGATGGAAACCTTTTCGATGATGGCACATTACCGTGCTCGAAAATTTTCCAAGAACATCGTTACAACATTATTTTTCGGATTGGCAAGACAATTTCATTGTGAATATGGAGTGTTGGGCTCATTAACATCTACATCTCCCCATTGTAACAGATCAAAGATCCCATGGTCATCGGGGAGAACTCGAAAGGACTTCTCTATGCTTCTTGAGTCAATGCAGTTTAGCAAACTACAAACTGATGTAATGTTTCAAGATTGCGTCCGCTGGATCACAATACCGGAAGAAAACCACTCCCAATCGACAACGGCACGGGTGAGGATTCAATAAAAGAGAGGGAGGCGATGACAGTCACCTATTGAGAAACCACTCCCAATAGAGACAACTTCACGATGACGAGCGACAAGGGAAATTACCGTTCTACTATAGAGATGATAGATTCAGACAAAACACTACCAGAAGAACACCTTCACTCCGGTCAGGAACGCTACCGAGAGTCGACAGATATCACGAATGCAGATAGACAGAACTCTGTGCGCAAGTAACAATACGCATACAGCAGTATCAGAGCGCGCACCAACCAACTGCTAGCCCTCAGAGCAACTCGGCCGGAGAGATCCCGGCCCCGCGTTCGTCCAAGTGGGCCTAAGTTCGGCATGACATAGGCCCATTACAAGGCCCACAACCGGTCCAATTCCACATGCAGAAGAAGTTCTTCTCATCAACCCGCAACAAATTGGCGGAGCGGAGACTAGACAAGGGAATATGAAACGTGTGGGAGTGCCCGAATTCCACCCCCCTCCCCCCCCCCCACACGCTAAGAGACGAGGGAAATTGGAGAATCATGACCCAGTAGGAGATTCAATTATTGTCTGTCGCTATTGTTATTGTCTTTGTCTTTATGCCCATTCACCAGACCCTTTGGGATGTCAATTTCCCACCATACCCACCTATCCATTATTACAACATTTGTAGTGGAGACGATGGATATGATCATATAAGTTGTTAAAGATGCTGATGGGACTACTCCCTTAGTCACTGACTTCCATCATCCAAAGCGTTTAATCCATTCACTTGAAGTCTTAAGTCGAAAAAATTGGTTTGACCCGGTTCCAATTAAGAGTGCAATAAGCTCATTGGAGATTACGAGGGGCCAACTAATGATGATTTAGAAAAAGAAATGATTAATGGATTAGAGTCTAATGACTTTGGGGAAAAGGAGTTGTCGCTTTCCCACCTCCCCCACCCCAGTATTGCTGCACATTTAAGTTAAACAAACATTTTGGATAAAATTGGAGTTAGGACAAGCAAGTCCAAAGTAAAACCCCAAAAGGAAATTAAAATAAAGGAGGAGAAGTAAAAAGATTCCCACTTCACATGTCGTGTTTTCTTTTGTTTTTGTTTGTTACCATGATTGGTTCGTTCCTTCTCCTTTCCGTCTTGTTTGTCCTGTTTGAGCTTGATCACGATCGGAATGTCATCCACATCTAATCAAATTGATGTTGGTTGGATTATTACACTAATCGACTATCCATACAAAGTACAATTATAATCCAGTATAAGTATAACCCAGCTTCATCTATACGGTGTTCGTGGATGTCCTACGGCCGGTACGTATCGTATATTATGCTCACGCTCGTTGTGTCCGCACTTATAATATATTATCGGAACTCAAACGAGGGTGCTTCTCTAGGAACCCCCCCACTTGTCCATTTTCGTACCCAATTCACGACACGATTATTATAAGCGTGATTTCGTTCGGAAAATTTGACGTGCTTCTCCCCCAACAAATTGATATATAAAATAGGCAAAATATACGATTATGGCCTCAACTTTGAGCCAATTTTCTGTTTTGTCATTAACTTAGTTTGTTATATAATTTTGTCACCAACTTTTATTTCTATTTCGATTTTGGCCAATCATGAATTTTTTCTAGCGAAAGCCAAATAAGGCCTTAATATAGTCTAACATGTGTCCTATAATAGTGGAGTTTCAACATCTCATTCATTCGTCTCATAATCCACTTTATCCGTAATAGCCGCCCCCTAATAGAACATCATCCGACATTCATCGATTTTTCATATTTTTTGACAACATCAGCAACTATCGTTAACTTCGGCTTCCAATTCACTTGATTTGTTCATCAAAATTTTATAATAAAAAAACAAATGAAAGGTTTCAATATTATTTCATATTTTTTAAAATCTTTTTTCTTTTTAGTTGATAAATGAAAATTGTATATTAAGGCCTTGTTTGGCTTTCGCTAGAAGAAATTCAAGATTGGCCAAAATTAAAATAAAAACAAAAGTTGGTGACAAAATTATATAACAAACTAAGTTAAGGACAAAATAGAAAGTTGGCTCAAAGTTGAGGCCATAAATTGATATTTTGCCTATAAAATATTGAAAAGGAGGAGGGGCATTTTGCTACTTTCCCATTGTGGGGGCGTGTCATGTAAAATTAGCCTTTGCTACATGTATTGATTGGCCCACCCCCAGTCCAATGTGGTATGGTATTAAATCATGTGCTCTAACTCGAATAGCGTGTCGACAGGTTTTGTTTATTCTATATATTTTTTCTCTGTTTTTAGTGATAACATCTTTTTGATAATATGATATTAAACTTAGAGAATAAATGTTGGCCGACCTAACCTTCGATTAGATATCCACACACTCACATTACATAAATATTGTATATTCAGTTATGACATTATAGAAAGGAAGACAAAGGAAAAAGCGGGGATGATGTTGGACTTACAGCTCACTCCGGCTCTAATCCTAGAAAAGGGAAAAGCCCCCCCCTTTTTTCACGTTATTGGGTTTGAACAGTGTGTCATGCATGACCCTCATGCATGCCTCCCTCCACTACATCGTGATAATAATAATAATAACAAAATTAAAATGTTAGTATTATTGCTCGAAAGGAGTAGGATTTGTCCTAACATTTCAGATTATTTATTTATCATTTATCATCGGGGCGGCTTGAGCTTGAGTTGAGCAGTTACTCACCTTGCCCCCAACACTCAGTCTTCTAACCTCACAAACACTCTAAAATCGAGCTTTGTTCCTAATTAGGGTTAGTTGCAAAAATATTTTGCGATTTAAGACACTTGCTATCAAAATTCCTGAAATAATGCTTCAATCTCGGTTTTTGTAAATCCAAGATCATCTTCACAAATGTCCCGAACTCGATTTTTTATAAGAGAAGTTTCCTTCAAAACTGGTAAAGGTGACTAACTCTGGTGACAAAGCTTTAAGTTCCCAACTCGGCTTTATTTCAGAAATTTTAAAAGCATGTATCTTAAATCGCGAAATATTTTCACGATTAACTTCATTAGCAACAAAACTCCACTAAAATAGACGAGAAATGTTAGCCCATACCCTGAAAAAGCTCTGCTTATTGTTCGAAGCACCTAAAAACTGACTGTATAAGTCAAAAGTTTTGCGACCAATGTCCAATCCAATCCAATCCCCTTTTTTGAATTCATCCATGAATTCAAAAACAATCAGATCAGTGCCAGAAAAAAGGAATTGCCCCATCACCTCTCCTCTTATCTGAGATTCTGTTTCTTTTTATGGTGGGGTTGAAAAGAAGAGATCATCAGACAATGAATAAGAGAGATGCCTCTTCCTTTCCTCTTTCCTCAGGCAGTGGATTGCAATAATCATCATGATTGTGGGGGGAGTTAAAAGGTTATGAATCCACACCAATGAGTTGTCCCATTCTCTCTCCATGGCTCACCCCCAGAAAAATTCATCATTCCTCGTAAAAGTTTGGGATAAGATTGGGGGGAAATTTTCTTTAGGACATACATCACGATCAGTTTGAGATTGATTACAGGTGCAAAAAACCAATCCCAAAAGTTCAATCCCCCAGATCAAGATGGGGTTGACTTACTCCAATTAGATATAGATCTAGTTCTAGTTCTAGTTCTAGTTCCATTTCTTGTTCTTCTACATGGGGAGGAAGGCAAAACAAAGAAGAAACGGCTAAAAAATAACAATATTCAACGTTACAGACACGGTTTTTTTTTTCTTGCAGTTATTTTTTGTTCCACGGGATGTAGGAATCCAGGTCAGGAATCGCCCTTGATTGGATATGAGGGCGGCGAGTGGTGAAGGGGATCACATGGGTCGGTTTCTCTTGAGTCCCCCGGTGGCCCTGGGATCGGATCTCACTGTGGAGTCCCCCTCGGACGCTGCAGCAGCGGTCGTGGCCTCGGCGGACCGGGAGAAGTTGGTGGAGAGG
Source organism: Melastoma candidum (assembly GCA_023653495.1). Lineage (NCBI taxonomy): Eukaryota > Viridiplantae > Streptophyta > Magnoliopsida > Myrtales > Melastomataceae > Melastoma > Melastoma candidum. The sequence goes on along the minus strand of CM042883.1, from coordinate 25,659,434 downwards.
TCGGCGTAGAGGTCGACGACCCTGCGTATGTTGTTGTTGAGCTCGCGGATTAGGACGACGTTGCGGGTGAGTCCGTCTGGGACACAGGACTCCTGGTTCTGGCTGATCTCGTTGATCAGGAGCCTGTTCTGGTCGAATATGCTCTGTACTTGAACAAAGCTCCTCTGGAAGCTCTGCAGCACCTTTGTGTCCACCCGCGCTGTTCCACTCCCAAAAGCATCCCCCTCCATCTGAAACGTCAGGGAAATTCACGGGACAATCAGGGTCCACTGAGGACGGAACGAACAACACCGGCATGCGGCACACGCAACAGGAACGTACCGATTATCCCTCTGTTGTTGTTGCGGCCGTCGATGTTGTCTTGTTGGTACTTCTCACATTTTCTCTTCAGCTTCCTTAGAACTGAAAACGTAAAAAAAAAATTGGGTTTTAGACAAACTAATGAACATGGGAGAACTAGTTGTAATATCATTACAGGTACACCCGATTAGAATCAGATTACCCACAGATCATAGAAAATAAGATAAGAAACAAACAAACAACAGAAGGCGGACAAGGGGTGGTGAAATTGTGATGGGGGTTGGAAATCATGACACACAGAATTGAGGGCGCAGCAGGGTAGTTGTAATAATGTGATGAGGCATCATGTCCTCATCTTGGGACATTTATTTTATGTAAGAAAATTGAATTAGAAATGTTGGGCAGATATCAATTTCCATAAAAGGAACCACACTTTTAATTTGGGCACTGCCGCTGAAGGAAAAACTTAAATGGGAGGAATCTGAATGAACACCCAAAAACAGGATTTGTATCTTACAAAAAGAAAAGAAGAGAAAAAGAAAGAAAAAGTCAATGTTGCAGAGTAGAAACTGAAGCCCAAATGAACAGAAGCACAGAACTGCATTAATCTTTAGTGAGGGGATGGATGCCTTTTTGGCTTCCTGGGTAATGCCTAAACACAAAAAAATGAGGCTACAGACAAAAACCCAGAAAGAAAAAGACACATACACATTAAGAACAAAAAAAAAAGAGAAATCTAAAAAAAAAGAGGGAGTGATCCATCTGGGGTTAGAATAAAGTTTTTCTTCTACCTCAGTGCAAGCAAGTCACCCGTAAAGGAGGAGTCTCTGTAAAGGAGGGAATTCCTCAGGGAAGAAGAAGCTGCTGCTGCTGTTGTGGTTGCTGTTGCTGGGGAGGGGAGAGGAGAGAGGGGGGGGGGGGGACTGTCTGGATTTTCCTCAGGAGAATCTACCAAGTAAAAAGGGCTTGGGTTGGGAGGGGAGGGAGGTGGGGAGGACTTTGATTGATAGAGAGAGAGAAGAAGAAGACAAATAGACAAGATGGAAAGAGATAGAGATAGAGAGAGATATGAGATGAGAAGAGGAATGAGTAGATTTGACAGTCCACGCTATGTCACCCCAACAAATCCCACGACTTGTGTATAAATTTACGTACATGAAACACACGACAATATCATAAATTATATATTAAATTTTTATTTTTGTTAATTTTTTTTACCTTATGATATTATTATTATTTTTAAAATTATAATTTTTAGCCGATCTTAAATTTTATTATGAGAAAATCAAACGCCTAAATATTGTCTAACATTTCTCCTATAGTAGTTGAGTTCCAACCTCTCATTGCATCGTCTTGCAATCCACCTTACATGTAATAATAACCCTACAATAGAACTATCATCCGGCCTTCATCGATTTTACTTATTCTTAACGGCATCAATAACTATAGTCTAACTTCGACTTCAAATTTACTTAATTTAATCATTAAAATCCTATAATAAAAAACACATGAAATGTTTCAATATTATTACCTATTTTTTTATTTTTTTAGTCAATAATTGAAATTTATAAATTAAAACATGTTTGATTTTCTCACGATAAAATTTAAGATTGGCCAAAATTAATATAGAAATAAAAGTCAATGACAAAATCATATAATAAACTAAATCTTTGACAAAATAAAAAGTTTCGTAATAATTTTTGATATTATCGTATATTTTATAATTCGTATTCCATCTGCCCGTATTAATTAATTAACACCCATAAAAATGCTCTTTTTAGAGTGTCCCAAAAATGTAGGCTGAACTGTAATTAATTTAATTCGAGAGTAGGGACGAACGACTGAGTCTTGGGGTGCGATGAAACATCAATGATTCCCCATTTTCCCTGCGCCCACGAACCAATTATTGTACACGAATCCAAGTACCACCGTGTGCTTGTGTGTGTGTGTGTGTGGTTGCTGAAACTGAAAGGCATTTTCTGGTGGTGGGGATTCGATGGGATTGGATTTGGATTTTGGGTTTTCAGATATTTCTGCCAAAAAAAAAAAAAAGACGAGGGGGAAAGAACCTGTTCACGGGAGTTATTAAAAGGCAAACCACATACGTCAGTCCAGTGAGGGTACTTTGGGATGGGTTGGGGGTCAACCTCGGACGATGTCCGAACATTGGCTTCCAGTTCCGATATCATTAGCCGAGAGTTCCGTTGTAATAACAACTTTTATTCTTATAGGAGGGAGGGAGGGAGGGGGGACATTCGAGATTATCCTCATTCCATGTCTAAATCGGTTAAGTAGACGCAGGAAGAGAGGAGCGCGGGAACGTCCTCGTCGTCACAAATAATGTCCGATGGCGACGATCGGAAGTAGCAATTTAATGTGACCCCCGACCTCCATTTCTTTGGTTTTCATTACTTAGAACCACCCCACCACCACCACCTAGATTTTATTTTTTCGCAAGCACCGGCAATGCCGGCCGGGGACGTCCCTCGCTAGACCTTCACTCGGCTGGACTCTGGTCCATGGAGAGGGAAAATTGGGCTTGAGGTGCCCGATCATAGTTGGGCCTCGCATGATCAGGCTCGACATGTTCATGGTCCGGGCTTTAGAAAGATACATTCGGGGACCGATGGAAGTCCGTGTCGACCCGACCCGGGATGGGACGACGTCTCTCTTAGTCGGAGCTAAGATTTCGTCCCCAAAATCGCTAGGGTTTAGGATTCCCCCTCGATTCGAATTTCCCTCCCTTTTTTGTTTCTCTTGTATTTGTCCCTTCAATCTTGTTGTGTCGTCGGCCCGTTGGCGGTTTTCTTCTTCCACGGCGTGATAGGGCGGGAATCGGAGTCGGTCGTCGCGGCATGGCTTGCGTGTACATACCAGTGCAGAATTCGGAGGAGGAAGTACGGGTGGCGCTCGACCAACTCCCCCGCGACGCGTCCGACATCCTCGACATCCTCAAGGCTGAGCAGGCCCCGCTCGATCTCTGGCTCATCATCGCCGTAATCCCTCCCCCGCTTGCCTTTTCCTCTCTACCTTTTTCTCTTGAATTTTCTTGAATTCTTGTCTCGCATTCCTTCGTGCCGTTTGATGGTTTTAGACCGGAGTTCGTCTTGTTTTCGTTGTTAGAAGTATAGCTAGTTGATTGGTTCGGGAGAAGTATTGCACGGTCATTTGTGCCGAAATTCAAATTCGAGGGGTATTTCTTTTTCTACCCTCTTCGCCAGTATGCGGGCAGCTGATAGAAAACGCCTTTGTTTTGCTGTTTTCCATACTGTGGGGATCTTTCGAAATATCTCATCCTTGTACTCTAGTTGGTGGAATCAGTTTGAGTGTATGGCTGATGCCTTGATTTTTTCTCTTGGTTGATTGGGTTTCTGTTTAGAGGGAGTATTTTAAGCAGGGGAAGATTGATCAGTTTCGGCAAATTCTGGAGGAAGGGTCAAGTCCAGGTGATGTGAGAGTGTTGATTCCTTATCAATTCATTAGTGTTTGATCTTTTTCGTCTGTTGACATTATTTAGGGAGTTTATTGATTGTGGGTTTTGTGGGCAGAGATTGATGAGTATTATGCCGATGTGAGGTACGAGCGAATCGCGATACTCAATGCTTTAGGGGCTTATTATAGTTACCTTGGGAAGATCGAGTCAAAGCCTAGAGAAAAGGAGGAGCATTTTATCTTGGCAACTCAGTATTACAATAAGGCCTCGAGAATTGACATGCACGAGCCTTCCACTTGGGTTGGAAAAGGTAGGCATATATTGTTTTCCGTTGATAATAGATTAACGTTCTGGCATGTGTCGCTGCGTTTTCAATGAAGGTGTCTACCACTTTTAAGGTTCTTAGAATGCTAGTTATGCCCCATTCCGACCTGATGCAAAATTAATGCAAATCTCCCGTAGGTCAGCTTTTACTTGCCAAAGGCGAAGTCGAGCAAGCATTTGCAGCATTTAAGATTGTGTTAGATGGAGACCGTGACAACGTCCCTGCTCTTCTCGGTCAGGTAACTTAGCCTGTCATTCTGCAATCAGGATTTTCGTCTGTTCTTCTTCGTCAAGAAATGTGATTATTACTTGGTGTTATCAGTCGTTTTTCTAGATTGTGTTTCCAGTATATTCTATACTAGCTTTTGTAGGAGCGTATTTATCCAGTGCTCATTTGAGATGGTCATCATATATAGTGGTTGACATAACTTTCTGCTTTGTTTTTCCATGGTACTTTGTAACAAACGATGACCATAAATTTTGGCAGGCTTGTGTGGAGTTCAACCGGGGACGTTATTCTGATTCCTTGGGATTTTACAAGGTTTGTTTTACATGTTTCCAGCTTCATGGCATAACTTCTCGGTTGTATTAAGCTGGGAAAGGTCCCTGAAATGCTGTTTTGTTATTTAATTGCTTGTCACATTTATCTGGCCTCTAAGAAAATTTATTTGATTATACTTGTTAGAGGGCTTTGCAAGCCCATCCTAGCTGTCCCGCAGTTGTGAGACTTGGGATAGGTCTATGTCACTACAAGTTGGGTCAATTCGAGAGAGCTCGACAGGCATTTCAACGTGTTCTCCAGGTTAGTCAAGTCTCTAATCATCATAGTTGTTTTGTGTTGAGAACTTGTGTTAATATCTGTCACTACATCCAGCAAAGTGTCAGTCATGCAGAAAGTAAATTGAAGAAAATTTTCCATTTTGACATCCTAATATATGAGGAAAGTGACTTGCAATCTCATGAATTTCATTGGTTGGAAGCAGAGCATTGCAGACAAATCACATAGGAAAAAGGACCAAACAAGATTGATGGATAAATGTAAAAATCTTTTATGATGTAATGAAAATGCAATGTAGATATGTGATATAGTCTATCATGATCATATTGGGATAGGATAGGATTAGGACGTGTGGGATGCTTTATAATTAGCAATTTGAATAAGGAAAATAATATTAGTTAATTAGGATCATGATACTCAGGTTATCTTTATCTTGTGACCATATTTATAGGGATAGTGTTTAAATGAATAAGGAGAAGGAAGAAAGTTACTCGTAAGGTTGTTAAAATCAAGATTCTACGCAGGATCTAAAGGGGGATGCAAGATCGTAAAATCGTAGGATCGTAAGTAAAATGGGAACATAAAATTGTAAAACTCGTCAGGATCGTGATTAATGTGATTCAACCCTCCATGAGCCATAAAATCATAACTCAGGATCGCGATTTTGACAACCTTGGTTACTCGTTTATCCCCCCCTAATAACTTCCCCTATAGCCTCTATCAATATATATTCACATGATGATTCTGTAAAGATCTTGATCTTGATATCTTTGAAGAGAGATTTAATTTATCAGCTGTATTAGTTGTTTAGTAGATGAATGACAGCATGCTGTTATAGGGATACTGTTTAAAAAGTTTTTGAACAGAAAAGGAATTAGTATGCTTCCAACACTTTTTGTTGCTTAACTGGCAATTCATGGGTTATCACCACTCCGCGGATTGCCTTATCATTTATTTCCACAGTTGGATCCAGAGAATGTTGAGGCACTTGTTGCAATGGCCATTTTGGACATGCAGACGAATAAAGGTAGTTTCTGTTCTGAATGTGGTCATACAAAGTTATTTGATTTGAACGTGCCCTCACTGTAGTTTCATCTGTGCTTCTAAATGCAGCTGCTGGAATCAGAAAAGGAGTGGAAAAAATGCACCGGGCATTTGAAATATATCCTTACTGTGCAATGGCATCAAATTACTTGGCGAATCACTTCTTCTTTACGGGTCAACACTTTCTGGTTGAACAGCTCACAGAAACTGCTCTTGCTGTGACCAACCACGGACCCACCAGATCACATTCTTTCTATAATTTAGCCAGATCATATCACAGCAAGGTGTGGTAATTGCTGTTTTCCTTTTACTACGACATTGTAAAAAAGCAGTTTTGAAAGAGGGGGGGGGGGGATAGGAGTCCACATAGTAGCTAAATAATGCCGACATGCTTGCGTACTCTGGGGTAACAGCTTTTAGTCATAAAGGGTGCAATATTTGAAGTACTCTCTGCTTAGGACTAAAATGTAGAATGCTAGTACTTCGAGAACATTGTTCCCATCTTCCTGTTTTAGTAGTTTTTAGTAGTTCTAGGGATAAATGGAATGTTGACTATGATACACTTTGGACTTGGTTCGCTGTTTCTATTTTCCTGAAATGTTTGCTTTATTTCTCTACACCTTACTCCTACCATTCTTATTATTTTATATAAAGACTTAGTTATTTTGTAATGATGTTGTTTCCTGAATTCTAGGGTGACTATGAAAAAGCAGGTTTATATTACATGGCTTCTGTGAAGGAGATCAATAAACCACATGCATTTATATTTCCTTATTATGGTTAGTAATGTTCTTTCTTTATGTACTATGGTTATTTGTCGTGAATGTCTTGAATACTGCATACTCTCCTGCATCCTTTATAATAACATGTTCATTCTATGGAAGGAAACGTTAGGCATATTGTTGGATGGTCATGGTATTAAAATCACACGGCCCTTCATTAGATATTAGTCTGTGGTAATAGATGATTGAAACAGCCATAAGATCCTTGTGTGCCAACTGTTTCCACAAATTCAAGATCATTGATCATTAAAAAACTTTTGTAACAATGCCTTCCTGACTGCATTCTGTTTTGTTATTCATATGTTTATATTGTTGCTTGTTTTTTGTCTGGCTGATTTTTCTCATCAGGTCTTGGTCAAGTGCAAATGAAATTGGGAGATTATCGAAGCGCATTGTTAAATTTTGAGAAAGTGTTGGAGGTGTATCCTGATAATAGCGAGACTTTAACTGTGAGTCACTGTTGATAGCTGCTTACTTGTTGATAATTCTCATAGGGAAATTCTTTTCTGTCGGGAAAAGACTGTATTTTTCCGAGACCATACCTCCATTTGGGCTTATTTGACCATCCCATTACACCTTTTCAGGTTGTTGGACATATATATGTTCAACTTGGGCAGGTAGAGAAGGGACAAGACCTTTTACGGAAGGCCACAAAAGTTGATTCACGTGATGCTCAGGTTAGAATATTGTTGCATGCTATTGTAATTGGTAGTGCATCAATGTTGGGATTTATCTCCTTGGGCTTTATTCGATATGTTTTAGGTGGTGGTGATTTACCTTAGCGGTAATCGGTTTCACTTTATTCTATAATTTGCACCGTTGTTTTCAATAATTTAAAAGTGCTGCGTACATATTTTGCAACTTGTACTTCGAGGAGATTGGCAAAACTCTCCTTTTGCATTGCAATATTGGCCGTTGGGAGCCCATCGGCCCATCGCCTTCAATATATTGACCAGTACAGCTTTGTTTCCTTTGGCTGAGGATGGTTGTTTTTAAGTTTTTGGTTTTTATTTACTTTCAGCTGATGTGGTTTTCCTACTGTAATTTTGATTTGCCACTAGTCCTTTGAAAAGAAGCAATTCAATATAGTGGCAAAAAAAAAAAAACCCTAATAGAATATTAAATCACCTCTCGTATTTCTGCTTGATTACCCACTGACAATATGGTTTGAATATTTTCAGGCATACCTTGATTTAGGGGATTTGCTAATATCAACTGACATCAATGCTGCTCTGGATGCCTTCAAGACAGTGAGTAGCTAAACCCTAAACCTTAATTCATACTCATCCTTTATATGTGGTGCTCCCAAACTTCGTATGCACTTTTACTTTAGGGTGTTTGAAACGGACTTGCTCCCGCGGAAATGGTATGAGATGTGAGGAAAACGATTTTCCAAAATGTAATTTTTTTATCCGACCTAAGGGGCAAAATGATACTCTCCTCTTTTCAGCATATTACTAGTATTTTCTGCTCTTACAATGAAAAATGCTTTGTAGGCATTTTGGCTGCATTTATTAATGCATCCTCATCAATTTTTTTTACTTTCAGGCACGGACTTTGTTGAAGAAAGATGGCCAAGAAGTTCCCATTGAGTTGCTTAACAACATTGGGGTTATATATTTTGAGCAAGGAGAGCTTGAGGTTGAGAGAGTCATTTCTGTTGTATTTCCTTATCCAGTTGGTTCTCTAGATGCTTTTACTAAACTATTTACCGGTGCCATGTTCTTTTCCTTCTGGTTGATGATTTTTCTGGTGGGATTTGAAGCAATATGATGCGATTTTTATTCTATGCAGCTTGCCGAAGAGAGCTTTAAAGAGGCAGTTGGGGATGGCATTTGGTCATCATTTATCAATGGTAAAGTGAATTATGGCACAGTGGACGCTTCTGCTGCCCCTCGTCTTTACAAAGATATGCAGATATTTACCAGACTCGAAAAAGATGGCATCAATCTGGACCTACCTTGGAATAAAGTCTCTCCTTTATTTAATCTGGCAAGATTACTTGAGGAGTCGCATAAATCTAATATTGCCAGCTTATTTTACCAGTTTATAATATTCAAGGTATGTCAGCACCATATATTCAGGATGCATGAACTCAAAATTTTTAGTTGGTGAGTGGGTTTATGAAAAGTGGATGCGCTTGATTTCACCTTATCGTCTATGCAATTTAATATTATGGGGTTTGTGCGTTCATTGACTTCAGAACAAGCTGAGTCACTGATGTAGTTTATTAAGTAAAGGACTTGCATTGCACATATCTGATATTGCATTCATCATCTTCGATATGTAATATGTGCCCTGACATGTCCGTAAGTTTGTGAAAAAGCTACAGCATCTTCTCTGTCATGTCAAATGTGATTGTGGTGTGATTTGCTTTAGAACATGTGGCTAGCGAATTAGTAGCAATTCCTCAAGTTGAGGAGCTTCTTTGTAAATCGAGTAAAGGAACGTTTGGGTAGTTTCTTGGGAATGCTTACTAGTTTTGCTGATAGCACTCTAAGGTGACAATAGCTGAAGAATTTAACTACAGTTAGAGCATAAATTTGGGAAAAATAATTCGTTATCGACTCCCTTAATGGGAAGAATTTATAGCTCTGTGATAATGCCCAGTTATCTTATGTGTATGTAGCTTTGCCGGTACGGCGTTGCTTGTAGCTAGGTTTTAGGATAGTTTTCTCCATATTGAGCTTCTTAAGGCTAATAGTAATCTGTGGGAACATGTATTTGCTCAAACATTGAAGTCACGCACATCAAACATTCATTTATTATCTCAGGAAGTGATTTTCTTTGTTGATTTTCACTGTGGCAACTCTAATCAATATGGTTGATTCTGAGGATGATAGTATGCTCGTTATTTTCCTTGACAGTATCCAGACTATATTGATGCATATTTGAGGCTCGCTGCTATGGCGAAGGCTCGAAATAACATTCAATTGAGCATTGAGTTGGTATGTTTATCTGTTTGTACCCTTTGATATGTATCTGCTTCCCTGTCATTCCTCTTACTCAGATGGTTTGTCTGCTATTGTTCAGGTTAATGATGCCCTAATGATAAATGAAAAATATCCCAATGCCTTATCGATGCTCGGAGAATTGGAGCTTAAAAATGATGATTGGGTTAAAGCAAAGGAAACGTTACGAGCTGTTAGTGAAGCTGCTCAGGGGAAGGATTCTTATTCCAGTCTTTCTTTGGTATGAGACCACTGACTATAAATTTTAAAAGCACTCATGATGCTGGCAGTTTCACAACCTAGTGGACTTTTATGCACTGTTCACTCAGAGTTTTCAATCTTTATGGCTCTGTTTATACTACTTTGTGTTTTACTTTTTTAAACATAATCACTACATCTATGTCCTTTCATAAGCATATGCTTGCCTGCATACATTGTGCCAGGGAAACTGGAATTATTTTGCAGCACTGCGCAATGAAAAAAGAGCACCCAAGTTGGAAGCCACACATTTAGAAAAAGCAAAGGAGCTTTATACCAGAGTAGGTTGCTTGTCTTACTTGAAATTCTTTTCTATCATTATAGATTTGCTTCTATGAACTTTGGATGCTGCATTTTGAATATGAGCACTTTGTCCTCAATGAATCTAATGTTAAGATGCAGAGCATTTGAATTTGCAGTTGAACTTTGCTCAATAAGGTTTTTCAGTCTATAGTTGGCTGCAGGAGGTCTGCTTGCTTCTTCTGGCTTTTCTTTAACTTTTCAGTGTACCTATATATTGGCTCTTTTTCTTTTAGAAAAATGGTCTTTATTAATCTGATAACTAGTCCAGTCCAAAGATTTATTCTCCCATTTTTTGGGATTAAAAGGGAATCTTTTTTTCTTTCTGGAGTGATATTTATGGGTGTTTCTATATCAATCGATTTGGGTTGGTTTGAGTCACAATTACTGAATATGACTAATACTAAACTCCTAATCTAATGTGTTGCTGGATATATTGGGGACTAATGTCAGTTTGTCAATGATTAGAGGTCCGGATAGTGTTAGAGGAGATGAAACAGGCATCACTAGGTTTTAATCAGAAAGTCTGAGTATGACAGAGTCCCTCAGCTATATTCCACTTTTCTCATATTCCCCGTTTGATTGCAGGTTCTGGCTCAGAACAATTCAAATTTATATGCTGCAAATGGTGCTGGAGTCGTCTTAGCAGAAAAAGGACAATTTGATGTTTCAAAGGATGTATTTACCCAGGCAAGCCTCGGATTGAATTATTGCTGACATACAGGATTGAATGCCGTTCATCAGCTGCTTTTTTCACTTATGCATGATATAGAGTTTCTTAATATTTTCATGGGCACAGGTCCAAGAAGCTGCCATTCAGATGCCTGATGTTTGGATCAATTTGGCTCATGTTTACTTTGCCCAGGGAAACTTTCCGTTAGCCATGAAGATGGTAAGTATTCCCTGTCTCCCCATTTTTAATGTCACTTATTTAAATTGCCCTAACATGTTCCTTGACCCTTTTGCTTTGCAGTATGAAAATTGTTTGCGGAAGTTCTACCATGGGACTGATGCTTATATCCTTCTATATTTAGCTCGCAATTATTATGAGGCTGAACAGTGGCAAGAATGCAAAAAGACCTTATTGAGGGCCATCCACTTATCGCCAGCTAACTACATACTAAGATTCGATGCTGGTGTTGCAATGCAGAAGTTTTCCACATCAACATTGCAGAAGCCCAAGAAAACAGCGGACGAGGTTGTGTTTGGAGTCATCATAGAGCCTTTCTTTCCACATATATGGCATTGGCCATCTTCTTGCTGTTCAATCTTGCTTTGATCATATGAATGGCAACTATGAAAACTTTGAATTTTGTAGTGCCATTATGAGCTCATATGGTCACATCTAACCATCTAAGAGGAGTAATACTTGTTGCCCGTTTTCTGGTTGATGCTTTAGGTGCGCTCTGTGGTTGAGGAGCTCGAGAATGCAGTACGCGTGTTCACTCAGATGTATGGTGCTGCTAATCTCCATTACCACGGGTTTGATGAGAAGAAAATTGAAACTCATGTTGAATATTGTACGCACTTACTTGGCGTTGCAAAAGTTCATTGTGATGCTGCAACACGTGAAGAAGAGCAGACACGCCAGAGGCAGGAGCTTGCACGTCAGGTTGCATTGGCTGAGGATGCCCGACGTGTAGCTGAAGAACAGAGAAAAAAGCAGGTATACCTGATTTCAGACATTACTAGTAATTCATTTACACTCACGCTAACTGTTTGATGTGCATTGTTCTTGTTTGTTTTATAAAACAGTTGGAAAAGAGAAAATTAGAGGATGAGCAGAAGCGTGTCCAGCAACAAGAAGAGCATTTCAGACGGGTGAAGGTGAGAGGCGACAACTCCTTTTTGTAGAGTATAGAGGGACTGCACCCTGAATGAGTCTATGAACAGTAGCTTCCAGGGCATGAATGTCTCCGGCAGACAAATAAAAGCTCTGACAAGGATTATGTTAGAAAAGAAGTTTGGCTTTTACCATGGCCTTTTCATCAGTTTCTGTGTGGTTGATTGACAGGAACAATGGAAAAGCAGCACATCTGCTTCTAAAAGAAGAGAAAGGTCCGATATCGATGATGACGAAGGCGGACACAGTGAGAGGAGGAGGAGAAGAGGCGGAAAAAGGAGGAGGAAGGACAGAAGCTCAAGATCAAGATATGATATGGAGGAAGAAGAAGAGGCTGGGATAATGGATGGTCAGGAGGAACTGGAAGATGAAGAACCAGCTAGGGTAAGTGATGGGGAAGAAAATCCTCAAGACCCTCTTGCTGCAGCTGGACTTGAGGACTCTGATGCGGAAGATGAGGTAAGAAGTTTCACTATTTTTCCTTCTACTCATTCTTGCATAATATATGGATACAGCAAACAAGTTTTAGCAGCCACATTTTCTGGGGGCTCGTGGCATAATAGGTTGCTTTTTGGATAGGCAGGAGTCTAGAGGATGATATGTTTTTAGGTTCGATTAAAACTCCTTGTAGTGATGAAGTTAAATTCATTAATAAATACTAGCAATCACGTGTTAGTCAATGTCTGACCATGGATCCTGAATGATTTTGACCGGTAGAATACAAGATTACGATTGAGAGAATTCTAGTTCTATTTCCATATTACTTGGGCACTCTGCTCACCTAAAATTGTCATCTCAAAAAGACCCCAAGCTACGGAGGCACCTTGTGCCTGTTGTGCCTCAGGATTCTCAGTTTACTATTAGGTTTGCCTGACTTCTCGTGCTGCTGTCTTTCTGTAGAATGAGCCTCCATCCAATGCCGGGCGATGGAAGAGGACGTGGTCAGAGTCCGATGACGAGGACACTTTGCGACAGCAGCACAGTGATAAAGACAGGAATAATCAGAAGACAAATGGAGACGACCCTGTTGAAAACATGTAGGCCTTTACGGAACCAAATGGCAAAACTACCTGGTCTGAAATTTTTCCTGAGTCCAGCTAACTGTTATTTATCTGATCAATTTTCCTATGTATAATACAGTTTTCTTAGCGTTAATGCAAGATTCGTGGATAGGCTAAGCAGGAATGCGGGTTATTTATGTTTTAGCTCATGCTTTTTAGTCGTGAGAGGGGTGAAAAGTAAAACAAAAGGCTGGCGAATAGTTAGTCCAACCGGACAGGAAGGCAATCTGGGAAAGGGTAGGAGGGTGTGGGGGTAAGCGATGTTACCTTTAAACTACAGACTGAGGCTTGGTTCCAGAGATGTCAGATGGTAAGTGTGTCAGAAACAGAAGAAAGGAGGAAGAAGTTAAAAAAGAAGTGGGGAGGGACACGCCGGAGGAGAGAAGAGGAGGGAGGATGAGTCAGGTGAGCATTTCTCTTGGAGGGTTGTAAATACCCCCGATTCTGTGTAGGAAATCGTCCCTTTCCTTTTTCCCTCTGCAGTTTTTCTTCTCCTCTAAATTTTTCATGCTTATATGTCTGTCTGTATCAGGTGATGGGAAGGAGGTGGGCGGTCAAAAGTATCTTGGAGTCTCTGCACGTTCCTGCAGGGAAAAAGAGGTCTCTCTCTCTCTCTCTCTCTCTCTCTCTCTCTCTCTTTCCATCTCTCACTGTCTCTGGTTTATGATGACACACACACAAAAAATTCGCACACGCACATGAGGCAACATCGTTTCTCCTCTTTTTCTTTGTTTTAACTCTTTTTGAACCGATGCGACCCCACAGAAATCTCCCTCCCTCCCTCTCTCTCGCTGCTTCCCAGAATGCGTTTCTCACACTAGTTCAGAATCCACACACACTTATGCACACACAACTGCTCTGCCTGTTTTTGCCCTTGACTGCTTTCTTTCTTCCTCCTGGCTTCTTCCCCTCTTTTTTTTTCCAGCATTTCCTGAAAGATTCATCTCTCACCTTTACTTGGGAGGGTTGCCTTCTCTCGTTTCCTTATTAGTCGTCCATACAATCAGGTTGAGTGATTAAAAAAAAAAACAGATCTGATTCCCTTAAGATAGTCTTGATTTGTTAAATCTTGAAAAGTAGGAAGAAGGTGTTTCATATGGCTTCCCTTAAAAAAAAATGTTCTAGTGACTTGTTCTAAATTGAAGGGATTTTATTGAGCATGCCAGTTTCTGTTCCAAGGACATAAAATGGGAGCCTTTCTACTCAAATGTCCTAAATTAAAAAGCCTGGTTTGGATGATGCGAATGTCGTGTTTATAGATCATATCGGGAGATTGGGGATTTTTGTCGGTGATACAGCTTTGCTGGTAGTGTTGGCATTGAATGCTAATTGCCATGATATGATTTCATCTGAGCATAATATATAGTTTTTCGAAGTGCCACCTCTTTTGATGACACTCCAAAATTGAATGAATGAGTGGAGGGAGGGGGCCTACACAGCTGCAATCCACCACCCCACGGAGATGCTTTATTTTTTTCCCTGTCCGAAGGCAAAAGAAGAGATGGAAACCCAGAAAACAAAACACCTCTCCTCCCTGTAGCACCTCCCCCACACCCACATGTAGTTTCGGGATGTCACCCAACATGAAGAAGCATCATCCCCCCCACCCCATTTTCCTAAATGTTCCAACACAACCCTTATCTTGAACGAACACAGGTTAGTGATTCCCCCGCAAAAGTATTCGACCCCACTCTTCTGCCGCCGCACTACACTGTCGGTACTGAGGTGGATGAGAATTAGGTGGTGCGAATGAGATTAACTGAGAGAGATTCGACGAGGATGAGTAGGCAAGTTTTGCTTTTCTAAAGAACATGTCGCCACAGAAATACAAAGAAAGCATTGGAAATGGCCAAACAGTTAACACATCCTCCCAGGACACACAAAGAAATGACTTCGATTCTTGGTGGACAATATTTTGGGTCCCGGAGACAGTGAGGGAGAAGGTGCTTGTAAGGAGGAACTGGAATGGACCCAACTCCTGAAACCTAATTATCTGCAAGTACCAAAATGTAAATCAGTGTCAGGAGGAGAAATAATAACAATAAATGAATGAGAACATACACATAAACATTAGCATAAGCATGTTCCTCCTCTCTCCCCGAATAATAGAAAATATCTTTTGTTGCCGAGAGAGAGACGGAGTTCTAGTATAGAGATCTCCATGATATCGGTGAATGTGACCAGTGATATCGTCATGTTCTTCCTCTTTGGTCCTATGTCCGACCCTTTCAATGCTGATCTCTCTTTTTTAATTTTTGTTAATTCCTAGAAAGGTGAAAAGAAGAACTAGGAAGATGCCGTGAATGTCTGTCTGTTCTCACCGAGATGTCTTCTGGAGCTGAAGATGGAGAACTCATTGTATGATGAGGAAGGCATGGAGATGGAGAGCTTAGTCGTGGTCGACGACTTGTCGTCCAGGTCGGTCCAGGGAGGATCCCTGGCCTTCACCGGCCCTTCGTCGAAGAACAGGTGAACGGTCTTCTTGTGATGATGGGACTCTTCCTGCTTACTGTGGCTCTGGAGCTGAAGGTAGGAGCAGTCGCTTCCATGATGCTGTTTCGAGGCGGAAGACGAGGAGCTCATGGTCAGCGGGGTTAGCTGCCAGGAGTCGTCCATTGATTTCATCGTCCCCGATGGCTCTGTGAAGAATGCGTGCTCGTCCACGTTCTCTTTGATTCCATACAAGTACCTGTGTCTTCTTCCCACCCAAGACAAAAAGGCACCAGAAGATCAAGGTCCATCCCCACAAATGAATTACTGTTCCCATAGGAGGAAAATGACTTTTAGTAGGAAAAAAAAAAGACAGAAAGATTGTATTCTTCTTACCTGTAGTCACGAGAGTATGACCCAGTTTCCATGAGGAAATTGGTGGGGTTGTCCTGTGAAGGGGACAACCCAATCCCAGGTGGTCTAGATGAGGTATATGAGTAAGGCTGGTGGCCATGGTGATGAAAGTAGACATTAGAGTAAGCACTTGTGAGGTGATGTGTGTCGGAAGAAGCAGAATAAAGCGATGTTGGCGGTGGTGGGCCAGAGGACAGGTTCAGTGAGTAAGGATCCTTGTTCATGGATGAGATTGAGAGCGATGCATTGCAGGCTGATGAGGAAGAAGATATTGCTGTTATTGTTGTGGTGGGTGGTGGTGATGACGATGTTGACAGTGGGGGTGTTAGTGCTGTCGTCGTAGTTGTTTCCACAGGCTTTCTTGAACGGTTCTTGCCTCTGTGCATGTGCCTCTCACAGTACTTGGAATCGGGGTAAGCCTCCTTGGAGCACCTCCACTTTTTCCCATCTGTTCTCCTGCACCTCCCTGGTTCTGGGTCTATCTTCTTCCCCAAACCCATTTGAAAGCAGTTCCACCCCACTGGATAAGAACAACCACAAAGAAACATTAACAAAAAAAAGGCCCTCTTTAATCCAACCCAAGGCTTCAGTGAACTTACCATGTTGAGGCTGGTGAGAGAGGAACTTGGAACTGGGTGATGAGAATGGGGAGTCCAGGCAGGAGGCGGTTCTCTTCATGGAGAAGAGGAGTTCTGGTGGGATTTGCATCCCTGAGATGATGTATTTGAAGATCAGGGCCTGGTGTTCCAGCTCTTGGTATTGTGAGGCAGTGAAGGGAAGAAATCTGTTCATATTATTACTGCTGCTGCTCATGATATATTAATAGTATAATACTACTACTATACTATCCTCACACTTTCAGTATAGGCTCCAGGGATCAGGTTCAAATTCAAGAACAAGGAATGGAAGGGAGAAAAATGGGGAATTGGGAGGGAAAGAGATCTTCAGAAGGCAAAAGCTAATAAGAAGAAGAAAAAGAAGAAGAGAAGGTTGCGGTGGTTATAACAGGAAGAGGAGGAGGAGGAGAAGTAGAGTAGGTGTATTTATTTTGGGGACCATGACCATGGGTGCTGCAGAATCTTCTGTACATGAATAAGAACTCATGGTGGGTTCTTCTAAATATTTGGAGCAGTCGACTGCCATTTTTTCCCCCCAATTTTTATTTCTTCCTCTTTTCATGCTTTTGTTTTTTAATTTCTGATGACTTTTTTTATTACAAGAGAAAAGAAAAATAGAGAAAGAAAAGGAAATCTCTGCTCTTTCAATGTGGCAGAGGGGGAGACTCTGATCAAAATATTATGACTGCAATGCACCAACACACCTCTCTCTCTCTCTCTCTCTCTCTCTCCAACCTCTGCTGCTGCTGCTGCTGCTTTTTTTTTCTTTTCTGGCCCCTCTTCTCTGCACTGCACTGCACTCCACTGGCAAGCTGCATTTGTTTGGCAGCTCTTGTCTCTGACACCTCTACGGAAATCCATAAAAATACGAAGCTTTAGCAAACTCAATTCATTGTCTCCCTAGACATTCAAAAATTGGGTCCCTCCTCCTCCTCCTGCAGAGTGCAAGGAGAGGGAGAAAAAACAAGGCCTGTTCTGATGATTGTGAACAATATCATTGTTGGCATCTGTAACTCCACCCCAAGTGTGGATCACCACCACCCATCAGGTGTCAACCCCCCCCCCCCATCCCCACCCCCCACACACCCATAAGCACAAATCATAACTTTGAACATTTAATTTCTTTATAGGAAGATCTGAGTTTGAGCTGAGGGTGAAGGGGGTGGTGTGAACAGGTTCTGGGTAAACTTTTTTTTGCTTCTGATGATGGGACTGTTCGGTACGATCACAGAAGCTTTTGTTGTTAACTCACTTTTTACCCCCTTGTTTGTTTCTTTTACTGTTTAATACTGTTCCTTTCACCACACAACTCGGAGGACACCATCAACCTCCCATTCATTCACTCAGCTTGGCTCTCACCCTGTTTGACCCTTTTCAATTTGGGAAACTTTTAGATATCCAGAGCACTGCATCTGGCCCTGCCCCCCCTGCCCTGTCCTCCTGAGGACATCATTAATTAATAGAAAGTAATGTTGGTGGGGTTGCAGGCTAGTGCTGCCTACTTCTGTCTGCTCATGCTAAACACATTCTGGGTCAGTCAGGCAAGAGATATATGCCCATGCCCACATGGGGCACACACCTTCGCTAAAACTTCAATGCAGTGAAGTTCAACATCAGTGTCTTTTTTTGTTTCTGGATCGGGGGATGGTTATCAAATCATAAATGGCTCTTCTTGATAGCATCCTACATAAATTTGATAAACCCAGGTTTAAGTTTTGAAGACAGTGTAGATGGATGGGAGGAGGGGCCCAAAATTCGGGTGACTCCAAATTGACTGCCCGGGATGGGAATATGAAGGGGATGCTTATGCTGAAAGTTTGGCATAAGTACAAAGGGAATCAAAGGCATTGGCTTTGGCTTCTTCCTTAGGGCGAGTTGTCAGAGCTCAAACACATGCAGATCTGCACTTTCTTTTAGGTACAGAAAGTCCCCACTTGGCTCTGAACATCTTATCTCCACCCACACACACACACACACGCAACAACAACAACAACAAAAAAGGGGGGGCTTACTTCAGGAAGAATCCCCCTCTTTGGCACTCAAAGTCCCAATGGGTAGTTGCACTCACAAGGAATAAAGTTTGAGAGGCTTGGATAAAACTCTCTTTCCTGGGCAGATCTCGAACTGGAAAATGTTAATGCAATACTAGCTGCCAAAAGCGTTGCCAAAGTCCTTCAGTTATCTTCATTTCAACCAAATTCAAAGTTTGGTGGATAGGAAATGAGCGCCCTGTAGCTTTCCACCCCTTTACATAGGGAAAATGATACCATTTTGTAACCATTCACGCAACATAAATAGAGGCCTAGAAAATCTGGCTATCGAATGAGATTGCCACCAACTGACCAACCTTCAGCCAACATAGAAACCTTGGATGCCTTACTTGCCATGCACTGGTGATTCTACATTACACCCGATGGAGTGATGTAATCTCCAGAGTGACAGTGTAGTTAAAAACATGTTCTAAATCCACAAAATTTCAAGTAGCACATACAGAATCTAATCAACTACAGTAATGCGGTTCCCAGCTGAAACAATTCCAGCAACCTTGATGAAAATCCAACAAGAGATCCAGAGGTCTGCAATCTATGCCCCTGAAAATGCCTTTCGAATTTTCTCGTATACGAACAAGTTCAGTTCTAAGTACTTTTCTGGATGAGCTAAATGGAGGAAACAGGTAAATTTAAAAAAGAAAACTAGTATTACATATTTCTACGGTTAGCTTATTATAAAATATAACTATATCAGTATGATCCTCGTCACTTATACATCTTCCATTACAGCAAACAAGGACCACATGTAACTGGATGGAGAAGGAAAATATCCCTACCCTAGGACTTGCATATAAGTCGGATAGAATTACACCTCTTCACATGCCGCTGGTGCGCTATTCCTTTTGAAAGAAGGAGAGGACGAGGTCTGTATGTACAGAAAATAGTTGTGTATCTACGAAATGCTGAAACAAGAACAATGACAAAAAGCATTAGGGCAATACGAATGAGCTGGGACAAAGAAATATTAGTTACTGAATCAGAGGAGAAAAGATCCAACAGGGCTTCTAAAAGAAAGAACACCTTCATGAAAGGTCGGTCACGAGAAGGAAATGAGTCGATAAAACTTTCCTTTAGAAGCAAGGATACCTAAGGAACAAAAGTTGTGTTAAATAAACATCCAAACTTTAGTAGGCAGATTCCGAACACTTCTGCTCAAGAGATGTACCTTGTCGTCATTGGATTGCACATTTGTAATTGTGTGAGAACGTAGATTAGAGCAAAGGGAATCAAGGTATGATCTCAACACTGCTAGAAAACCTTTGGCCGCTTCAACCTACAAAGAAACCCAATTCAGAAAAAGACATAATATATACTAGAGGCAGTTCAATCTATAATCTTCACTATCAATGCTTCACGTGCACAAGTCTCCAGTAATATTTTCCTACACGAAAGAGAATAAAGAAGGGAAATCGGTAGGAAAATATTACTGGAGACTTGTTTGCAATACCTGCACCTCCGTGCACTCACACACAGGCCTTTTCCTACCCAGAAAACTCTCTCCAACAAGCTTCGCATGAAAAGGACTCAATGAAGAAAGCAATTCCTTGTGTTTGGGCAGTTGTGGAATCGTGGATGACTTCACCTGAGGAATAAAAAAGCTCACATCACCTGTAACTCACGGAAAACAGTGAGCAGTCAAAAGCACCGGTTGATTGCAACAACAGAAGGGCCAGTGGACAAATGGTTCTCAACAAACCTGATTCTTGTTTGCATCAACCAATATGACATTCATTAATTTTGACTGAACTTCAGAAGTTTTGTTTTTTACACCAACCTGAAAAGAAATTCTTTGTCAAAATTCATCACACAATGATGTAAGGGTCTTTATGTGAAAAAGACAGATAAAAGCAGAAGCAAACCACTCACTACATAAGGGACTGGGGCGTCCAAAAACTCCGACATATCATTTGGCAGAACCTGACAAAACATTGGCATGGTTAGGGAGCCAAAACGAGAAGCTGTAATTGATGTTAGCATATATGTAGTTTCGTTTTGAAAAGCAAGAACCTACTGGCATCAACAAGCTCTGCCATTGATAAGGACGAATGAGAGGTATAATTGATAGGACTATCGCAGATAGAATTCCCTGTGCATCACAAAGCACATATAGCATAAGCAACCTCAACTTCACTCTTTCAACTACTGAGAAGTGCCATAGCCACCAATGTGGCAAACTCATGTCGAGATCAAGAGCAAAAACACGATAACAATTAGTCATTTATGTACCAAATTTGAGCAAACAACGACAATCTGCTTCTCTAGAAGGGCTGCAGCAAACATTGTCAGGACCTGCAAATAGAGAGAAGTCGTTCCTTTTCATCAGATGTAGCGCGATATGAAGATGTTAGTTAGGACTACATTCCAAATTTGAGGATGATAGTCACAGTAAAAGCAGGGATGGCTCAATTTCCATTGCCATGAAGACTTGAAAGAAGAAAGAATAGAGCTAGAACAATTAAAAACCCGGACCATCTTTACATGCCACCAGATATTATGGTTCGAGCAGTCCACGTGGCACTTACATGCTCAAGTCGCAATGTGCCACATATGCACGCAACTGTCCATATTGACAAAGAAGATGCTTCTTCCTCTATGAGTAGTGCATTGCGTGCCTGATGAAAGAAAGGAGCAATCAGATGTAGCAACATTACATTATAGGAAATGCCACAAACAAACAAACAAATCTCAACAGAACCTCTGCTACTTCAAGACTAGTGCAGCAGGATTTTAAATCGATAGTTGATCCTGCTATCCTCAACACCGTTTCATTAGGTCGTTGGTACTCCACAGGATGCAAGTGTTCCAAAGGGTGAAACCTCAGCGTCATACCCCTGGCAGGACAATGTATACGATAGTACTCGCTAATTATCTGCAACAAACCATAGCTGTTTGCCTGGAATATTGAGGGAAAAGAGTCATTTAACGGCAAAGACGTCAACCCAAATATAAGCTCCTAATGCTAGTCGATTTGAGACACAAATGGAAATGAAAACCTTTGCCCATTCAAGGATGTCATTATGGTCACTTGTATCTTCCTGTCCAGACACAGACACCTCTTCTGTTTCCGTGTCATCGAGATCACTCCGACAATTCCTATCATCAATTGAAGAACCCTGAAAACTGTAGGAAATCAATCAGGTCAAGATCAAGAGGCAGCAAGGAGGCACATATGTCAGAACGGTAGCGAGAACATTGGCCTGAAGATTTAGTCCATGCACCACACAAAATTTTGCAGGTGAAAGGACAAGGCAACCTTAAAATCCTATGACCCTTATACCTAGAAGAGGAATCGGAACTCTCATAATGGTAGAACCGTAGAAGTGGAAGAACTGCATTTGGAAAACGTTTCTCTATAGGTTGCTTGGTGGTCTGAGAATCATCAGCATAAACCACACAATTTTCAGGATTTGTCGCCCTCAATATATGTTTGACAACAACCTCCTCTTTAGCTGCGTCACTTTGAGCATCTGCATCACTGTCAAGTCCCTTTGGAGAGTCTGATTCTTCTTTATCCTTCACAGACTCCACATGATTTCCATAATCATTAGATGTTTCCAATGAAGGTCTTCCTTGATTCAATTCCAAAGTTGCAGAAACTTCCTCCTGCGGATCATTATCTGCATTACAATGTTTAAGAGACCCACCATCTGATTTCTCAGAGAGACATATTTCTCCCTTGTTTTGGCTCTCCGAGTATTCCAAACTTATGTCCGCCACGCCTTTTGTCAACCTCTCTAACCTTTCTTGGGAGAAGATGCTGCAAGAATATCAGACATAATTGCACAACAATCAATATATCACAGTAGCAATGCCAAATCCAGTTCAAATGTGAATCTTTCATCAAATCTAAGAATTTTTCTCAAGTTCTTTTACAAAGTCTTTGCAGTTTTCATTACCGAGACCCATAAAATTTAGATATGACTATAACGAGGCACCATCCCATCTACATCAAACTTGTCAAAACAAATTACCTATTTAGAACACCAAAATGAAGTTCGAAAAATGGAAGTCTAGACAGAATACAGTAGCATCTGCGTGTGGTCAATATATGGCGGCTCAGAGGAGGAGCAAATTGTTTATCAGAAATCATAGAGATCAATCCAGACGGTCTTTGAATCAACTCATCCACCAGCACACAGCACCCATACAAAGTTGAATCGTCGGCTACCTAAAACAAAAGTCAACATTAGGAGAATCCAGCAATAGTATTGAACCAGTGCCTGAAGAGGAAAAATCAAGTGTCAGAAAGCAAAGTAGCTGGCAACAATAACTAAGACAAAACCGTTAATCTCAAGACAACCACGAGGAATGAGTTGGTCAAGACAACAGATTCCTGACCTACCCGTTTATTGTTACAGAAAACAATTTGTGAGGGTATCTTCTCTATCCAGTCATAGAAATATTAAGGATTAATAAAGTAGATGCCGATCATTTTCAAAGAATCTGTCCATCAGAATACTGCATCTGCTATATAGTCCTAGAAGAGAAATGGAACTCTGAAAGAAAAAGATAGAAGCACATTATTGTTTGTGTAAATTTCAAAACCGTAGAGACATTGTGTCCACGGGGAAAGAATTTTCACATTATAGAGAGTGCAATCTCCTAAATAATACCTGCAATCTGAAAACGAACGACAGGTCGCTTTGTTTTAGGTGTTCCTGCAGACATACCAATCACAATTAGGTCAAGAGCTGCAAGAAAATTTACCATTAGGTCATTATTAGGAATTTCATAAAAGACATATCTCAAGAATGTGTACATCAAGGTAAATGGATTGTGTTAAAAAAAGTATATGTCCCATACAATGATGTGAGCCCTTTTCAAAAGAAATAGACAAATCACATGGAGATGGTGTGATAGAACTCTTAACACAGTCTTGTACAGGAGTCATTGGACGACAAAGGATGAAACTGCCCATATATTGGGGAATTGTACAAATCAAAGGTAGGGCTGTGGGACAACGGGGATGAACATATGTCAAAAACATACATTAGTTTCTTAAGAGATGCGTATCATGCTGGGAGTCCTTTCAAAAAGTGTAACAGCGGTTGATTTTAGACTAAAGAGTACGAATCATAGAAAAGCACACAACAAAAATCACTACCTGACCAAGAAGAATTTCATTCAGTTCACTCATGCTGGGAGTCCTTTCAACGGCATTAACCTGACATCAGTCGAAATAAAATTTT
The DNA here is from genome assembly GCA_023653495.1 of Melastoma candidum. Lineage (NCBI taxonomy): Eukaryota > Viridiplantae > Streptophyta > Magnoliopsida > Myrtales > Melastomataceae > Melastoma > Melastoma candidum. The sequence goes on along the minus strand of CM042883.1, from coordinate 25,635,659 downwards.
AGCAACTTCATTGGGCAGCTCTTCAAAAGATGCACTGACCATGCTCCCAAGAAGGTAGTGTAATTAAGTAGGCCAGTGCAAACTCTCAACATGAGAACCCAAATCAAATCTAATAAGATTGTAAAAACGAGAAATTTAATATTTGGTTAAGAACACATGTAAAAGTGTTACAAGAGCAATCAGAGCAATTTCAAAGCTAGAAATCTGCCGAGGCTGTCGTGACCCAATAAAATGTTACCACCTTTACATCCATTGAAGCTGCTAATCCATCTCATGACTATTTTTCTACACTAATGATATAGAAAAACCAAGAAATCTAACACATAGAGAAGTGTAAAGTGGGCTAGCATAGTCAGTAAATGATTACTTCGAACCAACTGACCGTGACATCCAGCGCAACAGCTACAAAATCCATCTCAGCAAAGCTAAAGACAAAAAAAAAAAATACTAGCAATTGTCCTACCTCTACACCTCCTGGGAAGCAAAATGACAGAAGATCCTTGTATTTGAGTGGAAGTGGCTTCTCAGGTGGGTAAACAAACAAAATCTAGAAACAACAGATAAAATGATGTCAGTCAGTGAGAAATATAGCACGTTCAAATTGGACAGTTTGCAAGAGATTTTATCAGAAGAATGAACAAAAGCAGGGCAGACCTGAGGTTCGAGATTGGGTTCGACATGCGATTGATGCTGACCAGTCAGAGAGCTCTGCAACTTGCCTGGGTTCTCCGACTTTGTAGCTGCATACCGTTTATGGAGAGCCTGCATGTTGCAATTTGGGTGAAGTCCAACAACTACCATGCTCTCAAAGAGCCTTGATGCCTCTTTAATGGCCCTATGATCCTGAGCATTGTACAGAATAAGCACAGACAGTTAGCCCATCAAGGAAGAAGAAAGCAATAAAGTTTCAGAATTAGGACATTTCGTACCAAGTACTGCAACTGAAAGTTTGCCCATTGGCGCTTCTGAATCGTAAGAACTTCGGGGTTATAATTTGAATACTTCACTTCTGAAGGAGCGGAGAATCCCTTCAGCATGCTCGAGACATGGCGTCGCAACTTCTGAAGCTGGCTACCACTATCGTCTCTGGCCGAAAAGACAACAGAAGGGCGAGGAGAATGAGCAGCAGTCGCGGCAGCCGCTGCAGCAGCCACAGCTCTGGCAATATCTTCCGTAGTTTGCATAAAGAAAGATGCACTCCACCCTGGACTCCCAGCGTCTTCCTCATTTGCCATCACCAAAACTCTCTCGTGATCCTGACCCTGACCGGGTTCAGCAAAATTTTGAAAAGGCCATCAATAAGAGGGATATTGGACCCAGCAGGTTCCCGGAACTAGGGAAAGAAGAGAAGAAAGGCCCTAACTTGCGTAAAGAACAACAGATTCTTCTACCTAATTCTTCTTCGAAAGTAATATTTCCTTACTCCCTATAATCAAGTCAGCCACACTCCAACCGAACTCAACCAAACATTTGCCAGACAATCAACCATAAACAGAATTAGGAAAACCGAACATCCCAGTTCCCTGCGCCCCCAGAAAACTCGGTCGCTTGCAAGAAAGAAAAGACGAATGTTCTTCTCTAGAAGGGAAGGAATCATCGAAAGGGAATATCAACCCAGAACCAGAGACCTTGGAAAGAACACTTACAATCAGGTAAAATCTCCGAAGACGAAAGAAAAGCTGAAAAGGACGCGCCTTTATGTATTAATTAGGAAATTGCCCCAAGACCCATATCATCAAAAGGGGGGGAACAAAAAGGAAGGAAGGAAGGGGTTGATAGAGTTCAGTTTAGGCAGCCATGTCTTTGCCGGGGGAGGAGGAGGCCACGATGGAGACGAAGGAAGAGACGAAAAGGAGACGATTGTCACCATCTCCCTCGTAACAACATCAAAATCGTCGTTGTTGTCATCGCATTGAGACAACATGCACGACGACGACGACAATCACGAACCGGGATCATGGCCTTGCTCTCGTTCTTCCTCTGCCGCAAACTTTTTTTTTTTCTTGAACAAGCGACAAGAACGAATAAACATAAAAAAAAAAAAAGGAAAGGCCTTTTTCCGTGTGATAATGAATTATACAATGACAAAAAACAACATCGTAAATCAAGAAGCGGCAGAGAGAATGTTAAAGGGAGGGGGGGAAGAAAGAGATCCCACCAAGTCGAATGATGATGTCTGTTTGTTTCTTTTCTTTTTCTTTTTCCCTAAATTATTACAAGGGATTGGCCATAAAAGAATGTGGAATAAGGTCAAAAGAAGCCTTTCGTTAAGGCTAAGTAAAGAAGAAGATTGTGGAGAAAAGATGCAACAACGCCATAACTGCTTGGGTGGAAGTCAAAGGAAAAGAGTGTTGTTAAGGAAAGCGGGCGATTCCGGAATCTCGCCGCCTCGTGAAATAAATCTTAGAGTTTGACATGTGATTTTGGGCCTTTATTATCTTGTCAGAGGATTGATAGGTAGATTGATTGACTGACCGATAGGCCGACGACCATCGACCGTTTATGGGCTTATGGACAAAAACTCCGGTCCAATCCATCGCAAACTTTCGGTAAACACTCACATCCCATCCGATATCTATATAAGGAGGAGGACCATTTAGTCTTGTGTCGGCCATCCTTCCGTAGCACATGCCGTTGGGTTTCGGCTGAGCCTCCGCAACACGAAGTCACCGGACAGTTACTGCCGAGACGGAGAGAATCAAGAAGAAGGGCACGTCGCGTGGCCAAGGGCAATAAAACTTTACCAACTAATGATTTAATGTTTTGGGGCGATGGTTAATCAGTCTCCTCCTAGTTTCTCATATTTTATAGGGCAAAACCTTAATTAACATTAATCAGAACAAACAAAGACGACATAATGACATTCAGTACTTGCCCTAATAATGGATTCTGCCAAGCCATCATGGTAAACAATATCTTCTCATTACAAGCAATTTCTGGGTAACTAATCCAGACATCATCCTTACTTCCCCGTTCTTAATTCCCAAAAACACTCTGGGCCACATAGTAAGGCCCGTCAGGCCCATATTTAAATTATCTTGAAAGTATCTGATTTGATTTTCCTTTTTATGAAGCTTTTAACTACGGTAAGGAACAAAGACACGTGAAAAAAGAAGAGGCACTTAAAAAACGTGGTCGGTGGTCAGAAATGGTTGAGGTTGTAGTGAGCCAACCAGCCTTGTCTCCATCTCGTGGCAACTATTTATGGGGGAAACGCCCTCGTCATGCATGGCCTCTGCTTTTTATTCTTTCTCTTTTCCTTTAAATGGTCAGATCCCTCTCCAACTCTCGGTAAAGAGTCCTCAGAAAACTCCCTCCATCTGTTGTTGACTCTGACTCTCTCTTCCCCAAAATCGTTTCTTTCTCACCAACCCATCCATGGCGGCCGCGGCATCATCCGCACAACCGAGGGACCTCTTCGCCCCCTACAAGATGGGAAACTTCAACCTCTCCCACAGGGTCGTCCTCGCCCCCATGACCAGATGCCGCGCCATCGACGGCATCCCCGGCCCAGCACTCGCCGAGTACTACTCCCAGAGGACCACCCCCGGCGGCTTCCTCATCTCCGAGGGCACCATGATCTGCGACACCGCCGCTGGGTTAGTGTGGCGCGGCCCTGTCTGAAAATCCCGACCAAAGCATTTTTATGTCTTAAAAGGGTGCTCCGCCGTTCTCGCAGGTTCCCTCACGTCCCGGGAATCTACACGGACGATCAGGTTAACGCCTGGAAGAGCGTGGTCGACGCTGTCCACGCGAAGGGCGGCATCTTCTTCTGTCAGTTATGGCACGTCGGCCGCGCTTCCCACGCGGGTAACCCTTTGTCGTCCCTTGCCTTTCCTTTATCCCCTCCCCAGTTTTCCCGGGAAACACTGGGTAGTTGCATCCCCCCGATTGGATTTATTCGTGTTCTGGACGGTGAAATCAGTCTATCAGCCTGGCGGGTCTGCTCCGGTGTCTTCAACGGAAGTGCCCGTGTCGGAAAGGTGGAGGATCTTGATGCCGGATGGGTCCTACGGCGTATACACCAAGCCCAGGGCTTTGAGGGAGAGCGAGATCACAGAAATGGTCAATCATTACCGGCTAGCAGCCGTCAACGCCATCCGTGCAGGTGCGTATGGTAGAGTAGCTCCTGGTTTGGTTTTGTAGAAGTATGCGTAGACTTGGATCAATACTTGATAAGATGCCGGACATGATTCCGACATGTCGAAATTCGGCATATAATTGTGAGTGGAGATGGGTAAAGGAGCATATTGAATGGGTCTAGGTTCAATCATGGAGTCACTTTTGCTTTTGAGCGTCCCACGGAAGATGTCTTCTTTATCTGCTCGTGAAAAGAATTGGCTTTTCCACGTTGTCGTGATCATTGTTACGCCTTGGACTTAGATTCTTTTGGGATATTACGTGTTGGACAATTGTTTGGTGTAGGATTCGATGGGATCGAGTTGCACGGAGCCCACGGATATCTTATCGACCAGTTCCTAAAGGATGGTATAAACAAAAGGAGCGATCGGTATGGCGGGTCGGTCGGGAACCGATGCAGCTTCCTTATGGAGATTGTCCGAGCTGTCGTCATGGCAATTGGTGTTGACAGGGTTGGGGTCCGCATATCCCCTGCCATCGATCACCTCGACGCCATGGACTCTAACCCGTTGAACCTGGGCCTTGCTGTCGTAGAAAGATTGAATACCCTTCAGCTCGAGCTGGGCTCGAGGTTGTCCTATCTTCACGTGACACAGCCTCGGTACACGGCTTATGGGCAGACAGAATCTGGCAGGCTGGGAAGTGAGGACGAGGAAGCCCGGTTGATAAGAACTTGGAGGAAGGCTTATCAGGGTACCTTCATCTGCAGCGGAGGCTTCACTCGAGATCTTGGGATGAAAGCCGTGGCAGATGGAGATGCCGATCTGGTGTCGTATGGTAGGCTTTTCATCTCCAATCCCGACTTGGTCCTTAGGTTTAAGATCAACGCCCCTTTGAAAAAGTACATCCGGAAGACGTTCTATACGCAAGATCCGGTCGTTGGGTACACAGACTACCCTTTTCTCGATCAAAAGCAGAAACTGATGTCGAATCTCTGAGATGTTTCTACTGGTTGTAGCTGAACTCTAAATCAAGATAACGTAATTAATCATTTGATTGTTAAAGTGATGGTCCATACTAGCTTTGCTACCGAGGAGCTTCGAAGTGTTCCAATGTGAAGTCGTCTTATGAAAATACAGAGAACACTGGTGTTTTGTTAGGATAAACAAACCCCAATTTTGTTCAGACGCCGGCCATCTTCTCATCTTCATCAAACATGGCGAATATGAAGCCATCGAATCGACCTGTTGTATGTTCCTGCAAGGCCTCGGGTGGTGAAATTTCAGTTCCCTCGGGTGATGTGCCCTCCAGGGAATCCAGCTCGCTCCATCCTGCATAATAAGCATCGACCTGGGAACCGTGCAAGTTCTGTTATGAAAACGACCTGTCATAAACGGCAGGACTGGTTGCGGTGAACTATGCATGGTCCAATCTGATGTATCCCGGATCTGAGGCATAAGCAAAGTAAGCATAGACATTGATCATCAATGGCAACCTGGTATTGGACAACAAATTTAGGATGCTAACCATGAAACTGTTTGATGGGGCATCGAACGTCCCTTGTGAAGGTGGGTATGATGTGGCCAACGCAGCATCGGAGACCACTGTGGTCACCCCGATATTGGTCATGTTATATCCGTCTAGAACGATCTTGAGATTCTCCATAGCAGGCACTGCTCTCATGCCAAATTCTCCCTGGACGATGTCGTTTCCTGCTGTGATGTAGACGATGCGGACGTTCCTGTACGGCAGCGAGAATCGATTGGGTAAGTCTTGGCTCTTACCCCCAAAATCACGTTTATGTTTGTTCTCCTGCGTGCCTTGAGGATGGTGGTGTTGGGAGTGTAAAGCCGTAGATTACCGAAACTGTACCTCCGGTACATTGCTATCACCTCAGCCGGGCTTGGGAGATTATCTCCTTGCAATTACATAGCAAACTCCGACTGGAAGCAGAGCCTCTTAGACACCAAAGCATTGACAGCATATGCCGCTATCAACAGGACAAGAGCAAGTTTTGCATAGTGCAAAAGCCGACAGTTGTATGATACAAAGGGAAGGAAGGACGAGAATGGCAAAGAAGGGAAGAAAAATGAGATATAACCTGTGTGGCATGCAAACTTAGTCTCTTGACGCAGGAGATAAACAATGGAGGAAGACTTTAGACTGGGAACTTTGCTTGGGTGATTATAATCGAGTTATGGGGATAAACATTAGATTAAACATAATTAAAGGATGAGATTAGTTGAATCTTATGCGACCCTGTTGTGAGGCGTATGCCGACCGCGAATAAGATGGGAAATTCAATGGTGCTAGCTACGATGTATCCATTTGCAAAAGGCCCGGCTAGGGGAACCGAATATGCAATAGCTGCGGAATGGAGACCGGTGATGCTCGCACGCCTAGCCAAAATCATCCCAAGACACAGTCCCAGAGATTTCAAGAGGGGATGCTCAGGGCAGCAGCCTCTACCGGGATAGCCTCGTTTCTGGCGGCAATGTGGGCTACGAGGACATGTTCGAAACCTTTTTGCACTTTCATCGGCCGACCCACAAGAACAATCCAGTCGAAATTACTCTAAAGAAGTTACATTATTCTTTTCCCATCTTTCTGGGAGAATATTTCTCCGTGCCTTCAGAAAAGAGGATAAACAGGGGATTTATCAGGATTGAAGAGGCCCCAGTGCTGTTCAATCCCATCAGGCTTCTGATTCTCGTTGAACATCGCAAAAATGTAGGTATCAAGGGGGGAGTTCGGCCGTTTCGGCGTCCCGGTCCCAGACAAGATCTTTTGCACGAGGTTCTGGTTATATACTTGCGCTATCAGCGGCGTCGTGATCTCCCCATTCCCCCCCGCATTAGGCCACCCTGTCTCCCCCAAGATGACCCCCAGATTACCAAATCCTTCCCTCTCCATTGCAGAGTAGAACGCGTCCACCATAGCATCGAGCAAGTTCTGATACTGCAGCACGCCGTCAGTTTCCACAGGGCCTGGAGCCGTAAACAGAGCATAGTCTAGTCTAACATTCCCTGGATTGGCAACGTACGTATAGTAAGGGTAGGGATTGATGATAAGCGGTGCTTGAACGTGGCTCAGTACTTGGAGGATCGACACCATGTCGGCCTTCGCGGAATCTGAGAAAGCCCCGGCGGACGGTGGGTACGATGCACCGAGAACGTAAAATGCGACGACTGTTGTGACAAGGATGTTCATGTTATAGTTCAGAAGCACGCTCTGCAAGTTCGCGATCGCCTGCGCTACGTAACCAGACAACTCCCCCGGGACGACCTCATTCCCAGCTACAACGTACCTGATGTTTACTTCGGGGTAGTACGGCTTCAGGTTGGCGTCCACCCATTCCTGCGCAGGGCCGATCCCCGTAGCGAGGTTAACCAGGTCCGCGTTCAGGGTGCCGACAGAGACCTCGATGCCGCTGCCCCTAAGTGCATTCAGGGCATCTGCATCGGGCTTATACAGCCTAATCTTTCCGATGTTGTACTGCTTGTACATCCCGATGACTTCGGCGGGGCTGGGAAGGTTGTCGCCCAGCCTTCCGTAGCACACGCCGATGGGTCTCGGCTGAGCCTCCGCAACACGGAACCACCCTACAGTAATTACCGAGACCGGGAGGATCAAGAAGAAGGCACGTAGCGCGGCCATGGCAAGAAAACTGTACTAACTAATGGATTAATGTTTCTGTGACTATGGTTAATCAGTCTCCTAACTATCGCATTTTATAGGGCTTAATTAACATTAATGGTAACGAACGAAAGATAAGATAATATTTCTAATAATAACATTTGCTCATCCACAAAAAAATCAAAAAAGGAGAAAAACTAATATTTTTAAATAAATCTATGTAAATATTGATATTTAGATTTGGATGAAAAAAAGTTTTAAACATCTGAAAATTGATTACTCAAGGAAAGAACAGTGGGAAACAAATAAGGTGATTGAATTAATATTCTTTTAATTTAGTATTTTTTAATATGATTATATCCATAAGTGTTAATTTAAATTTTCTTTTCGGATCAATGGAAAGAAATCCTTCCTATCCTTTCTATTAATTTGGGGTAAATTTTAGTAATAAAATCTTTTAGGATACCACTTGTGACAAACCAAAAGAAGGGCTAAATCCTGCTATTTTCAGTAATAATTGAAATTAGATTCTTATGTATTTTTAAACAAAGCAAATTTATATTATTTCTTTGTATTGTAGTGCCCCTTAGTCACCATTCAAGGATAATTTTCTTTTTTTCTTTTTAAATGAATGTGAATTATACGTAACATCCCATCTATGTCAGCATACTTATCTTAATCATAGACGATGTCAGGCTGGATCCCATAAAATTTAAAGATTTCCTTGACTGTCATTTGATTTATTTGTGTGTAGAGCCCGCACAAAGTCCTTGGTTACAATAAAAAAATAAAACGATTTTCTTCGTAAAAAAAAAAATGAACTCAACTCGCATCATTTTTTAAATTTCGTAATTTTTTATTTTAATTCAATTCACTAATTTTTTTCACAAGTATTTTGGAACGTGGGTGTATGCCTTTGTGGCGTGCCTAAGTGTTTTTTATATGTTTGGTTTTTTTTTTTCTCTTTCGAAGATTTTTTCCAATGAAAATTCGCCAAAAAAAAAAAGCGCACACACACGACAACGAACCAGAAGAGCTAGAAATTAGTTATATGTTTGTAATTTGCCAGGCTGTCACCTCCTCCCTAACTTCCTTCCTTCTTTCTCTCGTCATCTGTCCGTCTCTAGTTCGTTTTCTTCCTCGATATAAATACGAGGATGCTTGAATTCCATAAACTCTTCCTTTTCCCTCTCTTCTTCTTCGCGTGCGCGAAGCGGAAGGGATAATAATCATCATCGGCCCCTCCGTGCGGCGGGAATTGTGGTAGACCCGGGTGGAGAGAAGGACAAAAGAAGGGGAAAGAAAGGATGAGTCTTTTTGGCCTCGGCAGCAGGTGAATTTTTCGTCTCCTTATCTTTTTTGGCCTTTTCCTTAATTCTGGGTGGTTTGTAGAAGTGTTCAAGTTCTTGCCTTTTTTGCGTTTCTGGATCGTGGGTTTTTGTTTGTTTTTCGTGATGTTGGTGATGATGATTCGGGGGTTGATTGGATGAAACTTCCCGCCCAAGGCAACGGAATGAGTACGTCTTGGCTGGATGGATTGATTGCCTATTGACACCCGCCGTTGTGTTAATTTATTTGATCCTGTAGCTAATCCTGATTCCAACCCCGATTCGCGAAAAGGACCTCCAGAGTTTCGTCGATTTCCCCCGTGTGTTCTTATTTCTTGATTTGTTTGTCTGCAGAAATCAGAAGACGTTTCGGCCGAAGAAAAGCGCTCCTTCTGGAAGCAAGGTTGGTGCTTGCTTGTTTCGTTTCCTAGGCCCTCAAAGATCCTCTGTTCTCTTTGCTGTTCTTTCTATTAAAAATTTGATTCTTTCAGGGTGCTCAGCTTCAGAAGCATATCGATGCGACTTTAGGCAGTGGGAACCTGAGGGAAGCCGTCCGCCTCCCTCCCGGTGAAGACATCAACGAATGGCTCGCCGTAAACAGTACGTATGCACATCGACTAGTGCTTCTGATCTATTAGGAACCTGAATTTCGCTTGTCTGTGCAGCTGTGGACTTCTTCAATCAAGTGAACATCCTGTACGGAACTCTCACGGAATTCTGTACCCCATCCAACTGCCCTATGATGTCCGCTGGCCCAAAGTAATTTTCATACTGCCTACATGATCTGTCGTATTTGAGCCCATGCATCCTGATCAACGGACAATAATAACTGCAGGTATGAGTACCGCTGGGCGGATGGAGTCACCATCAAGAAGCCGATTGAAGTTTCTGCACCAAAGTACGTCGAGTACCTGATGGACTGGATCGAGACTCAGCTAGACGATGAATCAGTCTTCCCGCAGAAACTAGGGGCCCCATTCCCAAGCAATTTCAGGGAGGTGGTGAAGACTATCTTCAAGCGGCTCTTCCGAGTCTATGCACATATATACCACTCTCATTTCCAGAAGATTGTTAGCCTCAAGGAGGAGGCTCATCTAAACACTTGCTTCAAGCATTTCGTTCTGTTCACCTGGGTAAATTTCCCTTCCTTCTTTCCACCCTTCCCGCTCAATGTTCATTGCGAACAATGACATTCTGACTGGATTAATTTTGATGCAGGAATTCCGGTTGATACATAAGGAAGAACTGGCACCCCTGTACGAACTCGTCGAATCTATTTTGCAGTTGCAGTGATTGAGGGGATTTTTCTCTGTACATGTTTGTTTTCTTATCTTTTGTTGTGTACTTTGGTTTGGATACTTAGGCTGTTCGTGCTTTTACAAAACTTGCTCTCGTGTAATGATTGCAGGAAAGAATCAAAAGATAAAATTTTCCAACAAAACCTTCCTTAACCGAGATCCAGAATTGTCCAGGATCTAATGTTATTATTGTGTCATGAATTGCAATTTGCAGAGTCACTTTTCCAACAATGGATTATGACATTGATATAAAAAAAAATTCAGAACGTGTTTTGTATCACAGTTATCTGCTGTAAATTACTGGGATTACATATAAATTTAATTTGTGGATTGAACCCTTCTTGGAGGCATGGCATATCTTTGCTCTCTCTGTCACTCCTGTCCAAACCAATTATATGTAGCAACTTTCTGGCTTGATGAAGGTAGTAATCTCGACCAAAGTCGATTGTCTTGGAAGATCCCACTGGCCAGCTGTGGAGCTATGTCCTTCGGCCATGGGACTGGCCCTTGTATTTGTTTAGTGATGAAAAGTTTGCCTCAGAACCTGAGTATAAAGTCCTTGTCCTATCTTCAGCTAGTCGTTTCGCAAATGCAGCCAGGAAGGGGGTTCGCATAGAAGCTCTCCTCGAGCTTCGAAAACTCCCCACGTTCTCTCAAGTATGGAGCCCCAACCCGTTCTTTGTGAAGTTTCTTGACCTTGGAACTGAACTTCTTCCAATTGATCTTCCCATGGTCGAATTCGTCCACGAGTTTAACAAACTTCATCCTGCATTTAGAGACAAAGAACTATCAACTGCGACGTATTGCGGCTAATCTACTGAATCACTCGCACATGCTGCAAGCGAAGTATATTACCTGTCAGGAACGATAGTCTTCTTGAAACCTTCAAACCGTCGATGGCCTTGCACAGCCTTTGCCATATTTCCATTATAAGTGTAAAGGAACACAGTGCTCTGAAGGGCGACGATATAATCAATCCCGGCGAGCATATTCTGGTGACCAATAAAAGGTGCAAGCTCCTCCTCTGTTGTGAGAGTCGAGTGCGAAAAGATGTTCGGGAACTCCTCATTCAAGTACTGCATACTTCCTTTACCATAGGCCTCACCAGCAACCAAATATATTCTGGTATCTGACGTGAACCCCAGAGCTTTGAGCAGCAGCGCCGTTTCTCGTGGAGTCAATGGGCATCCCCCAAGCAATCTCCTCTCGGTTCCATTAATCTCCTTTTCCTTCCAGTGACTTACTTCATATCGCATCTGTCTTAGCTCCCCGTCCTCCTCTGCTGTCAAGCCATGACTGCAACCTGTGAATGCCAGCATGTCCTTTTCATACCTGCAACAAACCCAAATTAGATCAAGTATGAACACCTTGATATATCCGTGAGGGAAGATAGATGAACTCACCTCAAATGTAGAGCTAGGTAAGGGGTTCCATGTTCTTGCATTCTTGAAACCAGGGTGTTACCGAGTTCTTCAATTGGAGCTGAATACCTTAACGCCCGATAATTCACACGGCATCTCAGCTGCTGTATAGAGTCCTGGATGTCATTGTTGGCCAGCCGAGAGTCGGTATGTGTAAGGTACAAAACCTTGTGCTCTTTAAGAAGTGGAAGAACCTCCGACTTATAGTAACTGACCTGAAACAAGGAACATCAGTAACCCACGAGGAGAACACCAGGAGGGAAGAAGTTCCATCTTGCATATGTTCATCTGCAGTAAACACATATTCTGCAAGCCCTTGGCGGAATCCGTCTCATTAATGTCAATGATTCAGTGAAAGAAGCGAAAGTACAAGTATTCACCTTCGACCATGAAATTGGAGTCTTGTTCAGAGGTTCGATGTCGGCATATGAAGGCGGAAGAGACTCCACGATATGGACATCATCTTTCAGCATTTCGATGAAATGCTGCCATTGAAATAAATCTTTGAAGCCACTGCAAATAAAATACTGTGCGTCATAGGAAGATAATTGCTTTTCAAGCAACCTGATGCCTTAGCAGTAACGGCAGTAGCCTTGAGCACCAAAACTATCGCTCTTGAATAAGACTAGCTTTACCCATGTGAATTGAGTTCCCGATGGTTAGCGAAATAGATCATAGATTCAGAAAATGTTGTCCAAGTACCGAGAGACTTTACAAAAATCACTGAAGAAACCAACCTTTCGTCAGCCCAATATGATGTGTGGTCAAGTGACGGTAGGACTAGTGTTGCCTTCATTACCTTAGCAATGGCTACCATATCGCATATCTGCACACTAAACATTCAAGTAATTACTGCTGTTGTTATAAGATAACTGATCACAATTAAGAAAGTAGGGAAGAACAGAGGCAATGACCGGACCCCAAATCTCATCTGATTTAAGCCACCGTTTGCATTGACGAGAATGTAACCATTTGTTTTCTCGTCTAGCTCTGAAAAAGAAATACAGAGAATTAGCAATCCAAGAATGACCAAGGAGGAGATAGTTCGTCAGTAGCTTACTTTTGAGACTCCTCGGCAGGTCAACACATTGGGTAAAATTTTTGCTGTACGGCTGCGACCATATTCCCGAATACTGGACCGTGAAAAAACGAACAGGATAAGCATCAATCTTCTTTATCAAAGGAGGAACTATTGGTATGCTACAGTTTCGAGTCAAAGTTCTAATAGAAGAGGACTCGCAGATTGAACCGATGCTTACGTAAATCATTCTAGTCTGATCGTTTGAGAGACCCAACGCCATCATGTTTAGGGTCCTTTCAGTATCAGCTCCCTTTTGTCCATCATGACGGTAATGAGAGCTACTTCTTTCGTCGATGAGGTTATTGTAATTGCCCGATGCATCAGGTAGAACCTGACAAGAAGAACTACATGAGTCGGCAGGGAAGAAGATGCAGCCAGAAGCTCGACTCAACAATATCATAGAAGAGTTAGCCGAGACTCCCCCGTGCAGGACAGGAAGAGGATGAATGCATACACACTCAACCTTGTCTATGAAAAAGCTTAATCCAGGAATTATTATAACACGCAAGCTTAAACCCAACTACTCCTGGAATTGTTTATAGCACCTATTGGCTACAGTCAAAAGCAACATCTCAATCCCCAAAAACACTCAACAACATCATTGCATTACAATTTAGGATGAAATGCACCAACAACCAAAAGGGTGAGTTGCCACGAACTCACCCGATCGGACTGAGCCCTCTCGATAGCAGATCCAAACCAACCATTGGCACAGAATTTCAGCACGCCCAAAAACACACACACACCACAGAACACCAAGAACATCCTCCAACCTTTCTCCAGCTTCCTCCTTTCCTTTATGTCTACTCCCCCTAACCCCGACGCAACCACGCTCTCCACCTTCCTCTTCCAACCCAACCTTTCCCTGATATACAATACCCCACTGCCGCCGCCGCCTCCTCCCGCCTGCTTCTTCTCAAGGACCGAGTCAAACCCATTGCCCAGAACCCCGCCATCAGATTTGGGCGAGTTAACCGGGACATCAATCTCGTGGTGCGTGCCCAGGTTCCCCCTGCCGCTATCAGAGCTAGCCTGGGCAGAGTTACCGTCGTTCGAAGCATTGCGCTTGAAGGAGTGGGCACGCCGGGTCATGGCCCCAGAGAACCTCGGGCTGCTGACACACTGCGACACCCCACCTCCGGCGCCGTCGGCTCCCCCACCGCTGTGCTGATGGTGACCCATTTCGACGTCTACGTAACAAACAAAACGCCTCCTTTCTGTCTCCGAACCCTGAAAGGTCGAATCTTTTCGTGGGGATCGGACCCAAAACACGGCTAAGAATTCTGGGCAACCAAGATCATCGAATAGTAGGAAGTGGGAAGAGCAGAAGAAGCTGGAATTGACAGCCGAGCTGAGGGTGATGTGGGGCTTATCTACTAACTTCTTCGGGGCTTCTGACAGCAACGGACAAAGGACAGAGAGAAATTGTCCGGATTCCCAGATCACTTGCAGAGGGAATGTAATAACGTGAAATGTAAGAAAAAAGAAGAAGAGGAGGCGATCTCCAGGGGGGAGATTAAGATAATCAATCACATGAGCTTAATTAAAGCAAAAGATCGTGCTTTTAATAGGCAGGGGGGAGATTGTTTTCCTTTTTCTATTGGGAATTTGGGACGGTGAGAAGCATCTGTCATTTGTCGATTAGGTTTTGAGCCTAAGATATCAGATCACGACGGACCATCTTCGATTCATGCAACCTTAAAAACTTGCCTCAGCATGGGATAACCAAAAACTACGAACGAGAGTGATTAGTGAAGATTAGTTGAAATCTTAAAAGGAATCAGGAATTTACTCTTTGGGTCCCAAGAACAGAGCATGTGGGGATGGAGAGAATTGGTTGTTGTTATAAGAGCTGAGTTCAGACACTAAAAAATATTTTAATATCCTCGTCCTTTATTGACGAGGAACATTCTTGCGGTAAAAGAGCAAATTCTTTCCTTTTTTTTTTCAAGTAAATGGTACCGTTTTTTCGTTTAGGCCCAATTAAGTATACATGGTTTGGATTCCAACAGAACAGCGAGGGGGCGGTCGGCATCGGCATGTCTTGATTGTGGCGGGAAATTCCAAACGTGCCTCACTCCGCACCCCCCCCCTTCCCGCCGCACGGCTGCCCCACCCCTCCTCGCCTTCCCGTCGGAAGCGCTAGTCCAACGGTTCTCATGCGGCTGGTGGGTGATTCCCCGAGGAGGCTGGGGTTGAGGATATGCGCAGGTGAGTCAAGATAAGAGTGTGTGTCAGGCTATTCATTGAGTTCCGAGGAGACGCAAGGGTTTTGAGGGAGAGAGGAAGATGGTTCCTTCTCTGCAGGATTTGTGTATGAGGGTGCTGTTGGAGAATGTGGATGCCATCACTTCAATTGAGAAGATTGCTCGGTGGTTGGCTGAGGAACAATTGTCTCTGTCTTTGAAGGAGTGCGATATGAGCAACTTGATGGTATAATGTATAAGATTATTTATTTAGTTACCCTTATTTGATGCTGAAAGTATGATCCTTGCCTCTCTCAGTTTGGAAGTGCGAAAACACTAGCCGAGAGCAAACCATCTTTTTTAGTTATTTTTATTTTTCATTTGTCAATGCTCAACGATTTGGCATATGAGTGCTGTCTTGTATTCATCCTGAGTCGCTGGAGTACTAGTCACTCGGCGTCGTCCTGTGTTTGTGTTTTCTTCCCTGACGCTCTTTGTATCTTCCGGTGTGCATTGTTTCTGGACTATTGAATTGTTGATGACAGAATATACTTAGAAGAGGCATTTTTTACTGCTTGTTGTTTTCCGGGAACTACTTTTGCTCAGATTGATGATATATGTTACTTGCCATGTTTTGTACAGGTTCTGCAGCTTGACCAATGTGGCCGCTGCCTGCCTGACTATATAATGTATTCTTCTCTAGCGAGGGGAGCAAATAGCTTGCCCGCATTATCCTCAGTATCTATCACGGCAGCATGTCGTCTCTTCGATTCTGGCTTGAAGGCACTTGTTTCTTCTGCACCTAATATTAGATCTATAAATCTTAGCCAGTGCTCCCTTCTCACTTCAGCAGCCATTCAGACTTTGGCGAACACATTGGGAGCAGTTCTAAAGGAATTGTACTTAGGTGACTGCCATAGATTCGATATTATGGTAGCTCGTCCAGCTTTCAAGAAGCTTGAGCAGTTGGAGGTGTTGCCCCTAGCTGCCGCTAAGTCTGTCAATGATGATTTTATTGGAGTAATCCTAGCTACACAAGGACCAATCTTAAAGGAACTCATTCTGGATGATTGCACGTATGTTAATTATTTTATCATTAGGTTGCTGAGGGTATTTGAGGGTACTTTTCTTTAAAATTATTGTGGATAATTTAACTTCCAGATATTATTGCTAGCTTATCTCGTGAATGTGCTGGAACTTGATTATTACAATTCTTCTTTCCCCATTATGACATTGACGAAGCTATTGCTGCCTTCTTGGAAAATTCTGGGGAGCAGTTGGAGGTGCTGGCACTTAACAATTTGAAAAAGGTATCTTAGTTAGTTTCTTCTATATGTGTCATGCCTATGGATGCCATCCTCCCCATATTTCATAGCAACACTTCAGTCATGGGGGAGGCACAAACACAACTTCTCAAATCTCATTGCAAATACATTTGGAAGGCATCATTCCTCTGCCCGGGAACTTTCAGCTGTCGTTCTTCGTGTAGACTTTAATCATATTGAAGGTTTTCCCATTTCTCAGTTAGGACACAACACAGTTTAGATCTGTCATGGTGCAGGAATCTGACTGACGAGACTATCGGTCTGATTGTCGATTCCTGCTTATCCTTGCAAGAAGTTAAAGTTTGTGGTTGCACTCAAGTAAGATGCTGCCTTGGGTTATCATATTTTTATTATTTTTAGGAAAAAGGTTTTCGGTGCTAATTTCCACATCTTCTGCTTCCCCTGCCGATTACAGAGAAATTTTTAGAAGGCCATGTCAATCCATCTCTGCATATCATTGGTCCAAGAAATTACCACATTCCGAAACATCAGTTGGTTCCTTCCCATGAATGTATATTGCACTATTCTCGAACAGCCAGATCCTGACTGGTTGAGGATCCTCCCTGGATAACTAGACAGTTCACCAGTATATGTCTAATATTCTGCCTTTTTGTTTCGTCGGAGAGGGGCACCATCTTTGTCCTTCATTTTTTGTGGCCTCAGCCTCGGACCGCTCCCCTTTACCTTGGCCTTTACTTCCAGAACAAACAGAATGGCTGACGCATCTTGCTTGATGCTTGATGGTTGGAGGCAATTGAATATGCCTCTTTTGGGATTTATCAAATATGGGGAAATTGTACAGGCTCCGGTCATTTGCTCATCATGTTTCATAATAGTAGTTTTGAACAGACAGCACGGGTCTGTGTCAGAAGCACAAGTTTCTATCATTTGGGATTTCCTATCTCCATCTATACTCTCACGGTCCCGGATGGGTGATTTTCCCTCACAACCCTGTGTGGAGTTTGGCCAATGCTAAGAACTGATGCCCGTGCTCAGTAATGATCTAGATATCAAGGCAAAGCAGGTATTGCTTCTCCTCTTCCAACTGATCCGTTGCCTCTGCAACTATCTGGCAACAACAGCGACATTAGCACGCACGATCACCGTCTTAAGGAGCAAGTCCCTGCACCGATATCAGAGAATTACCTTGAACCCCAGCTTTGAGTACAATTCTCGGGCACTCCTGTTGTGCCGGTGGACATGTGCATATACCTGCTCCACACCTGCCGATATAATCAGCACAGACAACAACGGTTGAGTTCATCCACTTTGAAGCTTTGATTCTTGAGAAAGAAAGAAGGTGTCATTAAACCTTGGACTAACCAGAAGCTTTGGCCAATTCAATTGTGAACTTCATCATGCTGGTAGCAATCCCCTGGCAACGTGCAGACTTAGCGACACAGAGGTTCGCTATGTATCCGTAGGTGCTGTTGTGTCTCGTTCCTTCGATGCGGCAGAAGAAGGGCGGCCTCACCCTTTCCTGGCCAATCCAAGCCAAGCACATTTTATGTTACAGTACATGGTGTGGTTTCCACTTAATGTGTATACACATACCCCTGGGAATGTCTCTCCTAGCGACAAACGACGAATGCTCAAGTCGAGTGTGCCGACCACACTTCTTGGCACCAAATGTTTCACGTTGTCCCAGTCCATCCAAACCTGTCACACCGTGCCAACATTGGGTTAGGACAACTGGCTTTTTAGTCTTTTGATCTGCCTAGAATGTAATAATGATACCGTGACAATGCACATGCACCGAGGTCCGTATTGCCCTTTGCATCTTCTCTTCATGGAACTGAATTCCTGCTAGAGCGATACGACTGGTTGCAAAAAAAGCATGAGAAAGTTGAAAGGATGCGGTTGGTTGAGGCTTACTTGCTCGGCGAACTTCCGCTTGAGATTCTCGGCATATCTGCCAAAGAAGAGACGAGACTACTCAGTTTTACAGCATTATGGCAGCAGATTTTGGCACGTACGAAATAACTAATCACTGCACACACCGGTCGCCTTCTTGGTCTTCCCTGTGACTCTCTGCTCGTAGCCATGCCGCTGTCTGAAAATCACAGTTAAGAAAACAAGAGCGGGAACAACTCTAAACGTTCGTTCTACTAGCATTGGCTGTGAAATTACCCACAACTCATCGTCGAGCATGGCCTCTCGTGCCATGAATCGCTTAAACTCGTGCGGAACCTGCTGAAGGGACATGGGGTCCTGCGTTGGTTGCTTCAGTCGGTCAAACCGCGGGGCCGGCAACCTTAGGCCGTTGGTTAGCTGCACCGACTGTCCCGGGACACGAACCGGGATATCCCGCAAGCCCTCTTTCAACGGAGTGCTCAAATCTACACCCCTGTATGAAAAACGTGGATTGAATCTTTCCTTAACAACGCGAACCCCCGAGTTCATCATCCCTTGACGCTGTAGACTGAGGTCGTTGTGGAGTGACGGGAAGAACTTGGGCTTCCGACTGGGGGATGAGGACACTCTGTGTGTAAGAAGCAAGAAACAAATGGTTCACGGTCATGACTGTGTTGGGTCTTGTGGGACGATTCGTGGCTGAGGAGATGATTCATTTTCTTTTGTTGGTGTTGATGGGACCAAATCTTTTGTGGATGTAATATTATCTCGTTTCTTCTGTTCCGGACACAACTCCTCTTGATTTACGCGATGAGAAATATCCAGGAAATAGTGTCGGTGCTTCATTCTCCCACACTCTTACTACAACTAACGTCCTTGGTTGCATTAGTACCAAAATACAGTTAGATATCGTTCGCTTCCCAAATTATGCCCATAAGTCGCGATCGAAATCATGTCACTCAATTTACAAAGAATATACGGTTCATAATTGTGATTGAGTATAACCCGACAAAGAATCTACTCACTACGAGGTCCATACACTTAGAAAAAATTTCTCCAGATATACTAGAGATAAATAAGTTATTCACATCTCCGTAATTGTCCAAACTCCCATCGTCTTCTTTATAAGTTGAGTGACGCAGTTTAGTGAAGATATTTCAACTAAATTAGAAACTTCCGAAGAAAGCTATCGATTGCTTTAATCGAACTCGCTATTTATGTATTTTAACATAAATTTTTCTTTCCTACGATGAATGTCTTCATTGGGCCGTTGAACTTATGGGTCCATACTACGTTGAGGCCCAATTCGGATTTCACTGGTCCCAGGACATAAATGGGCCTTGCTTCGGATCCTGCTTGCTTGTCATAAGGCATCACAAGGAACGGACGGACTCGGACTCTACTCAATACTCCGAGCATTCAGGGATTTTGAGTTTGCTTGATTCTGGCTTATCTGAGAAGCTTATAGGTGGGCGAGCAAGGCCTCTTGCAGGCAGTACGGCACGTAGAGTCCAGTGTTGGGGGCGGTTTCTCGGAATTTACATGGAATACAAACTGTGATTTCGCGTGATGTAGGTAAGAATTCTCCACAGCACTCGCATCCGACCTGCTACTGCTCGGGAGAAGCTGAAGGACGGGAATGTGAGAGCCTTAGAGCGTGATTGACGAGACTGGAGGGAATCGACCCCGTGGAAGGAACTAGTTCTGGTCATGCAATTGGCACAAGATCTTTCGGGATGAAAGAGACCTACTAGCGAGCATTTCGGGATAATGTTTACTATACGGCATGTCGAAATACCCATCAACAAGATTAAAAAGGTGTCGCTTTCGGCAGTGCCAGCATTTGGAACTAAAGCACTCCAAGATGAACGGTAGACACACACAGTCGAGAATGGCAAGGCCTTTTATCCACCTTATTGGCATTTGCAGCTGTCATCATTATGGCGTAATTCCTATAAGGCACGACATGTACTACAACACCGCATGTGATGCTATGACTTTTAGGTGATCCAATCTGCTGTTCATGTGCGAAGGAGGAGTTCAGAGAAGAGGAAACTTTCACATCATGCCCATAAGGTGGTTTCTGGAGCAAGCTTACGCGACAACCGGATAAGATGCACAAGTAGCCACACCTGCAATGACAATCCAAGGCATTTGATCCACAATGAGAACTTTGCCAGTCTGGTTGGTTGATGCCATCGGCAGCGTGGTATTCAACACGCATGGGGGAAGTATGTTGAGGCGAACAAGAACTTACCGCACATATTCTTGCCTAGTTCCATTTTGAAGTACCCGTTGTTCCCCCAGCTCTCGCCCCACGAGTTCTTAATAAGCCAATATGGGATGCCATCCTCAATGCCATAACCAACAGCAAGAACTGCATGGTTCACGTCCTGGCGGGGATATATCAACCAGACAGTGTAGGAAAGGAAATTTAGTAGTAGCCACGGAAGCTCATATTTCACCAACAACCGTGTATAAAAATGCATCAAAATTTGCAGGGACGATCAATTTTCGGCATCGGAGTCGACTCACCATGGGAGTGCTTCCACATGTGTCACTTGTGTAGACTCCTGTTTTATAAAACCTGAATTCTTTCACCACCTCAAAGGCAACACTCACTGGCCTAACAGTGGCAACCGCGTCCTTCAACTCATCTTCAGCACCCTGCATCACATTGATTCGTGAAATGACTACCAAATTAAGCACGAAGGGCAATGAGATTATGGCAGATGGGAATGGATTTTTGTTCCTGCTAAAACTTACCAAGGTGATGTTAACAGAGTCGATGACTCGGACGCCGACATTTTCTGTGGAGAATTTGCAGGAACCATCTTTTGCCGTGTACGGATATGCTTCTTCGGTGTCGAGGCCCCCGTTATACTTGATATACTCAAAGGCCTGGGACGGCAAACCACCGTTGCAGCCAAAGTTGTTGAAGGCACCTGCGCAGTCAACAAGCTGCTGTTCGGAAAGCGAGATTCCCTTCCCAAATGCCTGGTGGTAAGCGGCCTCGAGAGCACCGGTAGTGCTGTTGAAAGGCAAAATAAAAGACCACGTAAAGTAGGAGCAACGTTTCGTGGAAAAATACTTCTTCAGGTGAATTTGGAACAGCATACCTGAAAGTCCAGCAGGATCCGCAGTGTCCCTGATCCTTCACCGGGCTGACTATACCATTTTCTCTCCAGTCTTTCTGCGATTCCCGCAACCATGTAAGCGCCGAAACAACATCACACGAATTCTCAGAGGACAATCAAAACAGATCAATTAAAAATTCCAGTTCCTTCGAATCAAAAAGCAAGATTAGACCATAGAAGGAAAAAACATACGATCCCGGGATGAGTGGTGCCAGTGAGCCTGTGGTTGCCCTTCAGGGTGGCCGAGCAGTTCTGAGCGGCACCCAACCTGTGCCTCTGGAACTCCTCCCAGCTCCAATCAGCAAACTCTGCAACACTCAAGTCGAACTGAGACTTCTTCCACCAAAATTATCAGACAGAAAAAATCAATCACGGGTCCAATCCAACGTCGCCCAAAAGACTCAACTGTTGACGGCGAGGGTGTAAGGCAACCCTCTCCGGTTTGTCTCCCGAATCAGCTTCAGGTTCTCCTTATAAATCTGGAACCTCAGCCTGATCTCCTCGGCACTCCCGTACCTTTTCCCGTACCTAAAGACCAACCGACCAACAAACAAAAGCACTCGATCCGCAAGTCCGAACGGAATCAACCCGATAGACACAAAAAACCGCGCCGACCTCTGGGCGAAGCGGTAGAACGAGAGGACGTGGCGACCTTCCCCGAGGACGTCGAGAAGGAGTGAGGAATGGAGGCCGCCGTCGGTGGGGAGCCTGATGGGGTTGGCATCGTCGAAAGGAGTGGAACCTCCGGCGGCGGCGGCGGCGAGAAGGAGAAGGAGGAGGGAGTTGACGAGGGGAGACATCGGACGAGGAGGGATAGGCGGTGGGAGTGCGTCTGACTGTTGTGTCCGAACAGTTCGTTTTCGAGAACGATGTAATAAAGGAGAAGAAAAGAAGAATCTTTCTTCCCCAAACTTGACGGACGAATCATCGTTGTCCCCCGATTAATAACGAGCGATGGATGATTCGTGCAATTTCGTCTTACGTAGGCCATGACATAATGTCTGCCCATGATATTTTCTCCACACCCTAAAATATCTCCACCAACCCCGCCCAACATAATGGCCAAAAATTGTCGTGTCCCATGTTTTTTGTCTTAATGCCCATTATGTTGTTGTCGTTTCTCTAAGAGAACAAAATAATTAGCATCCGGACAAAGTTTTGATAAAATATCAACGACAGATTCTGCTGTGTCTGTAATAATTAGGAGCTTCCCCTTAAAAGTGATGGGCAGAGAGTTAATCTTTTTTTAATCACATGTTAATTCTTGGACTTACAAATACTAGAGGATTTGACATATATCTTAATGAGGTAAAAAGAAAAACATTGGAAAAGGCTAAAATCTAAAGCGTGAGTGGATAAGGAGATAATTTTCTCTCTCGTTCATAGAGTTTCTCTTTTTATGAAAGTTTTGGCTGCATGCTTCTCGACTGCATGTAGTACATTTACCAAGATCAAGCACACAAGAGTGAAAAGAAGAGACTACTGTTGCTACTGTACTATGCTTAAGTGAGATTCAGTTGTCTGCAATCATGCATTTCACTTCCACTGCATTAGCAGATGGCTGAAGACTCGTCAAGTGTGTCCTTTCGGTGTGTATCTGTCTGTGCCAATATTCGCAGGCTTTGTTTCTTCTCCCGCGAGTGGGAGAATTGCTGCAGCGCCGTGCCAATGGGGTCCCGGTTGCTTATCCTGTGTCTGATTAGTTGGTGAATATGTTTTCAAAATCTGAGTATTATCTCGCAGCAGGAAATTTAAAGCGTGATGCACATTGGCTGTGGCTTTTGCAACTTTTTTCTCCCTTGCGTGATTGTTATACTGTGCCTCAAGCTTATCTTCTATGTAGATAGATTCAAAGATCACTTCACGTCCATCCAACAGATGCAAACTCTCACCAGGCGGATGAACTTGGCATGCACCAGCCTTAACGACTAAGCCAAAAGAGATAAGCACTGTTAACTTATGCCAACTCGATATGCCTTCTGTGTTCGACTGAAGAACTACAAGATATTTCTGTGTAAACAACACCAAGCCGAACCTGCTTCAGCAAGATGATGTCCTCTTTTACTCCATTCTTGGCAAAAGCTGGCCACTACAAAGGTATAAAAAAAGAACAGCAGATGAGGTGGCTTGCCCATTCAGCAAATTTACCATTCACACAAGCAATAGAAGGTGGCCCCTTTTATGTACAAGCTCTGGCCGGAAGGGATTCTAGATTGCAAAGCTTATATTCGAGTAAAACGTTCAATGGTTGCTATCTCGCAAGGAATTCCTTTGGGAGCGTCCCAGTTGGAACCGAAGTCAACTGAAACCCCCAAACGAGCGGACCCCCATAGACGTGACCATCCTCACACCAAGGAACGTCATGTAGATGGCTATGAGGCCAACTCCCAGCATCTTGTTCGGCCGCATGTCGTTACGTGGCAAGACGACGAGGGCCCAGATTAGTCCGATCACGAGAAAGCCCAACGTGCATATGAGGCTTCCATCTTCCGGGAGTGAATATGATGAAGGTCTTTTAGACCACGCGCCGAGAAGCATCGAAATGCCCAGGCCAATGAGGGTGTTGAACATAGGGCCAGCGTAGCAACCTGACATGGCGATTTGCACGCTATCTCCCCCGTTCATCGCCAACGCCACGTTCGACATCAGATCACCCATGGAATTACCCCACGCCAATACTGTCAGGGCAAGGACCGATGGGTTTATCTCGAAAATGACCCCCAGCGCCACCAGCAGAGCCACGAGCTCATTTGCTATTATGTAGAACCAGATAATACTCATGAAGAATCCGCCAAAAACCCAGGGAAATAGGAACTTGTTCGGCGGTTGATCTGGCCTTGTATACACGTGGGAAAGGATACCAAATGTGCCCCCAGCGCCAACACCAAGCACATAGGCAATCACCCGGCTTGAATTACCTATATCATCTTGAGTATTCCATATTAAAGCCAAAAGAATAGGTGCCAATGAGACGCTTGCAACTGCAAATGGTTTTGACCACCGGTCCTCCTCCACCACAGGAATGGTTAGCCGCCTCGGCAGGGAGAGTGGCAATGCCAGCAAGAAAAGCACCTTTGACCAGGAGAACGAGAAAGCGTTACCCGTCATTTTGTTGTCATTCCAACCCCAAAGATGCCTCGGGCTATCAATACTGGGTTTGCTTGGTTCGTTTGAATAAATAGCCACATTTGAAGCCCACATCCAGTGTGGCAACTTACTCTGCAAGTGTGGCACATCACTATCAGTGTCCGACTCAAGTAGGGAGGCGTATACAGAGTCATCTTCCTCGCTCCCTTGACAAAAGATGCTACCTCTGACAGGAAGCAGTGGCGTGACGGCATCTAACCTCAATTTCCTTGCTTGTTTCCTCAGCATCTCATTAGCAGTGACCACAAAACCATAAAGCCCATATACGCAAACAAAAGCAATAGCACTGCCAACCCTCACCTCACCACCAATCAAGAGAGAACTAAGGGACACCAAGGTGAACAGAAAGAAGCACACATCTCTAATGAAGCACTTGCGATCAATCTGAACCCTCTTTTCTGCAACACATAACGAAACTGCCCCCACAACAACACTCGTAACGAACATTGCACCTCCCAACACGCTGTTAAGACCCACCTGGCCGGGATCTTTACCAATGAAAGCAGCAATGCTAGCAAACACATCGGGAGCACCATTGCCCAATGGCAGCAGGGTAACCCCGGCAAGTGTTGGGGACAGCTTCAACAGAGCGGAAAGCTTCTCCAAACAACAACAGAAGTAATCTGCCGCAGTATTTCCCAACAAATAAAACAAAGCGGCCAGCCACATCGCCAGGACTGTATACCCCACCACAGTCCACTTCCCACAATTGCAGAAGAAGAAAGAAATGTAATCGATCAACCCGCCAGAGCTACACTCGGGATGAGCGATCAAGTACTCGCAACTGGTCTTATAACCACTGTGCTCTATCAACCCTTCACACAACTTCGGGTCCTTCGCAGTAAAATTATTAGAACCCTCCAACCCATCAACAATTGAACTACTATTCGACAAACTAACATCCAACTCTGCGCCTCTCCGGCGGATCACGGTCATGCCACTGCCGCCGGTCCGTCCGACCCTGCCAAATTTCCAATCTTTCGCAAATTGGGTATTCTTCAAAAACCCATCTTGAGTATAGAACAAGAAAAACATCACCAGGGAACAAACGAAATTGAAACCCGCGCGGAATTTAGGGTTCCTGACCCGACCCATCTCCACCATCAATCCTCCCTACCATCGCCCGAGAGAAGGGGGATCGGAATTTCGGACAGCACCCGGAATGGGATCGATTGGAGGGGGTAGGACAAAATCATAATTGGTAAGAAAATTGGAAGGCTGGAGTTGTGGGTCGGGAAGGGGAGGTTCCTGGGAAATTTCGGGAGGAAGGTGAGGTAGTTTGTCGTGGTCCGATGACGATGGCCTGATGCTTCTTCGCTTGCGATGGGCAAAGGAAAGGAAGGAGAGCTTTGCCCAGGTGGAATTGTAATTTCAGGGTGAACCTTCGAGGGGCACAGGACAGGATCTATCGGAGGCAAAAGAAAATCTACATTGCCAATGCCAATGCCAATGCCAATGCTAATGCGGATGGATATAAATCTGATTTTACAAGTCCGACGAGTAAGCGAGCATCTTAAAAAATCAAGGCCGTCTGTAGTTTTAGGAAATTCTGCTTGATAGCGATGAAAAGAAACCCCCCTGATTTTGAAAATAGATAACATAAAATACTACAACTAGGAAAAAAATTGTTCAACGGAGAAAATAAGAGAAGGTCTAAATTTATCCTGACATTAACAAAAGACGGACTATGTTTTGGATCAATGGGAGTAGCAACAAACTGGTCTCGTCTGTGACATCATCCCCTGTTTGTAATCCTTCTGAATTGAATTTCACTGCCCCCCAGAAAAGATTCAGCTTCCCAAATTTTCAAATCCCCATTTTGGAAGCTCGGCTGCGAACAAGGATTGAATCCCTCAAAATTTTCCTGTCGGGGGAGTTCTTCTGTGTGTGAAGAAGCTGTTTTTGGCAAGACAACCTTTGTATCCCAAGGATTACAACGTGCAAAAGTGTCTTGCCTGTCTGCCTACTGAAGAGGTTGCTCTGCCACTGCCACTCCCTCTGTCTCTGCCCCTCTATTAAGTCTATCTCCTGCCCCCGGCTCTAAGAACCCCAAGTTTGTACCAGTCCATCCAATCCATTGCCTTCATCCCGCCTCCTCTATGCGCTGGATTGCTTCCCTCAAGCTCATCCGCCTATCCGGGTCGCTCTCCGTGCAGGCCGCCCCGACCCTGAGGAGGGCTACGATTTGGTCCCTCGATTCCGTTGCGCTTGCAATCTCGGGGTCCAGCACTTCTTGTTCCCTGTCCTCGGTGATGGCAGTCTGGACCCATTGCACGATGTCGATCCCGCCTTTCCCGTTGCTTAAGTACTGGGAAGGGAACTTCCCAGTGAGGATCTCGAGGATGACAATGCCGAGGCAGTAGACGTCGCACTTGGGGGAGATCTCCTGGCTGTTCTGGAACTCGGGGGCCTTATACGCGAACATCGCCTGCACGGCTTGCGGGGAATTGATCAAGGGATGGAATGCGTAGTCACTTAGTAAAGGCTCGTAGTTGTCATTCAGGAGGACATTGCTCGACTTGAGATTCCCATGTGGCAGGTCGTAGGAAGAGAACTCTTCGTGGAGGAAACCTAGTCCTTTTGCGATTCCTCGAATGATCCTCCAACGCGTCGACCAGTTAAGCTCGGCATGAGTGATTCCCCTGTCGCCTGAGGATGGAGATATCAAACGGTAAATCGAAGGCGCTGGCATATTGAAAGGAGGAGCATGAGGATGGAAACAAACGACATCGAATGCATACCGTGCAGGACATACAACAAGCTGCCTTTAGAGACGAATTCAGAAACCAGAAGCTTTTCCTCCTTCCGATAGTGATAGGCCAATGGCGTCGAGATATTCTCGTGACGTAGGCTCCCGAGCCGCCTCATCTCCGCATCAAATCCTTCTCTGCCCAATTGATTCATCTCCCTTATTCTCTTCACAACGACAGACAGGCCATTCGACATGACCGCCTTATAGGCCGAACCCAGCCCGCCATTTCCAAGAACCTCAGCGGCAGCCTTCATCAAGTCCGACAACCCGAATGGGCCCTTCTCGTCATTCACTATGACCAAATCACCCATGTCCTTGCCTCTCTGTGACCCTTTCTTCGCGACGCTGCCTTTCTTGCTCGACATCGTCCGGCTGTGAGTTGATGCCGCAGCAGGTATGTCGACGACCTCGTGGACTACTTCCTTCCCCAAGACGCTGAAATCGCTGTCCTTCTTCCTCGAGGAAAACAAGGAGAATAAAACCCCAGCGACGACTAACCCGACGAGCACCCAAATGACAACCTTAGAGCCCCCGCCCTCTCCTTCCCCGCCGTCGGCACCGTCCGCTGCAGGCATCGAAGAAGTCGGCACAGGTCCCACCTGGGGCTTTGCCAAATCCGAGCACACCACAGTGAGCGGAAGCCCGCAAAGCCCCGGGTTACCCTGGAAGGATGCCGCAGAAAACTTGGACAAGCTCTCGGGGATCGGGCCTTCCAACTGGTTATTCGATAAATCGATGGCGGTGAGCTTATCCTTCTTGATCGGCGGAATCTGCCCCGAGAACTGGTTCCCCTGGAGGTTCAACTCCATGAGGTTATCGAGGCCAGCCAGGGACGACGGCATATTGCCGCTGAAGCTATTATGAGCCATCAACACCTTCTTCAACGAGGACATGTGGGAGAAGAAGTCGTCGGGGATGGTTCCGGAGAATTGGTTCTGGGACAGGTACAGGGCCTTCAAAGGGCCGAGGCGGCTGAACTCGGGGATGGGGCCGGAGAAGGAGTTATTCTCGAAGCTGATGGTGCGGAGGGCTCGGATGCCCTCGATGGAGGCAACATCGATGGTCCCCGACAAGCCGAGGTTATTGAGGTGGAGGCCGGTGATGATGCCGATGGAGCAGACAATGCCGGTCCATTTGCAAACGGAGGAGCCAGGGACCCAGGAATCCAAGGCCCCGTTGTTAGTCAAGGAACGTTTGAACTGGAGGAGGGACTCCTCGTCGGTGGCGGAGAAGGCGACATGAAAGGACGAGACTAGAAATAATACAAGGAGGAGAAGGGAGTTGGGGTGGTGGAGGTGCGCCATTTGAAGAAAGGGAAGCCTCCGGCGGACGGAGGGGAGGGAAGGGGAGGGAAATGGGATGTTGTTGTTGTTTATTTTTGTCTTAAGGAATGAATTTTAGGAAATCGGGAGGGAGAAGCAAGCAAATGGGATTCCCATTTGCAAATTACTTCTTTTGTTTTTTCTTTTCCTTTCCCATGTTTTTTTGGAAAGTGGAAGAGATTTGGGATTACCCCCCTCCCCCTTCTTCCTTACTTCCTAACTATAGTCATTAGCCAACCCAGGAAGGAGGGATGGCCGACGATCATCCCCTACTTCCGTTTTGTTTTGTTTTTGTTGTAATAACAAAAGAAACACCACCCCCCCCGACAAAAAAGGAAGGATTTTGTCTGGTTTGACCAGGTCAAACTCTCCGCTTACGTGGCGTGTACGGACTCGTCCTTCCCCAATCCGTTCCAA
The DNA here is from genome assembly GCA_023653495.1 of Melastoma candidum. Taxonomy (NCBI): domain Eukaryota; kingdom Viridiplantae; phylum Streptophyta; class Magnoliopsida; order Myrtales; family Melastomataceae; genus Melastoma; species Melastoma candidum. The sequence continues at coordinate 25,606,675 of CM042883.1, read as the reverse complement.
GTACGAGGTTGTCCTTTTTTCTGTTTTCCTCCTCTCGGTTCGTACCTTGTGGGGTTTCCTTTTGTGGTCAGGGTCCTTTTTCTATTTATCCCAGGTGTCTGTGGAATTAGCCGGGGGGGGGGGGGTGGTCTGAGCTTTTTATCTGTCAGGCAGCTAGGCCGAAAATGGTTGGAAATTTTCCGACAAGCAAATCCATCAATCAGTCTGCATATCGATAAAATCGTTCCAAATTTGCACCTACAGAATAGACGTGGCTAAATTTAGTCCCCCCTCACGTTACCTTCCTTGTGTCACGGAACTATTTCATACGCATTTTATACGCTACGAAATTATTTCTTACCTTTTTATACTTATTTCGTACTATACGAAATTATTTCGTACTCAATTTATAGTCACTTCATATAATATAAAATTATTTCTTACCCAGTTTGTATTAACTTCGTACGTTATAAAATTATTTCTTAGCCTTTCGTACGTGCTTCGTACAGTACGAAACTATTTCATACTATACGAATGGAGTACGAAGTGGGTGCGAAATAATTTTGTACTATACGAAATAATTTCTAAACGGTACGAATCGCATAGTTATCGGAAAAGCGACGATGATGAGTCACGGAGTACACATCTCTTCCCTCTCCTATCGGGGACGAAATCAAAGGAATGCCAAATATTTCTTCTTCTAACTCACTAGTTACGCTAATCCCATAGTCTATTTACATATGATTAGAGGTTCCCCTAAATTCTTCCATAAACAAAAAAAGCAGCAGTAGTTTATGAACGACCACCGACTGCGCCACGATCCACTCAAACCTCGCACATTTTTTCCTCCCGATAACTACACTATTAATCGAGTAACTAATTGCAGTGGCAGATAATGCCTGGGACATGTTTGTTAGACTGTTTCATGGTCAACCCACTTTGATATAAGAGAAAGAAAGGACGTGATTGGGGGAGTTAGACAATTACCAGTCAGTCAATTTAGGAGCAGATCGAAAGTCGTTTCAACACCCCCCCCCCCCCCTTCCCTTTTTGGCCCATGATGTTAAAAAGAATGGCTTAGATAGAGCATCTGCATCAACTACTTCTTTTTCTTTTCTTTTTATTTGGTTCAAAAGAAAATACCCAAAACCAAACATTATTTATTTTTGTGTGTCAAGATCTCGAAATTTAATACTCGATTAGATTTTAGATACAAACCAATTCAATTCCAACTAAATTTCTTTTCCTTCTTCTCAAAAAATTAACTTTTTCCTCCTTACTCCAACAAAATTACACATGTTGATAATGACTTGGTGTGTGAATTAAGTATCCAGAAATTCAACTGGGAAAAAATATTTTTCTCATTAACGAAAAATAATTAATATTTGATTTTTATGAACTGCGGCACTCACTCGCCTGGATGTCACAAACCCAAAGCTTCCGTCTTTTCTCTTCCATCTTCTTCTTCTCCTTCCTCAAAAAGATCGCATCTTTCCCGCCTCCCCGCCGATAACCCACCTAAAGCCATTTAACATGGTCGAAACTCCAGGTCCCCTTCTTCTCCAGACTCCTCAGTTTCCACCGCTTCCTCACTTCCTCCACCTCCTCCTTCTCCTCCCACCGGACCTTGTTCTACCTCCTCTGGATCGCCGCCTTCGGGTCTCTGTTCCTATGGCAGCGTAACTCCCTCTCCGGGTTCTCGATCTTTGGTGGGTACGCGCAGGTCCAGTCGGGTGGCTGGGCCGAGTTCCCGAGGTTGAGGGGTTGGGTTTTTAATGTTACCGAGTTTGGGGTGGTCGGGGATGGGGTCACGGTCAACACGAAGGCCTTCGAGAGGGCCGTCGCGATGATCGCTAGGGTCGGGGGTGGACAGCTGAATGTTCCCCCCCGGTAAGTGGCTAACGGGCCCTTTTAACTTTACCAGTCACATGACTCTGTTTTTGGCCGAGGGGGCGGTGATCCTCGGGATTCAGGTCAGTTTGTTGGATGACATTTGGTTGAATCGGTTCGTCGATTTTCGATTCGGTAACAACTGACTGGTAGGATCGGATGTTCTTTTAGTTTCAGGGATGTTTCAATATTTCTTGGCCGACTATAGGCCAAACTACCTGGGCACTAGGTCCAATGTGAGTAGGGTCACTCAGTGAGATCTTAATGTAGGATTTTAGACAGCTCGATTTGTGTTGAATAGTAATGGAAATGGTTTTTGTGTAAGGTCAAGCTTTTATTTTGGTTCCAGCTTTGTAAATTTTGCTCTGCTGATAATGAAATCTTAGTGACATATACGGCTCTGGGGAAGTTTAAATCCCAGGATAAGCTAGAATTTGTCAAACGAGAAGTTGTTTAGTCAATGATGTCATAGTTCTGGGGAGTCAAGTGTGGATTTGGATATTATTTCGGATTTATCTGTGTTGAAGCAACCCTGGAAGAAGCGTCCTTACTTTTGTTGGCCCCAAGGCTGTCATCAGTTGATTACATTTGTGGTTTGAATCTTGCTTCCAAAGCAATCAGGATGGGATATGTGTAAAGAAGCGTCCTTACTTTATACTTGCTATTTCATCTGCGCGAATAAAATAGCTCTCCAAATCGGAGGCTGGATTTTCTTGACCGTCAAAATAGTCCGATCGTCAAGACATGGGTGGTGGGAGGGTAGTGTGGCGAAACTTTTGGGTTTGAAGATAGGGCTCTCTGGCTGAAGAAGTCATAAGAAAATCATGCCCCCCCTCCCCAACTTTATTTTGTGGTTGGCATGGCATGTTATGTAACAAGTTCCTGCAATGGAACCAGATATTGTTTGCATAATTTGGTGGATCTGTTCTAGACATTTCTTGGGGCTGATGCATGTGTCCTTACAGGATGAAAGGTATTGGCCGCTAATGCCTCTACTGCCTTCATACGGTTATGGCAGGGAGCATCCTGGACCACGATTTGGGAGCTTAATTCATGGCCAGAATCTCAAAGATCTCATCATAACAGGTGGTTTTTTCACATCTTTACTCCTTCACTTTGCTTCATAGTAAAAGTAAATGCTCAAGACCATTTCCCTTGATCGCTGAGGTTGACTGGTTCTGTTTTGGGATCAACCGTTTCAGATGAGTGGTTTTTTTATCTTCTGGAAAATTAGCCCCGCCCGTTCATTGAAGGATTTGACGACTTCTCCTGAAATCTTGGTTGAGTCGGTTGCTTCAATAGAATGGAGGACTGTCTTCTAATTGTATTGTCATTCTCTCATCGTAATAGGGCATCATGGCACCATACATGGAAAGGGTCAATTGTGGTGGAAGAAATACCGTCAAAAGCTTCTCAACAATACTAGAGGTCCTCTAGTCCAGATCATGTGGTCCAGTGATATTGTCATCTCGAATATCACTTTTCAGGATTCTCCCTTTTAGACTCTTCATCCATACGACTGCAAGAATGTGACTGTGAGAAATGTGACGATCTTGGCTCCAATATTCAAGGCCCCTAACACTGATGGAATCGATCCTGGTATTCCCTCTTTGTTAGGAGTTCCTTTTATATGTCAACCATTGTTCCCGGAGAACTCACTTTGTGTAAAACTCTTTTTGTTTAAGCTTTCTAATTTCTCCTGAATGAGCAACGTGAGACTCACTCCATTTGCTTAATGTAGATTCTTTAGGCATGGTGATCGAGGACTGTTATATAAGTGTGGGAGACGATGCCGTCGCGATAAAGAGCGGTTGAGATCAGTATGGAATCGCTTACGGTCGAACCTCTAAGAATATTCTTTTTAGTAATCTTGTCGTGCGCTCTATGGTCAGGTAAATTCAGGTTTGTTTCAGGATTTTGATTGAGGCAAGGTGCTTCTCTTTGAGCTTGTGAGCTGCTGGATTCTTTGCTGCAGTGCCGGCATATCAATCGGCAGCGAGATGTCTGGAGGAGTGTCGAACGTCACTGTGGAGAACGTAATAGTATGGGATTCGAGGCGAGCAGTCAGGATAAAAACTGCTCCTGGAAGAGGGGCCTACGTGAGGCATATACAGTACAGTAATGTCACATTTGAAAACGTCCGAGTAGGAATCGTAATCAAAACGGACTACAAGGAGGACCCAGACGAAGGCTTCGACCCGAAGGCCACACCAACCATCGAGGACATAACCTTCACTGGGTTCCACGGACAGGGGGTCAGGGTACCCGTCCGGATCCACGGCAGCGAGGAAATCCCGATCAGGAACGTGACGTTCAGGGACATGTCGGTGGGCTTGACGTACAAGAAGAAGCACATATTCCAGTGCGTGTTCGTGCAGGGGCAAGTGCTGGGGACCTAGACCTGTACGACGAGCAAGGATGACTGGTGAAGAGCTCGGCCTCGCCGAACGTGACCGACATAGACTAAGACGTATAATGCGGACCGCGTCTGTTGTAAAATGATGCAAAAAATACTCACAGACCCCAAACCTTTTTGTTTATTCTTTGTTTCCTTTTTGCTTTTGTGTTTATTCAACAGGTTTTGTAAATAGAAAGAAACAAGGGATGATTACCTTCTTATTTCTAGGAGCTACTAGTTAGAAAAGTTCGCTTACTTTCAGTCCCTATCCCTCCTCGTAATTACAGCACGTGCGTAATGAGTTATCGATGAAGAGGTCTCCTGCCCAACAAGACATCCTTAAAACAAAAATCCATGTCCCAGTCTCAGTCCCAGGCCACACTACACCCGATCCCCGTGTCGGCTCCTCCGGCGACCTCGACATGAACTTCCTCTGTTCATCATCGTCTTCTTCCAAGCATGGTAACTAACCCTCTTAGAAGTTTTTTAACATACTGGTTTTTACTCTTCTATAACTGATTTATTGTAGCAGTGGGGTATAAAAAAATATTATCATGTTTTTCTTCATGTTATTGCGTGCGACAATTCTTTTTAGAAATAGAAAAAGGAAGGGAAGGAAAGGAAAGGAAAGGGAGATCTTTGATCCGGAAACTTCTCTGTCATTTTGGTCAGAAAACGTGACCCTTTAAAATCGACGGCAGAATCTGTTAAAAAGGTTGAATGTTTCATGCTTGCCATCCATGCTTAAATCGCTCTTTGCTGTTGTTACCTTGGACTACAAAATTCATGTGGTGGTGCCGGTAAGAAGAGGAGGTGAAAGCCATGCGTCCCCTGATTTATCGACGTCTCGGCGCAGCTGGAGGGTCTGAGAATCCGCTTCGGACACTGCCTGCCGGGACCATGAACTTGTTCCCTCGCCGGGAATCTGGTGTCCTCGAGTTGAATCATCCTCGTCCGTTGAGGTATTTGTTGCTTCTAGCAAGTTGATTCTGTCTGGCAGAAGGTGTATGACATTATTATATATGTGGATCCGGTGACGAGGCGGACCTTTGCGAAATTCTGCAGTTTGGGTTCGACCGAGGTTGCTGGTGTCAAGGAACCAAAGACTGCGCAGCTGACGATATTTTACGCGGGGAAGGTCGTCGTGTTCGATGATTTCCCGCCACAGAAGGTGAAGGACGTCGTGATGATGGCTAGCAGGGCGAGTTTCGTGGGGGCTGTTGGGCCAACCCCAGCCGATGTTCCTCCTCCCTTGAAGAAGTCTGCTCCAAGACCTACGGAAACAGCAGCATGCGGTACGAAATGTGCGATTCCCCGTGCTGTGATATCATTTTAGCTTCTTACGTCGTGGTTTCGGGGGATAAACAAACAGATCTGCCGATCGCGAGGAGGGCGTCGCTCCATAGGTTCTTGGAGAAGAGAAAAGACAGGTATTTGAGGACAACCGACCAAAGAATTTCATAAACCTCTGCGATCGCTGTTTCATCTCACCCTGATCGTCCCCGGAATATCGACAGGCTGACGGCGAGAGCACCGTACAAGAAGGTGGGGGATGCTTCGGGATGGGTTGAAGAGGGGTCCAGGCTCCGGCCATCCGCCGTGGCATTGTGTGGGCCGAGCAATAAGCACGAGATAATCCTGCTTTAGTTGCAAGTTTCGGTGTAGGTTGATGATAATCTGTTCCCTTCCCATCCTTTTTAACTTATTAAATCCCTTCAATTGCCTAGTTTTCTTTTTAATATTGTAAATAAATTTCTATCTGAACTAAATCCTTACCACCATCAATCCTCAGACATAGTTTGTATTTTGGTAAGAAAATTATAATATAAAGGGAAAGGGGGGGAAGGGCAAATGGTCGGATAAAAATAAAAGGATATGCTTTTGGCGAGAGACAAGCATGAAATGTGATGGACTAATCCGTCGGTCCAGATCCATTGAAAGATGTATTCAATTATTTGAATACTATAAATTATTAATTAATTATATGGCATGTTTAGCACGTGTTGGAGGGAGGGAGGGGACCTCACCTCACCTCGCCACCACCCAAAAAAAGAAAAAACAAAACCACAGAAATATTTTATAATAAAAGGAGCTATTGGTATTTGTCTCCCATGTTTCTGATTCTTTTTTTTTTTACAAATTTTATTTTTTTATTCTTTTGGGGTTCGGTTTTGGTACCCCACCACACATACCAAGTGGATCCATCCAACCTTATCAACTAAAATAGTGACTTGTAAAAAAAAAAAACACGTGACAAAATTAACATACTCTAATTGGAGTAGTAGGGGGCGAGCGATCTCTCTTTATTTTAGTGTTGACATTGAGGACTGGGGCTTTGCTTATAGCAAGCACGGACCAACTCTGTTGGACATCCCCTCTCCCTCTCTCTCTCTCTCTACCCCTATCAAACACGCCCTAACACATAAATAAATGTTTGGTGCAATATCCAACGGATTTTGTATGGTTTTATGATTAATTTTTTTAAAATATTAAATTTATCGTCATTAAAACTGGTTTAAATCCGTCACTCAAATAATTGAGATAAGTGCAATTTTTAAAAACTCGTCTTCGAATGCTTAATTTAAAAAAAAAAAGAGAGGAGGTGAGAGAGGCAGAAATGGAAAAAAGGAAGGAACGGGGAGAGGAGAGAGAGACGGAAAAGGAGAAAGGGTGAGAGAGAGAGGAAGGGGCGTGCGAAGAGAGGGGGAGAAGAGGGAGAGCGCGCGGGAGAGACGAAGAGTAAAAAAAAAATCAAAGAATTGGAGGAAGGGTTTTTTAAATTCGGCTTTACCTCGATTATATTAGGCGACGAATTTTAAAACCAACATATAAAACTTTCAATATCCAAACCATTGAATTTGATGTTCGTTCTGTCGTAATAATTTAACTACAACAGACTTCTAACTAAAAGATAAAATTATCGATTATATATTGTATTTTGGCCACCTACTTATTCGATCGTCTCAAAAGTATCATTTTCATAACCTAAAGTTTCACCATTAATTCTAATATAGTATCCGTCAATCGAGGCGACTAGCGTGACATTCTGCTTGCAACTAACACCGTCTAATGGACATTCATTTCAATTTTAACGTGACAAATTTATCAATTATATCACGTACTTTGGTAATTTTTTCAATTTAAAATATATAATATTTTGTCTTGTTTTTTTAATAAAAAACACATTCTTGTGTTTAACTTTAAAAGATGAGCAATATTTTAACGGGCATGCAAAAGATGAAGTGGGGTATGCATCCATGTTAATACATCCGGGACGTGACACCGTAGTATTTTTTCTTGTGTTATTCACTTACCTGTCATTATACTCTCTATAACACCTAATACGAAGTTGTCCCTAGTTGGGGTCAGTCTTATATGCCTATGAATCACACTTGGCGCACGCAAAAGCGAGTTAAACCGAATTCGATTTTTGATCGGAAGTTAACGAAAAATAAAAAGATAAAGAATTTACGTGGTTCGGTCAATCGACCTATGTATACAGGTAGAGAAGAAATTTCACTACAACAATGGAGTATAAACTTAGGTCGAGACCCTTTCTAACACCCTCGATCTACCCGAATACAAAATCCCACTTTCCCGATAAGAAATAACTCTAAAGTGTTTCCCCAACATACTTCCTTTCTTTATCACTCTTATGTGTTTTAAGGATTTGCTCTTTGTTATCTCTTCATTCGCTTCATATGCTGGTACTTATTTATAAAATAAGTACCAGCATAGATGCCCCACATATATCGAAAATCTAACAAGTAAATATATTCGTGATATAATCAGATATCATTCCAAATATATCCCCAAGAGATATATTCTCTCCCTTTCGTATATTTCATCAGCGAATCAAATATCATCCAAATCGCAATATAACTAACTTCGGGCCACAAAATCATAACAAATTCCACCTTGGGCCGAAGTCAGTATAACGTCTGAGGAATTGTCACTCCATGTACTGGTCTTTCCCTGAGACTAACTGTGAATATCTCACTTCTTCTCCTCTAGGCTCCAACGAGCTTAGTCAACGAAACATCCAAGCCCATTACCGGTCTTTCCCAGAGACTCACTGTGAATATCTCCCTTCTTCCCCTCCAGGCTCCAACGAGTCTAGTCAACGGAACATCCAAGCATATTACTGGTCTTTCCCTGAGACTAACTGTGAATATCTCCCTTCTTCTCCTCTAGGCTCCAACGAGCCTAGTCAACGGAACATCCAAGCCCATCCATGACGGAATTAATTACCCACATCTTCTTGTTTCTCCGCGCTTGCGTCCTATTACCCTGTTTCTCCTATGACTGATTACTACTTTTGAAAGGTCCATGATGCCTTTTAGAAAACCAAACAGTGATAATAACAACTGCACCTCTCATAACATACAAGCCATTCAATCGACTCTCTATCATCCACAACCGCCTTTTCTCGGGGAACATTGAGGACTCCAACTGAAGCAGAAAATTCGTACCCATTGGTTTGTAAAATACTCATGGAAATAATATTTCTCATGATGTCAGGTACATGTCGGACACCTACTAACTCTCTCACGGTTTCATCCTTCATTGTGAGCCGAACCGTTCCCACATCTGCAACCTTACACTTGTGACTGTTGCCCAATCGTACCTCTCCATCTGCAGTGGAACAATATGCAGTGAACATCGCCTTATGAGGACTCATGTGGAAAGTACTCCCTGAGTCGAGAATAAAATCCTCGTATGATGATCTCTCCGACTCGGTTTTAGCAGTCTGCATCTCGCTAGCCATGAGTACATCTCCGTCTCTGGCATCACTATCGCTGGTGTACACAGTAACCGCCGCTGACTCTTGCAATCCTTTATCCTTTCCTGTTAGCTTCCAACAGTTTTTTATGTGTCCCTTCTTACCATAATGGAACCCCGTCAACTCAATTCATCCTGAATAAAATCTTTTGATAAAAGGGCAGACCGTACCTCGCCAACTGTGAGAACACTTCTCCCATACAAGAACGTCTCCCTGAAGCTCTGGTATGAAGCGGACAGTGAACATAACAACAGCATCGCCTGGATCTCCTCTTCGATATTGTCGCTTATCCTATCTAGATCCAAAGATGCAGACAAACAATTATCTAGGTAGGAATTAACGGACACATCTTCCTTCATTCTGAGCATGAAGAATCTTTATCTGAGAAGAAATTTGTTGCTCAAAGTACTCGTCACGTACAAACTCTCTAGGCTACTCCAAAGTCCGGCCGTTGTCGTCTCTTTGAGCATGTTCGTTAGAATCTCGTTGGACAGACACAACTGAATCGCCGATAATACTCTAGCATGTATCTCCTCCCACTGGTCAGAAGTCAACTTCAAAGTGCTCTTTGACTGATCAGTAAGAGCCTTCACTAATTCACCTTGTACCAGTAGCGCCCTCATCTTGACTTGCCACAAGTCAAAATTCATGCTCTTATCTAACTTCTCGATCTCGAACTCGCCACCAGCCATGGATCTCGAATATGCACAACCGAGCTCTGATACCAATTGTCGACGCATGCAGAAGCCCTCGAAAGCGAGTCGAACCGGATCCAGTTCTTGATCGGAAGTTGACGAAAAATAAGGAGACAAAGAACGTGGTTCGGTCAATCAACCTACGTCTACGGGTAGAGAAGAAGATTTCACTATAACAATGGAGTACAAACTTAGGCTGACACGCGCTCTAACCCCTCGACGTACCCGAGTACAAGATCTCGCTTTCCCGGTAAGAAATAACCCCGAAGTGTTTCCCGTATTTCCCCAATACACTTCATTTCTTTACCGCCGCAGTCTTTGTACTCTTGTATCCCTCTTCCATGCTCTAAGGATTTACTTTTTGTTGTCTCATTCGCTTGACAGCTATTTATAGAATATTCCCCATGTATCGAAATCCGACGGGTAAATATATTCGTAAAAAAAATCAGATATCATTCCATATATCTTCCCATAAGAAAATTATATTTTTAAATAAAAAATTATAAAAATAAATGATATATTCGATAATTTAATTTTACTTCTAAAAAGATATTGGCAACCATTTTACTATAATTAACATAAGTATCCGATGTTGCAAATACGAAATTATTCGAATATGAACAAGGCGTCTGTTGACATGACTGGATAAATTTTAGGGCGGCGGATCACATGCAAGACTTAACTGACCAAGGTTACATTTAGAGTAGGGTAGGGTTAGGGTAGGAGTGTCAGGAAAGGTAAGACGGAAGTAGGGGCAGTTTCGTAACTCCATCCCCCTCCGCCACAACCCGAAGAGACCCAGACAGACCCCCATCCATTCCCACCCCACACGCAAACCACCCCCAACAAGGCATCCTCATTTTAATCCCTCCATTTTCTTCTTCTTCTTCTTCTTCCTTGGATTTCCCCCACGTGAAACTCGCCGTCCCAATAGCCAAAAGGCCAATTCGGAGGAGGAGGAAGAGGTCATCTCCTTGTCTACTTTCATTTTTCTTTGTGAAAGCCAATCAATCACCTCTGGAAGCAAAACCAAAAGCTAAGCGGATAGGAGGAAGGCATGACGGAGTCCGAGAGCTGCTGCGGCACTGGGAAGCCCCCCGCTCCTGCCGGGTTCTCGAGGACCTGCAGCCTGCTGAGCAGCTACCTCAATGAGCTGGGATCCTCCTTGGGTGACCTCAACCTCAACCTTCCATTCCCCCCTCATCCTGCTGCAGGTATGTAACAGAAATTGTATCACTTCATACCCTTCTTCTTCTTCTTCTTCTTCTTCTTCTTCTTCTTCTTCTTTTTCATTAGTGCCGTGTGAGTCGATTGGGTACGAGATTAGCAGTGAAAGGTAAGTCAGGTCCAAAATCCCAGGACTCCTTTCTTGTTGTTGTTGGTTTATTAGTTTTTTTTTTGTCGCGGTAAATAACTCGAAATAGAAGGAAAAAACAATCTTTTTGGATCACATTCATCCGCTCTAAAATCTCCTGGGAAAAAAAGCTGCAAAATTTTGAACTTTTCCCAGGCTCACTAAGTTCGATCTGTCTATAAAGATTAGTTCTAGTAAATATGTTTTAGTCGGACAGTTTCTTTGGGTCGAACCGTCACGAATCCTCTGATTTACCGGCAACTCGCAGGGGTTAGACCCGAGGCTCCCGCTCAGTTCCCTGCCAGAACCATGAGCTTGTTCCCCGTGTCCAAGCTCCAAAAGGGTGGCAAGGACAACCCCGATTTCTCCCCCATGACCATCTTCTATGCCGGCAAGGTCATTGTTTTCGACGACTTCCCCGCCGAGAAAGCCAAGGAGGTCATGGTTATGGCTAGCAGGGCCAGCATCCTTGGCAACGCCTCGCCCAATCCGGTTGACCCTGTTCCGTCCCCTGCACCTAGCCAATCTGCGGCGGCTTGCGGTACGAATTCAATTTTCGATAAAGATGCGACATTGAATTATTATTTTTTCCCTTCGGAGGTGGTTTCTGATTCCGACGAGAGGCGTACAGATCTGCCGATCGCGAGGAGGGCGTCCCTCCATCGATTTCTGGAGAAGAGAAAGAATAGGTAAGGACCACATAAACCTTTAAATTTTTATTTTAACATCATCCCATGTGGGCTTGAACTCTTCTGTGCAGGCTGATGGCGAGGGTGCCGTACCGGATGGCGGAGTCTCCTGCCAGGGCGGCCAAACCGAGGCCGTGGCTCGGCCAGGCTGCTAGCCCTCCGGCAGCCGAAGCGGAATACTAGTTCCCGATGTTCGAGGACGGATTGTAATACTTAGCCAGGAGCCGGGCCTCCCCATCTATGGATATGCAGCAGCTATCATACGTAGTCTCTGTTTTTATCACGTGTTTTTTAGAATTATCTATCTTATAGTCTCCTCTCCTCCATTCCATGTGGCGTCCTTGTTTCCATTAAAAGCGGAGATTGGGCGAACACGGCGGGTGTGGCCTCGTGATCACGACGACCCCCCCCCCCCAACGTTGTCATGTTTGAGCGGACCATTTTTAGGATTTTCTTATGATGGTGATTATTGGACCGTTTCCTAACCCCCCCGGGTCGCCCCTCGGTCGGGACAAAACCGCCTCCTCATTTCGTTCTTATTATTGGGCTTGGGCTGATATAATGTCATATGGGCCTGGCCAAATAAGGCGGCTCCTTTTAATCGTAAAAATAAAAAATCTTCTCCTTTATCGCCTTTCCTCTCTGCTTTGTTGCAGGAAACCAACCTCTCTTCTCGTTTTTACTTTTTTTTTTTCCTCGTACCTTCCCCCTTCGCCACACCCCCGATTTCGAGGGTTTTTTCTTTCTTCGGTTGTTTGTTTCCTTTTCCTTTTCCCCTTTTTTCCGTTTTCGTTTCTTGTTCTACCTTTTTTTCTCCTCTTCCGCCCCCGTTCCTGTTCGTTTGGGAACCCTAATTTTGGCCGCAATCCGATCGGGGGAAGAGGGAGCTAGGATTAGGAGCGCGGATGATGCAGCAGCAGCAGCAGAGGCTGAGGCAGCTTGCGATGATGCAACAGTCACTCTACCCTCACCCCGGCCTCATCGCTGCTCCCCAGGTTTGTCCCTCGACTCTCTAAGTAGTCATCACCTTGTGATTGGCCGTTCCTGAGAATACTCGGCGGTGGAATCGTTTCCTCCGGTGGATCCGTTGATTTTTACGGATCAATTTTGGTGACTTCGATTGGAGTATCTAGGGTTGTGATTTTAGTATTCAGTTCGTCGGTGTAGTATTTTGTAGTCTATGAGGAGGGGGGGTACCTGACGCTGTCATGAATCACGTTCTCTTTGGTTTTTCGGATTCGTGTTGCTTGCCATATTCAGTCAATGGACCAAATTATGTTCAATTGCTGTTGTAGTAGTTGAAGTAGTAGTGTTGGTTAGTCCAAGCAGCAATTAGTAGGACTTGTGGTAGTTAAGTAATTCATAAATGCCAGTTCGATTGTTTGGTTTTTGTTATACCGGTTTTCTCGGGCACATCGTACCCTGCTTTGGTTTTTGTATGGCTTTTCCTAGCTTGTTAGAAACTGGGCTAATCAGCGAGTTAGTTGTCTGGTGGATTATGTAATTCTCAAATGTTTTTGTAGATATAAGAAACCAATTTTGGGGACAAGGTGATACCTATTAATAGCAACAGTTTTCTATTTATTTGCCTATCCCTCCAAACTGTCTTGTAGGAGTCGCATACTATTTTCTCTTTTGTAGGTACACTTTTTTTCCCCTTGTTTCTTTTCTCTTTACATTTTCAATTTTGCAGATAGAGCCTATCTTGAGTGGAAATTTGCCACCTGGCTTTGATTCAAGTACATGCCGCAGCGTGTGAGTGCTGCTATAGGTTTTTTCTTTGTTTTCCCTAGTTTGTTTTCCTTTTTGTCTTTTATTTTCCCTGTTTCTGTTTTTGAGATGTCATCGTCTCAGTAACCTTTTTCCTTTTTCTTTGACTTTGCCTGGAGCGAACCACTTGGTGGAGGGAACTTGCATTGGACCAACATTTCACTGTTTATCCGGGTTTATATTATTTTTATTTTAGTTAAGGTGGCATGAAGAATATAATGGATATGCATGTGTTACAATGTAGAAAGAATTTGATCTGTATAAATGGTTATGACGCTAATATGAAAATCCTGCATATCAAGTCTTAGTTCCCTGGTTGCTGCATCTTTTGGAATTTAGGTATGTGGGGAACATTCACCCTCAGGTCACAGATCAGCTTCTTCAAGAGATCTTCTCTAGCACTGGTTCAATTGAGGGTTGTAAGCTTATTAGAAAAGAGAAGGCAAGTCATTACTTGATTTACCTTTGAGCATCCTTTCCTATTGGTGAATATTGATCTGCCCTTGTAGCAGTCCACGATTATCGTTTTCTCATAGTTCTGTTCATAATCAAACATGAGCAGTCATCCTATGGGTTTGTTGACTACTATGATCGAAGGTCTGCTGCTCTTGCGATTGTGACGCTCAATGGAAGGCACTTGTAAGCACATGCCCCCTCTTGGCATTGTTAGATGGAACAATTTATCTCCCTTATGCATGCCCTTGCTTGCCCATTTGCAGGTTTGGGATGCCTATCAAGGTTAACTGGGCTTATGCTAGCAGCCAGAGAGAAGACACATCGGGTAGATTAGTCTACTAATTGATTTCCTTTTGGATTAGTGGTCTGTAAATTCAGTTTGTTACTACTATCTGCTAATCATTATATTAGTAGGATATATTGTTCTTGTTTTGGCATCTTCCATGTAATATATTGAGAAATATGCTGGACCTTGCAGGTCATTTTCACATTTTCGTTGGTGATCTAAGTCCTGAGGTGACCGATGCTACACTATTTGCATGTTTCTCTGTCTACCCTAGCTGTTCGTAAGTTTTTATTTTGTTCTAATATCTGCAATTTGTACTTTGATACAAAGATAAGTCTGAATCACCCCCTTTTCTGACCTCTTTGACGGTGTTTCAATCCAGTGATGCTAGGGTCATGTGGGATCAAAAGACTGGGCGGTCTAGGGCTTTTGGTTTCGTTTCCTTTCGGAATCAGCAGGTATGTTATGGCTGCTTGTTTACCCAGGGACTATGTGCTTCAATTCTTCACAACATCTGTCTGTTGTAATTTGTCCGTGTTCTTGCAACAGGATGCCCAAAGTGCAATCAATGACATGACTGGTATGCTTTAACCATTAGCTGTGATATTAAGTTTTATAAGATGTTGCATTATTCCCCCCGCCCGCCCGATGGGAGTTGTGGAACTTCTTGTTCCATGTGGTTTGAAGGAAATGGTAGCAATTCCTAATCTGTCCTATGCATTATTTATTAAATTTCTTTCTTAGTCTATCTTGCTCGTTAAAATTCTTCTACAAATTTGTCAGTTTCTTGTTAGGTTATCTTCCTCTGGTGCGAAGAATTACTGTTTACTCCAATGACGAGTTATTTGATTCCTCCTGAATAGTCTGTTCTTCCGTTTGGACTTTCAGGTAAGTGGCTGGGGAGTCGCCAAATAAGATGCAACTGGGCCGCCAAAGGTGCTGGAGTCAGTGATGATAAACAGAGTTCTGATGGCAAAAGTGTGATGGAACTAACCAGTGGAGCGTCAGGTATGCCAATAATTTTAGATCTCCAGATGCTTTGTTTGTTGTTCATAAGTTGTAAGGTTGGGGATCTCTTGTAATGGGTCTCGTGAATGAGCCAATTATATTATGATTTTTAATTCCTTTACTAGAAAGCTAACATACCAAGATCTAAATTAGTTTCTATTTACATTTGTTCTGTTTTCTCCCTCTGAATTCCTTTTGAATGGCAAGCTGTTAGTAAATTAGTTCCCATCTTTAACTGAAGGAAGATCTCTTGGGCGCTGTTTTGAATTTCCATGTTTTTAATCGAGTATTTTTTTGGTAGTCCGATTCAGTTTAGTTCTTGGCTATTTTGCGACTTTTTCGTGTTGCTTTTGTTGTAGTTTTAAAACTTTTCAGCCGAAATGTGTCCCCTTTCTTGTCAATCTGATTCTGCCATATTCCTACCGTGTAGATGATGGTCAAGAGAAATCCAATGAAGATGCACCTGAGAACAATCCTCAGTACACTACTGTCTATGTTGGGAATCTTGCTCCTGAGGTGATTACCGGGAACAAATCTTAGATGAATCGTGCCTATAAATGCTAATCATCTAGCATACCTTTTAGGTTAATAGTCCCTTCTTTTCAAAAGAAAAAAAATATATGCTTTAGTGGGTGGTGTCCATTAGCCAACATCTTCTATTGTTGTGATAGATTGTGGCTGGTTTCTGTTTGCAGGTTACTTCTGCTGACCTGCATCGCCTTTTTCATGCCCTTGGAGCCGGAGTCATAGAGGATGTACGCGTGCAACGTGACAAGGGTTTTGGATTTGTCAGGTACAGTTCCCACGGAGAAGCAGCTCTGGCGATTCAGGTGGGGAATGCCCGAATCCTTTGTGGTAAACCAATCAAGGTACATTCTCAATCAAGTTTATATGAAAGCTCTACAATGATGAATAAGACGTCTTTGTTGGCGACTTGTTGTCTAGTGTACAATTCTCATCTGCTTCTCACAATTTTACGGTGTGTTTGGAACCGAGGGATTGGAAAGGAAATGGATGGATGTGGGAGGAAAACTCGCTTCCCAAGATTTTTTTGCCTCACATTATTTAAAATTTTCCTTTCTTTTCCGTGCAATTCATTTCCTCCCCGTTTATCCAAACACAGCGTTAGTGAATTTTGTGCTGGAGGGTTTGTTCACCTATCAATTGCTCAGGCTACCCATTTACTATTCTTCCGTACCATCTGCAGTGTTCATGGGGAAGCAAGCCTACCCCACCGGGAGCAAGCTCCACTCCTCTGATGCCTCCATCTGCTGCAATCATGCCAGGATACTCGGCAGAGCTGGCCATGTACGAACGTCAGCTGGCGTTGGCCAAGATGAGTGGCATGCAAGCGCTCATGCACCCTCAGGCCCAGCACGTCCTAAAGCAGGCTACAATGGGGATGGGCGCAATGGGCGATGCCGGGAGCAGTCAGGCGATATATGACGGTGGGTACCAGAACGTCGCCAGCGCCACCACCCAGCAGCTTATGTACTATCAGTAATCCATCTACCGACTGAGGTTAGAAAGTCTCGTGGTCATGGTTGCAATAAGTGAAAATTGCAGGAGGCTGGGGGCGAAAGAAAATCACATGGTCCGGCCCCCGGATCGCTCTTTTTTTTTTCGGACACTAATTTCCCTCTGTCGAGTCATACACGTCAATGCCTGTCCTGTCCAGTGTATTTTCCTGATTTCTAGTGTTTTCCGGGCTCGCGATGTTTCGTGTCCCGTGCAGGTGTTGTAATGACTGATAATTAGAATGGTGTGTTGGATGAATAATTGAGATTCGATTTGTTTCACAAGAGGTTGCGTTTTTTTTAGTGTAATGTTTGTCCGCTTTCACCAGAAACGCCAACTGCTCTCGTCTTCTCTTTTACTCCACTTGTAAGAAGTGCCCCGACGATGACGTCTAACCTAACTAAATTATTCTCTGTCCTTTTGTGCATAGCATTTTCGTTCCCTCTTTCTGTTATGTAATATTACAGCTCGGACATGCACGAACTAATACATCGAATACAAGATTGTCCATTGAAGAATCATTTCCTTAATCATCTTCTTCCTCTTCTTTCTCCTCTCCATTAACTCTGGAGGACTCCCCTAATGAAATACTAGATGTATGCATGTACGTTGGGATATAAGTTATGCGTAGCCTCGGGGCAGAATCACTGTCCCCTTTGAACATCAGACTGAGATGATACTCGTCGAGAAGACCTGCCCTTCAGAGAACGCGGCCGACGCCGACGAATATCTCCTTGAGTCATCTGCCTCTGGTCGACACTGCTTGCTGCGCTCGTCCATTATTATCAAACCCTTCTCTCCCCTGCACAGATAAGAGAAAGTTACGATCAGGACCCCGTTCTAAACTGAGTCCTTCGGACTGACAACTACCGCCGGCATAATTTATTTTTTTCTTTTATAACCTGTACATGTAAATGTCTCGGCCGTGGAGCTTCTTCCCGCACAGTTGGCAAGAGCTGAGGAATCCCTGCTGCTGCTGGTAGGAGCCGCTGTCACAGTGCCCAGCCTCGCGCCTCTCTTTCTCAACCTGACTGTGATAAACCACAGTGAACGGCGCCCTCGGGCTGTGGAACGTCACGTTGGTGTAGTCCTCCTCCTCGGCTGACCCATCATCCAGCTCCGATCTGCAGTGACCTCCCGGGATGGAACCAAGTACTTGGAATATGGACCCGTACCCCCGCCGCTACCAGAGGACGACATCGACTTCTGCTTATCGAGGGCCACGACAATCCCCAGCCCAACTCCATGGTAACCCAAGTCGAGGTTTCTGATGATGAGACTAGGATTGTCGGAAGGGTGGGGGCGGCGTAGGAAGGGGTAGAGGGGGCCGTCGAGAAGGGAGGAGAGGCTGCTTCCTTGGAGGAGAAGCTGGGATAATCGTCCGATGACGGAGCGGGATCTCTTCCCCAACATTGGCTCTCGGCGGATGGAGGAATGGAATGACTTGTCCTCCCTCCCTTTCTAATTTATGTTGGCAAAAAGAAAAGCTTTTTGTTTTGTTTCTTTTGGGCCTTCCCTTGGTAATTGATTAAGAAATTTTATTATTTTTAGGACAATTTTTATGTGGGGATTGGAGCGGACGATGTTTTGTTTTTATGTCGGGGTAATACTTTCCAGTTCTGAAAGAAATATTCCGTAGGTTTCATTATATAAGTAAAACCATTCGATTTTGATCAGTTCTTACAATAGTTTTACAAAAGTGTACACGTGTAAGGCCGGAGTTTTGTTCCAAACTAACCTATGAAGTAATTCTCAAAATAAAGTATAAACACTCAGAAACGGTGTTACAAAACCAAATTCGCTTTTCAGAAATTCGGTACTTGTAACATGGATTTTAACTCAATTTGGATGAACGCGGTGTTACGAATACTGAGTTAATTAAAAAATGAAAATTTCATATAAATACGGTGTTTGTGTCGTCAATTTCACTAAAATTGAGTTGAATCCGAATTTGGCCTTATAATGAAAGAAAAGTGAGAGATAAATAGAGGTGGATCCCGGGTGTTACTAAGCTCGGAGTTCTATAAATACTAAGAAGTCTCCCCCATTTCATGATAAATACCGAGTTGAACTCGGTGTTACTCTCTCCCTTGTCGTTACCCTTGATGTCTTGTCTTAAATTGAAATGTCATAATCACTGGATTGTGCACTCGACGTTATCGACACTGAGTTTTTATTAATATTTATAAAAATTCGGATACCTACAAAAGCACGAAAGCCAGATCTTTTAGAAAATGGATTCTTATTCGAAGAGTGCATAATTGCATGGATAAGCTCACGCTAAACCGTCAATTTGAAATCCAATTCGGGATTTTCCGTACGAGGTATCGGGACCACGAATGACAGGGACACATACATATATATATTTTTAATAAATTTTATAATGATGATGATGGGTTGGTCGTCGATTTGACCCCTTCGTTGATATGGGCCTTGACACATTTATAGGCCCATTTACTTGATTGGGCCCGCAGATCTTAAAAAGAAGGTTTGTTTATACTAGATCGTTTTTTGCACCCTATCGAAATACGAGTTATTGACATGGACTTGTTTGTCGCCAAAGTCGACCTCAAAGAAGACGACCCTGTATGGAGCGATAACACGACTCTTCAAGTAACCAGCAACGGACACGTCCTGCACGATACATGGAATGTGGACTATATCGGCAGGCATGTTGCTCGGCTGAGTTGATTTTTGTGTCCTTGTGATAACTTGTTATAAATATATATTTTCATCCCTTTAGTTGTAATATATAAGTTGAGCTAAATTCTTAAGGTATATTGTAATATCTGAGTATATTACTTAGATTGGGGTACTGCTGGGAGTTTTATTAATTTTTTAGGTAAATTCGGAAGGAAGGAGGACGGATGAAGTTTTGCAGAGAGTTGGTGCAGCTGTATCAGAAAGTGTTGCAGCCGCACAATTGGACAGAAACTTCTTGCAGCTGCACCACGGCAACCTCAAATGCATAGAAACTTCACGCAGCTGCACCTTACTTCGGATTACGGACACTTTGTTTATAGGTTCTTAATTTGCAGAGAAGTTTGGGGTCTTCAACTACGTCTTCGAGAAGCTCGTGCAACTTAATCCCGGGACGAACCCGATAACCTTTGCCGAGTGCCACCGTGGGATATCAAGTGATAATCATCAGCGGTTTGGTTGCACGGATCTCTAATTATTCTTTCTATATGATCCAGAGCAGGATCACAGGCCCTGTGATGGTAGCCGGTAAGAAAGGTGATGAGACGATCCTCAAGGATCTTTCAGCCCACCCCTGGTCCTACAAGATCAGAGTCTCCATGGCTTCGAGAAGCAGCTCTATGGTGTAAACGCAGACCTGGGTAGCTAGCACTTGGCAAAGCCCATCGGCTTTCTGTTAACAAGATGATGACCTGTTACAAGACCACATTCAAGGCTCCTCTTGGGGATGATCTTGTCATTGTGAATCTATTAAGGCTAGGAAAATGCGAGGCCTGTGTGAACTGTTAGGGAAAATACTTCACGGACAATGGAACACTTCAAAGACGATCGAAGACGAACAAGGCTTTAAGAAACACAGTAAAATAAGATATCTATTTAAGAAAATATTTGCCAATACTAAGGGAAAAGAGCGACAAATATTCATTCAGAAGTAATGAAGAAACAACAAATACGTTTGACCCTATAAAATCAAGTTTCTATGAGAAATATCGAGGAGAAATGATTTTTGAAATCTTTTGGAGTTATGTGTAGATTGTTCTAATCTCTTTACACAATAATCAATTGTGTATTATATAGTTTTTCGATCTTCAAACATCATTACATGATTGTTGGGAACAAGGAGGCGTAACCCTTCATGAATCGGCATCAAGAAACAAAGTCATAACCTTTGAAGCCAAGATGATACAACACCTTAAAGGACGTGTCCTTTTATTTCTAAGGACACGTCTTTCTTAGTTATGTAACTTACTCCGCAACGATTGCCATGTCGTCTATGTGTCCTTCTTGAATCCGTAATCCAAAAAATGCTCATGGACGCGCCCTTCTATTTTGGATGATGCGTCCTAGGTTATGTGATTCTTAGTGTACTCATGGATACGTTCTTCTTATTTCAACGACGCGTTCTAGGTTCTGTAATTCTCATGTATACGTTATTCTGTCGGTACTGGCCTAGTTATCTCGGCGAATGAGGATGGTTGCAGCCCCAACGCTTGTGACTACCGCTGTTCCCACTACGACAACAAATGTGTCTTCAACTGCGGCCAACCTACCCAACGCTGGCATGCTCAAGCTTACAAAGTCATCCCTATCCACTGCGCACCGATGACCTATTCCTCTCCTTTTGGCAGGTACCATCATGTCCCGGGATCCTTCAAGAACCAAGACGTGAACACCCTTGCCCTGTCCGAGGAGTTTGGCGGAAAAAAACCCTTCCCAGGTCAACTTCCAGACGGTCACCGTCGTCGGCATCTTACCCAACGCCTACGAGCAACACGCCCCAGAACTCCCCTGTCAGGGCCGTACCATATCGGCAGCAACCTTGGGGAATCCCCGGGGCACGTGCGGGCTCCTACGAGAAGGGCGACTGCGACGCAGGGGCTTTGTCCGCCAACCAAAACTTAAGCCCGTCCCTTAGCCAACTCAATTCACTTTCTCCCCGAACAAACAACCGATACTCTCATGCATTGATTGACCCCTAGGCTCGCGTCGCTCGATCGCTGTTTTTCTCCAGATTTAGGGAAAAAAACGCTGTGTCTAGGAGCCTTGTAATAAAATATCATTTTAGGGAAGTAAAAATTCCCGCAACTCGATTGAACCATTTCCAAAAATTCAAGGACTGATTCAAAATATTGTTTTTAATTTTGCCCCGGCGTGCCAGTTAGAATCAATTATGACATGCTCTCTCCCCCGCACGGAGAACACGTTTTCAATGTCCAAAAAATTTCCTCATGACAACACGCCAGAAATTTTATTCCTACGCCACTACTACCAACCCAAGTGTAGAACGTGCCCAAATTTGCCATTCTTATCATGATAATCATCGAAAACGTCACGCGACGTCACTTCTTCTATTATTACTTTTGTGGTTGACACAACGAAAATCTCCACCAAAGAATTGGTCAGCCCTTAAAATTTTAAACCCCGACCAAAATAACGAAAGAATAAAAATGTTTTGGAACTCGAATCGGCTTTCCAAATCCACGCACGAACTTTGTAAAAATCGTTCGGGTGATCCGGACATTCTTAGAAGTTCCACAGGCAATAGTCTTGGCCCTCGAAGCTCTCCTCCCCGTAGTTACTCCCGCTTACCATACTAGCCCCGAAGTAGTCGTTATTGAATTCGTCGAAGCCCGGGAAGATCCCGTAGTCCGACCCGTAGTACCCCGACCCTACCTCGTTACGGCTCGGGTCGAAGAAGGGCACCTCCATGGTGTATACCCCGAAGTCGTGCTCCATCGCAGCCACCACCGTCCCATCGGACGCGGACGGGGACCCGGCCCCCTGCCCGAGTCTGTCGGCCTGGCCCTGCCCGGCGCCCGGGGGTGGATCAGGGGCGGAGTTGGCGAACCGGGCGGCCGCGTCCTGGATCTCGGCATTGGTCAGGCCCCGTCCCCCGGCGATGTTAGGGGGGTCGTCAGGGAAGTTGAAACGGGCGTTCCTCCCGCGGAGGCAGAACTGGGCTGCGTCGAAGGCCCGGGCGGCCTTCTCGGCGGAGTCGTAGGAGCCGAGCCAGATGCGCTCGCGGCTGTTGGGGAGGCGGATCTCGGAGACCCACTTCCCCCACTTGCGCTTCCTAACGCCCTTGTACTTTGAGCTGGAGGAGCTGGGGCCGGGACCCATTTCCATATCGTCGGACATGATGTGGAAAAGAGCAGGGGAGTACGAGGTTGTAGTAAGCGGAAGGAGGGAGGAAGTGGTGGTGGCGGAGATGATTTTTGCGGCTGATTGGGAGGGGCTTCTGATGTTATTTATATAAAGAGGGGCGAGTGTGTGTGTGTGTTAGTTGAGGGTGAGGAGTGTTGATTTTGACCCGGAGGGGGGCTGGGGGCAGTCAGAAGGCGCGTTTTCATTCTGACACGGGACAGGTGGCGTTCTTACGCGGATGGAAAGTGCAGAATTAAATTACTAATATAACTAAACAAACCAATTCAAACCAACAAAAATAAACTTGTAATTTATTTATTATTATTTTTTTTAAAGTCTGTATTGTTTCTTAATTGAAATACTATTTGTTGTCGCTTTTTAAAAGTGTGTGTTTTGGGTTTGGGTTGTGTGTGTGGGGGGGGGAGGGGGGGGGGATTAAGTGAGTAGTTTAGCTTGAAATTTAAAGTGTTGGGGACCACGTGCGTATTGTGTTTCTTTTTTTTTTTAAAAAAAACGAAAACGACGAAGCTCGGGGGTGGTGAGAAGGGGATGCTTCGCGGTTGGTGACATTTTTAGATTTTTTATTACGTGGTCATCGGATAACGTCATCGCAAACTTAAAAAAGAAAAAGACAAACTTTCTCATTGGTCGGAAGGTTGAAACACTAATAATATGGTGGTATTGGGGGTATTGGGGGTGTTATTCGTACAAGTAGGAATTTTGTTTCTCCCCAGTGATGAAGAAAGAATACACCCAAAGGGGAGGGAGGAGGGGGTGGCAATGTTTGACCGCCGGGGTTAGGGCGGAACGATACTTGTCACATAACC
The DNA here is from genome assembly GCA_023653495.1 of Melastoma candidum. Classification (NCBI taxonomy): domain Eukaryota; kingdom Viridiplantae; phylum Streptophyta; class Magnoliopsida; order Myrtales; family Melastomataceae; genus Melastoma; species Melastoma candidum. The sequence goes on along the minus strand of CM042883.1, from coordinate 25,583,178 downwards.
ACGTACATTCTCATTATATCCCCACTCGTCTTACTTCTAATCAGATGTCAATTTCCCCGGTTCATTAGATTTTCCGACATGAGATTTGGAACGTTCAAAGTAGTTAGACGACACGAGTTCTGGTTTCGTCGTGGCTTCCTCCCTCCGGCGGACAGGAAAACGTCGCTGTCTTTTGGGGGGGGGGGGGGGGGGGGGAGGGAACGTCACCACCTGACGTCATCATATCCATTAATGGCTTCCGCCCATTTTAAATTATTAATGAGGACTGAGAGCGGGAGGAAGGAAGGAAGGACCGGACGTAACCTCGTTTAGTTTGTTTAACACAGGGCAGGGGAGGGATGATGAGGTCAGGTGAGGTGTAAGCATCCCCCGTATGACGTCATCATGGTATCATCGGCTCGGGCGTTGGGACCCCCACGCCGTCACCCTCGTGGCGTCCTCCTCCCTTTGGCATGAACAAATTGACTATTTATCTCATAAATTTGCTATCACTTTAATTTTTTAGATAATAATTCGACACAGATAAGAAGAAGTAAAGAATGGTTTCAACTTACTTCGTAGGACAAGAAGCAGCCATTTTTGAGAACCATAAACATTTGGACACAGATCGGAAGTACCGGGGAAAAAAAGAGGACGTGACGGTAAGTAGTCGTTGATCGGGGTGGGGTGGGTTTTGTCCGAATGGGAACGGAGAGAAAATACGTAATCACCTGAACATTGAAGATTAGCCAAGAACAGACTATTTGGACGCGACTACTGAACACGAGTTAATAATTTGTGTTGGTGTGAACGAAATCCTCCAACTACGTAGTAAGAAGAGGGAATTTCAACTTGTATTCCGAATTCAGCCTCTTGAAGCTGACCCGAAACCCTTCCCTTTACTCGGAAGTTTTTCTTCGAGGGGGGTCAAACAATGAAGTTCAACGTGTCCGAACAAGAAAAAAACAAACCTAGCTTGCTTGTCCGAGTCGGATACTCCTTCTACTGATGAGAGAGCCGGTGGTGCGTCTTCACGTGCGTCAAAACGTGGGACTTCGGTAGGAGCAAATAATGGAAGGCAGCCCCGAGGATTTCATTTGGTCCCGGCACGGAGTCATGGTCGACACTTTGTCGGAACGGATGTCCGGGGTAGTAGTCCCACTTACGACAAATCACACCACTACAGAGACAAACTCCCTACCTCTTCCTGTTACTTCATAACTGCTCGTCCTAGAAACGGTTGTGTGTGTAGCGGTGTCTTAGGGCTTGCTTTTCGTCGCAAGTTTAGATATCCAAAGATTGAAATGACAAATAGAACTAGTTCTCCCCAAATACCCCACCAACCTTAAACTCGATAACTTTTTCCTCCCATGGTCGGCTGGGAATTGATCGATCGATAAATTTCACGTAGAGATTTCGTGGTGCCTTGACAGTATCCAACTGTGGGAAGCACACTTTGATCATTCGTCCCTAGACAATTCCACACGCCATTCTTTTGGTGCTATTGACCGGCAAATAAGTCAGGATATTTGGTAAACAAAGGGGTTCGAAATTCGGTTCAGATCTCCGTATAAAAAAGAGTATGCTTAATTAGATGAAAATACGTACAAAAGCCACGGTGATGCTTGAATAGTTCGCGTTAGAGAAAATACTGAAGCAAAAAGCATCATAGCATCCAAAAAGTAATGACGAAGTCGCAACTTAGTTTATGTGGATTGCGTGTACTATACTGTCCGTAAGAATTCTATTTATATGGCAAATCTCGACTACTTCCTAAAATATCATAATGGTTTTCGTACTGAGTGATGATACCATTCTGTCTTACCCGCCGGATATCGGCCAAATCCTAGTTGTCGTCCACACTTTTACTTGCAACGCTACATTGTTTATGAATCAATCAACTCCTCCATAAGTAATTACACGTCGATCGATCTCTCGCCACCTCCGTCAAGCATCGTAAAACTAAAAAAAAAAAGATCAAATAATATGAATACGAACTCCGTCTAGCAAGAACGAGATTAGTTCGGTAGTTACTAATTAATGGGTTCATTTGTCTAAGTAGGGAATAAAGATTTATATAATAATGCTCGTCCTAAGTTTTTCTATGCTGTAGGAATTCCTCGTGGATGTGTTGCCATAGGAATCTACAACGTGATTAATGTCTTACTAAGTAAACATGAACTAAATGGAAGTTGAGGTTCGACGGTCCAATAAAGTCATGTTTCATGTCAAGTTAGGGTAAGAGCAAGAGCCCAAGATGAACTCCTATAAATCACCCGCCCACTATCTTCTTTATCCCATGATTGTTTCTTTCGCATTTGCAAGGAAAAGCCGGGTAGAAAAATGAAAAGACCCGAACATTTTCCTCAAAACCCTAATCTCGACGTCGAGGATGGGGAAGCTCAAGAAACTGAAATCCGTCCTCAAGAAGCTAAACTCCTTTGCAAATCCAAGGCATATGATCGGAGCTCTCCCTCGCTGCTGCCTCAGCCACTGTCTCCGTGGAGGAAGACCTCTGTACAGTCTACTTAGGGAAGTCATGCAGGAGGTACCTCCTGGGACATTCAGTGGTGGACCACCCCTTGTTCCATGAGCTCATCGAGAGATCTGGCGAGTACCACGCCCCCGACCCCAGATCCAGGGCCGAAGGCGAGGCATCATATCCATGAATGAGAGGTTTGAGCACTTGCTGTGGATGCTCGAGGATGATAATGCAAGCGACGACCGGCCAGAGTCGGTCGATGAACTCGTCGGCTTCTAAGCCATGTGTAATATTATAAATTTTTGTTTTTAATTTGTAATTTTCCACCTGTGAGGCATCGAATTCCAATCATTTTTTCTTTGATGATGTTGAATACGAACAAAATGTGTTCGAAATAAGAGCGTTCGAAATGTGTACTAAATTTGTGAGAAATATCCTACGTTTAATCATACAAAGGGGGCCGATCTTTGTGAATGGACCAAAAAGGAGATTGGGCCGGGTTTGCCGGTTCGGCTCATGTTGAAGACTGAATTGAATTGAAACAATAAGATAGGGGACCAATTACATAAATTTACCTCACTATGGGACTGATTTGTGATTCAATCGCCGCCGACTGCATCAACCCCGTCCTTTTGTTCCTCCTCGATTCCGGCATTCCCTTGCCCACCCCGCAAATCGGAGAAGGTAAGACGCCTCGCTGCGCTCTCCGTCTTCGCTGGGTTTGTCCGCTGACTTTGATTTGGGTCGAGTTGCTTTCTGATTGTTTTCCTTTCCCACATCATCTCAGGGTTTTGTTGTGTCCAGCTTCGCGCCGACCCAAGGATGTCCGTCTTTCGGCTGTCCCGAGCTGGAGTCTCCGTGGTCAAGGGGTTGTCCGGAGGTGAGGCTTGTTATTTCTCTCTCTTGTGGGTTCTCTGGTTTCGTCTCAATTAGTAATGGGATTCAGGGGTTGATTGCTGGATTGCTTGTTGCGTTTCGGCAGGAATTGGTGCGTGCTTTGGAGGTAACCCTTGTTTGCACCAGACAGGTGCTCGGTTGATATGGCGCCCCGTGGTTAGTCGCTGCACTTATGGGATGTGAAGATTGCTTCTTTGGCTACTGATGTGTGGTCATGTGCATTTCTTGAGCCTGAAATGATGTTTATTGGTTTAGTTTATTGGGTAGAAAGGCGCGTGAAATGCCTCAGAACACCCTCATTCCCCAAAGTCACGAGAGATTTTTTTTTAAAACACTTTGTTCTGTGGCGATTGGATGCTTTTATTTTCCCTTGCTTCTATTCAAATTTCTTGACTCTGAGATTGAGGGTGGACTTGCTTTCAGTCCTTCTCCTATTATGCTGTAGCAGTTTTCAGTAATCTTGAATTATTGAATGGCGCAGTTGGAGCAGCAATCATGGGCTAAAGTTGTGCGAGGTGATTTTTCTCTCAATAGTTGTCGATATTCTACGGAGACGACCAATGATTCTCCACAGGAGGGTGGCGAAGGGAAAAGGTTAGGCTTGTCAGTAGTTATATCTGGATGAAGGCGATGCAAATATTGCTGCCATGGGTGACTATCAGGCTTGCAACCAACAATTCTTCTCAATGTTAAAAGCCATGGCGATGCAACCTTTTGGATTTCTACTTTTATTCTTCACTAAAGATATTAGCTATTTGTGGGAAAATTGATGATTAGTTTTGAACTTCCTTTCTTTCACTCCGAGGGGTCAAATCAAGTTCGCCATCCTTCTCATCTCAGAATTTCCTCATGTTTGCTTGTGGGGATATCTCATAGACACGTCTTTCCGCTTTGAGGTATTGGTTTTTGACCCGGAGATAAATTACAGGATATCGGTTACCTTTGTGGATAAAGACGGAGAGGAAAAGCAAATCATGGTACCAGTAGGCATGTCAATGTTGGAAGCAGCCCATGAAAACGACATAGAGCTTGAAGGTATGTAAGGTTGATGTAATTCTTTCAAGATGGGGTGGATAAGTGGTTCTTGGTTAGATTTTGTCCAATCGTTGGTCCAATTTCTCACTTTAAGACTAAGAAAAATGATTGGGCGTAGTCCTCCCTATTCAGTGGATACCTTACCTTTCCTGAAACTTCTGTTTATTCCCAGCAATTTTTCTAATTGTGGAATGAGAAATTTTTGTTTCAATTGTATTCTACCACTTTCTTTCGGTAATGAGAGTTCCCGAAAACACAACATCCGGCTGAACTTCAACGTATAATCTGGCCCTTCATTTGATTTGATTTGATTAGCGTACAGGCTTTTTTGAGGATATCCTACGATGCTTTTAACATTTCTTGGAAATTATTGATATATTAGTACTATTCTATGAACTTCTAGGCGCATGTGAAGGCTCTCTTGCCTGTTCTACTTGTCACGTCATTGTGATGGTGAGTTCAGTATATTTCAGATATTCATCATTTTACTTAGGCAGTTTAATCGGTCGAGTGACTTCTCATCGAAACTTATGGCAGGATGTGGAGTACTATAATAAGTTGGAGGATCCAACTGATGAGGAAAATGACATGTTAGATTTAGCATTTGGGCTGACCGAAACGTGAGTGCATCGACCGGTCGACATTTCGTTTTTGTGCAATACTATATTTATTGAAAAAGGTGGCATCTTCTTATTGCATGAAATTTGACAGATCTCGTCTAGGATGCCAAGTGATTGCAACGCCAGAGCTTGATGGCATTCGTTTGGCGATTCCGGCTGCCACTCGTAATTTTGCTGTCGATGGGTATGTCCCAAAACCACATTGACATGAGCTGATGCTGGAAACCACTTGCCAAGCACATCGGAAGGAAAAAATATCCCATTTTTGTAGCGGGAGAGCTTGTAAGCTGATGAAGCACGGAAATTTTCCTCATTCTTTGTTACTGTATCACTTTCAAGTAGGACTGATCTTACTTGGTGAGAGTAGCTACAGGTTAAATTACTTACCTAGAGGGAAGTATCTCAAAACTCGAAGAAATATGAATAAGTTCCTCAAGAGTGTTTAGTTATTTCGTTTTCCCGGGTTTTTCTTATAGATTGTTGCACTACATGGGGCTGAGTTCCCTTCATGTATATCATTTGGCGAGGGCATGACCCCTCCGAGTTTTCAAGGATGATATAGGATAGGAATTTGACCTTATAATCTTCATTTGGCGAGTAACTGGGGCAGATCTGATTCTACGCCAGGTCTTCCTATTAGCTGGTCCAATTAGTCACTGAATCCTCGTCATCCTCTCCTTTCTTCACCATTTGCCGCAGCTCCAAAATGTATCCCTGATGATGCTTCCTGCTGGGCTTCGTGCTATGGACAACATTCCACGGTGAGAGCTCCTTCAATGTGCATTCTGACTTTGTAGCCTCACTACCTGTTAAGCTATATGCAACTTTACGGTTCTAACTTCTCTGTTGTAAATGTATGTTCATTAAGTTATGGAGTACCAGCATACTTGTCAATCTCGTGATGTCCCAGCGATACCTTAACCGAGGTCGACAGCTTGTCGAATGACTCCGGTGGGATTTTTATGGCAAGGGTTGATGAAGGGTAGCTTTCCCTTTTCCCCAGATCGGATTGATGCCTAGAACTTCACTTGAGGAAGTCACCAGACCAGAGCATTGAAGTGCAGGTGGGGCCTTTCTGTACTAACTCTCGATTTGGCCAAATTAAGGGTGTAATGGTCCCATGCAAATCACCCCGAGTCCTCAAAAACGCCAAGCCGACTCAGAGGTCTAACCCGGTTCGATGAATTGGAAGCACCACCACCGCAACTGTCAAACGGGGGTAGTTGATCTCGACCTATCTCTGAAATGATGGCCGTAAAATGCGTCGAACGAATAGGTTTCCCCTTGGCGCAACTCTCTCCCTAAGGATGCTTAACATCCTCTCACTGGGAAGAGTCCATTCTTCAATAATGTGTATAGGTTCAAAACCACCTCCGAACTCCCCATTCCTTAAAGCCATGTAATAAACTTAAACAAATGACAACTTTTGGTCACTCGTTCATGATAGACAAGAATAATGTAAGCCTTCCATGGGTTATTTAATTGGTTATTTAAGCCTTCCTCGTTGTTGGCAATGGAGGAAGAAGTGATTCAATTGGTTATATAAGCCAAACCCATTAGAGTTCTCCGATAGTTGTAATAATCTGAGCAAACAGCCTAGAGTTTCTCGTGCTATATTATTCTTATTACTATTCATTTTTCACACTGACGCGACACGAAATGAAAAACAAAAAACCAACCAACCAAAACTTCCAGAAGGACATTTATTTGTGGCTCATGCTTTGAAACGAAACCTTCATTGGTTGTTGTAGGTTAAGATTGAATCTTCACCGGTGACTTGCCATTTTCGCATTAGGTGAAAAATTTCATAAAAAAACAGAAAGAAAAAAGTGGGATTCGAGCGCGCGCGCCCGCACAACCACATACTTGAAACCCTAGTCGTGATCTTCAGACAACGAGTGATCAACCGGACCATCTTTGGTCTCCATCCACATGAGCAACAAACAACACCGGATGGCAGAACTTTTAGTCATACTCCTTACCACAACCGGAATTGAGTACTATGGACACATACATAGAACTTGGCTATAGTAAGTATACGTATAACTTCAACGTTTTTGAGAGCGAAAACAGGGAGAAGTAGGCGTAGGGGCCGGGGGTGGTTGGTTTTGGATGTTATTACGATGCCCAGATGGGGAAAGTACGAGTGACTTGTCATCCAAAGACACACACGTCCACGAATGATTATTACAAGGATTGGTAATATTCTCCTAGAACCCCCCCGGGTCTAGAAATCCTATGCAAAATTAGTGCGGTCGAAGTTATCATTGATTATGAGTTTGACATACGCCGAAACCTATGCGACGAAGGGCAATAAATACCAAATACGAAATGAGCAAACACTAAATATCCGGAAAAGAGAACGACACGAAGTATTTGGAATGTTATCTCGGGACGAACTAACACTAAACTCCTACGAGGATTGAATTCGGGGCTTGTAATGACATTGTGTTGTAATAAATGTTTTTATTTTTATTTTTTCTCTCTTAAACCCACCAACTCTTTGCAGGGAGGATGGATGGATGGAATGGAATTTCTACATTTTGACGTGGGGACGAACAGAAGAGGGAGAGAAGTGGGACACCACTAAGGTAATGCTAATTCTCGATTACAAAATTATTTTACTAATGATAAGTCATGTTTGGTACTTTATCAAAGATGACCTTCCTCTCCGCCGCGACGAGCTTCGACAAGAAGCGATGACCGCGTTTACTTACACGACTAACCGAGGAAGAAGGCGAACAAAGGAAGACGACGATAGTCACGGTCGTCGTCAGCATCGCGATTTATCAGTTTAGATAAAGAGACGTGTGTGTTGGCTACTACTAGTACTAGTACTACCACAACTCAACAACTACATCTGCTCTTCAATCTTAATTTAATCAACAACCATCTCAGCACTAACACCTTCCCCCCCCTCCCCCTAAGAATTCCATAATGCCGCGTTGAAAAAACTCATGATCCATCTCATGAGCTGCGAATGTCTCCCTGTGTGTAATGCGCAGTTGAGGAATCAGTTGAGAGGCGCGATTCACTCCTCCCTGACCCACCATTTCCCTCCCTCCCTTCCTCGTGCGTAACCAACCTCCCTCGGTTACTTCCTTCCTCAGTCGCGACCATGCGGTCCTCCTCCTCCAGCTTCAACTCCAGGCTCTCCACCTCCAGCCGCGGCTTTGAACTCCTCCCCGAGGATCACCACCACCATCCCCTTCACCGTTTTTGCGGTTGGGATGTCGATGGAGCCGGCGTCGGGCCAGCAATGCTGCCTGCTTTCCTTAATGACCAGCAGGACCTCGTTGAGGTCACGCTTGAGCTTGATGACGCTTCGAACAACATCGTCGTCCGTAGCGTCACCCCCACCAGGGGTGGGAGGGACGGGCGTGCGTCAATGGGGGATAGGAGCAGGGAGTTGGTTAGCACTATGGAGAGGAATTTGTCCATTTCATCCAGGATAAGGAGGAAGTTCCCCTGGTTGAGGTCGGAGTCGGAGTCGGGGTCGGAGGTCGATTGTGGGGCAGTTGGGGACTGTGGCGGCGGTGCGGGCGTGATCACGATCGGGGGAGGTGGCACGGGGGACGGGAGGAGAGTTAGAGCAAGGCTGGATAGGAGCAAGTCGAGCGCGCAGAGGGCTCTGAAAGGCCTTAGGTTCATTAGCAAGACGACCACCGGGGTGGCCGGGAAAGCCAGGGGAGAGGATGAGGCCGCAGAGCAATGGAGGAAGGTCGAGAGGCGGTTCGATCGGCTTGCTAAGGATGGGATGTTGTCGCGAGAGGATTTCGGGGAATGCATCGGTAAGTGCACGCTCCAAAAGGAACCCAAGCATTACGTTTCGGCGAAACAACACAATGAGCCTTAGGATCTCGTGGAACGTTACAGGGATGGTGGACTCGAAGGAGTTCGCGGTGGGGATATTCGACGCGCTGGCAAGGAGGAAGAGGCAAAGGATAGAGAAGATAACCAAGGAGGAGATGTATGACTTCTGGTCTCAGATATCGGACCAGAGCTTCGACGCCGGCCTCCAGATCTTCTTTGACATGTACGTGCCATGCTGCCGACTGTCTCCTCCTCTTCCTCCGACTCATCCTCATCTTCCTCATAGTCGTTGACCTTAATGATCTTAAGCAGTTGACTTTTAGAAAAATTACTCCTGTTCTGATCCACAATAAAATTAGTCAGAATCATTCGAGCATTTCTGTGAATAATTTATTTATTGTCATAATCAACAGGGCTGATAGGAACGAAGATGGAAGAATCACCCGGGAAGAAGTTCAAGAAGTATGGCTAAGATCTCTTTTTGGTGTCATTTAATTATTATCTTCACTGTTTGGTTTCATAAAGTGATTAAGATTTTAATAAATGATTAATGCAGTCCCTTAATTACAGCTCCTAATGCTCAGTGCGTCTGCAAACAAGTTGTCCAAACTGAAGGAGCAGGCGGAAGAGTACACCACCCTCATCATGGAAGAATTAGACCCCGAGAATCTCGGCTACATCGAGGCGAGTGTTATGTCGTATGCTTTCTCGAATGTCGGAGGTGGCGACGCATCCTGACCGGGGGCGTCTAATTTGTGAACGCAGTTATGGCAGCTGGAGTCTCTGCTCCTGCAAAAGGATACGTACATGAACACGAGCAGGCCGCTCAGCACGGCCAGCGTTGGTTGGAGCCAGAATCTGAGCGTGTTCCAGCCGAGGATCACGACCGAGAGGATAAGCAACACGTTGAGGTGCCTCATCCTAGAGAACTGGCAGAGGGGTTGGATCCTACTGCTCTGGGGGTTGGTTATGGCCTCCCTCTTCACATGGAGGTTCTTCCAGTACAGGAACATGGCTGTGTTCCACGTCATGGGTTATTGCATCACGACGGCCAAGGGAGCCGCCGAGACCCTGAAGCTCAACATGGCCCTCATCCTTCTCCCCGTATGTCGTAATACCTTGACCTGGCTTAGGTCCACACGTGCCCGGTTGTTCACTCCATTCGACGACAACATTAACTTCCACAAGGTAAACGAAAAGCATCAGGAATTCTTCCCTCGTTGTGGTGAGATAGGCACATGGTTCAAGTCGAGTCGCTAACCTGGTTTTCCTGATTCGTTTTAGATCATTGCGTGCGCGATCATAATTGGGATCATCGTTCACGCGGGGGATCATCTGGCCTGCGATTTCCCACGACTGACGAGCTCGTCCCCGGAGAAATTCGCTCTCGTGTCATCCAACTTTGGCGGCAGAAGGCCCACGTACCGGGAACTCCTGATAGGTGTAGAAGGCATAACGGGCATCGCAATGGTGATCCTTATGGTGATATCCTTTACCTTGGCGATGCATCGCTTCCGAAGAAACATCGTGAGGCTTCCTTCGCCATTCAACAGGTTAACCGGGTTCAACGCATTCTGGTACTCTCATCATCTACTCGGCATGGTTTACGTCCTGCTACTCATCCATGGAAATTTTTTGTACTTAGCACGTGGTTGGTACCGGAAAACAGTGAGACCCCTGCTTCGCTATAGCGCCTCCTCTCGAGTTGAATCAATTCCAAATAGGAAGTAGTAATTTGTAGTTTCATTTCCGATTGCAGACTTGGATGTACCTCGCCGTTCCACTGATGATTTACTTAGTCGAGAGAATACTTCGGGCATGTAGATCAAACTACTACGCCGTCCAGATCCTGAAGGTCGCTGTACTTCCAGGGGATGTCTTCAGCATCATGATGTCCAAGCCACAAGGATTCAAGTACAAAAGCGGGCAGTACATATTT
>CM042883.1:23512583-23771913 GCA_023653495.1 Melastoma candidum | reverse complement strand
AGCAAGTGTAAGGTCTTTGGGCATTCCATAAACCAATGTCCTACCAACAGAGCTCGTAGCAGGAGTCGTAGTAGAGGCCCGAAAGGGAGAGGTAGATCGTTTCCCAAACCTCGGGACAAGGCTCAGGCCACTGGAAACGGTGGCATGGATGGAGAATTAAAAGCGCTGCCATGGAGGACATCTGACGTGACTGAGATGTGTAGCAAAAAGGGTGACAGTTTCACCTGCAGAGGTATGATGGCAATTGGGGAAGCAGTAGGGGAGGGAAGCAATGCTATTATCATCGATCCGAGTTTGTTACCTGAGATGGCGTTGGAGAATAGATGGACTTTAGTTCCGTATGTGGGAATGGGAGATGAGTGCAGTGGAGAAACTAAACCCTAAACCCTAAACCCTAAACCCTAAACCCTAAACCCTAAACCCTAAACCCTAAACCCTAAACCCTAAACCCTAAACCCTAAACCCTAAACCCTAAACCCTAAACCCTAAACCCTAAACCCTAAACCCTAAACCCTAAACCCTAAACCCTAAACCCTAAACCCTAAACCCTAAACCCTAAACCCTAAACCCTAAACCCTAAACCCTAAACCCTAAACCCTAAACCCTAAACCCTAAACAGTTCTGTCAATTTCTAAAAGAATCTTGCTGATACTTTTAACTGTTTAACAAGTCAAGTTGCTAGGAAGGTAAGAGAAAAATCATAATACCTATCCTGCTCAGCCGATTTTTCAAAAGTTATCTTGTTACTGCTGCTGAAGCTAACGAAGATCAATGAGATGACTTTTCTGGTTAAAACATCGCCCCTGGTTCAGAATCCAAGATCGAAACTAGGAAACTGGGTGTGCATTTCTGGATCAGGTTTGACTGGTCCAAAGGTGCTCACTTCACCAGAATGGCTAAGATGATGACTTGGTGTTGATGCTCTGGGAACAGATTGGCTGCCTCGAGCATCGGATTCATTGATATAAAAATGCTGCAAAATAATTATTATATCCCTAGCATATGAAATTCAGGAAGAAAATTATCTATGGCAGACCTGTTGATCTGGTTTTGATGATGAACTTAAGCAACACGTTACTGGTGGTCAGTAGTAATGTTTCACAAGTTATGTGTTCATTCTTAGTGATGAGCTTGAGCAATGCGTTGCTGAATCATAGTTATATATTACTGCGTTGCAGTATGCTGTTACTGCGATATTACGCATAGATGTTGAAAATATGGAAACATATTTTTAATAATCACGATTTATTTTAAGATTTATTTTAATCTATCTCAGATTATTTATCTGAACGTCTAGGTTCGTTTAATGTAACCTAATGACCTTATCTTAAGTACTTAGGCAACTAAATATATTAAGATTAGCTTTCCAAGTTTTACTTTTGGAAACAAAATATCTTTCTGATTTTCTGCAGCAAAGATACGCTGTAGTAGGAGATATTATCAGATTGAATATATTTGCTAATCGTAATTGTTAAGATAAGATTATGATCAGATAATTATGTTTGGAAATCAATTATCTGATTAATATATGTGAAGGAAATTACCGTTGAGATTTTCCTTCTATGGCACAGTGAGCCGTTGAGCAGACTGTTGCTGAGTCTTGTCTGCCAGTTTTGGCAACAAATCTTCATAATTGTCTGGACGTATTCTGTGCCTCTTTCTCCTTTATAACCAGACTAGAGACGACAGAAAACAGTGCCTTTGTGCATCTGAGTGGTCTGAGTGGTCTAAGTGGTCTAAGTGAGCTTTGTGCATCGACGGAGAGCGGAAGGTGCTAAGTGTCTCCTGGTTATTTCTCTTGCAAACTGCGTGCGAGGGTGTCAAGGGGCTGAGTTCAGATTCCTTGATCGTCGTGAGAGGGACTAGGTGTCCTCGGTGCGTTCAACGAGCAGCCCCCGAATCGTCTGAGGGAAGCTAAGTGAATACCTGTGCTGATTGCAGTAACCGGTTGCTGACCCATCGGCAAGAAGCCGTTCTTGTCGTGTCTTTTCGCAGGGAAGTCTCGAGCCTACGGAGTTTGAGCAGTTAGACACGCACTTGCGGGTGCGCGCCAGAAGTCTCGTGCCTGCAGGGTAGAGCAGGAGTTGGGAACGCCGCCGGAGTGGAAAGAGTTCCTCCCGAGCACAGGGGTGCTGTGCAGAACTCTTGAACGCCTGATACAGAGGGTTAGTAAAGCAGGTTGCGTGGAAGCCAACGGATCGGAAAATTCCACCCTAGGCACTGGGTGTGCAGTGCAGTGAGTCACGGCTGTGGTAACCGTGCACGTCCGAACTGAGTGTAGGACGGATACCTTCTAAGTGGCTTTGTGGTTTTCTTTGTGATCTTTGTGGTTTCTGTCTTTGTGGTTTTTGTGGTTCAACTTTGTGGTTGTCTCTTAAGCAAGTGCAGGCTTATCTTAAGAAGAGACAAGATCTGTGTGGAAATCCTCTTCTGAGAAAACAAGTGCTGAAGCAATCCTTCGCTGTTAAACAGAAACGAGCTGCTCTCTGAGAAGCTATTCTTCACTGTCATGAATTATCTGTGAGGATTTAAACTAACATAACGTTGTTTGTGTTCTTTGATAAGTCAGGATTATATTAAGCGACAACGAGCTGTGTGGAATCCATTGAGCTACCAACTGCTGAGGATAAGCATCATTCTGCTGGAAACGAGAAGACGTCCACTGTGTGAGGAGCTGACCGTTGCCAGGAGTGATCATCTATTGTACGGGATTCTAAATCTCACTTTGTGAGAGGAACATACGCCTAGTGCAAGGGCTTTTTGCACCCATTATTTTATATAGTGGAATCACCTTGTTGGTGGAAAGTGGACGTAGGTCAATTAAGGCCGAACCACTATAAATCACTGTGTCCATTACGATCGCGCAACACTAGTACGAAAACCTACTCGACAAAATCGTAACAGTTACAGTAAAGTATTTCTCATTCTGAGAAACGCTCTGCTGTGATACAGTACGCTTCCGCTTACACCAAGAAAGGGCGAAAAAGTGAGAAACACTAATTCACCCCCCTCTTAGTGTTCCTGAACGATCCAACAATTGGTATCAGAGCGGGTTTGCTGGAAAGCTTTCTGTGTGATTGCTAGTACAGAACTCTATTGTTGAACCAAAACAGCTTATTGCTGAATCAAAACAGCTTGTTGCTGAAAGTCTTACATTAAGCACAGTAAGGTGCTGGTGAGTACTGAACAGAATGTCAATGCTCTTGACTGATGGTCATTCGACCGAACGTCCACCGCTCTTTGCTGGATAACACTTCTCATATTGGAAAATGAGAATGGAATTGTTCATTGGAGCAAAAGAAGCCGATTGCTGGCAGATTATAATGGAAGGAGATCTTGTAATTCCTCCATCTAATCCCAGCGACTCTCGGCATGAATTTGAAAGGAAGAGAATCATCTTGCTGAACACTAAAGCAAGGCACTACTTAGTGTGCGCTCTTGCCGGAAACGAATTCAATCGCGTCTCTACTTGTAAGACGGCTAAAGAGATGTGGGATAGACTTGCTTTGATCTATGATGGAACAGAACAAGTCAAGGAATCCAAAGTGAATGCATTAGTAACTCAATACGAAGCATTCAAGATGAAAAAGGATAAGTCAATAAATCAAATGTTTGATAGACTCACCGAAATCACTAATGCCATGGAATCACTTGGCAAAACAATTTCTAATTCTGAGTTGGTCAGAAAGATACTTCGCTCTTTGCCTAAAACTTGGGAAGCCAAGAAAACGGCAATCGAAGAAGCAAAGGACTTAACGAGCTTAAGTCTTCAACAGCTACTTGGTTCTCTTGTCGGTTATGAGAATGAGAACAAGTTTGCTGAAGTAAAGCAATCCAATGCTGTTGCATTTAAAGGAAGTATTGAAATGTCCGATGAATCTGAGGATGAATTTTCATCTGATTCTAAGGATGAAGTCTCCTTGATGGCAAGGAAATTCAAAAGGTATCTTCGCAAAAATCGCTTTAAGGGAAAGCGAGATATTAAAAAGAAGAATACTAAACCACACCAAAGTAAAGGTGGTGTATGCTATGAGTGCAACAAACCTGGTCATATGCGACCAGATTGCCCACTTTTGAATGAGAAGGGCAAATCTTCAAAATACAAGAAAAATGCCATGATGGCATCTTGGAGTGATAGTGATGAAGAATCAGATCAGGATGATGAAACAGCAAACATCTGCTATATGGCGCAAACTGATGCTGAAACTGAGAAGGTAAATGCTTTCTCACCTTCTGATCTATCTGCTGAAGATATTGAGAATCTTTTCTCTGAACTCTATGATAAAATTGAGTCTTTATCCGCAAACAATAAAGCCCTTAAGAAGGAGAATAAATTCTTAAGTGCTGAGAACGCTTCTCTTAGGGAAGACTTATCAGCAAAGGCTAAGAAAGCGGAAAAGCAACTTTCTCGATCCAAATCAAAGATTGAGGAGCTGCAGCAGCAACTTGATGCTGTAAACAACAAAACTGATTTATGTATGCATGAGATGCATGATTCTGGAAATGAGAGAGCATCGGATTCATTGATATAAAAATGCTGCAAAATAATTATTATATCCCTAGCATATGAAATTCAGGAAGAAAATTATCTATGGCAGACCTAATAGAGAAAATCAAAAACTCAAAAGGCAGATCTTATTAAAGAAAGGACCAGCCCAGATTACCGCCACTTGATTCCTTTTACACCCCACCCAAATGGGTCTAATTATTTATGCGTCTGGAAGTTTCAAGAGAGATGAGGACCCTTAGGTTATCTAAGATAGGATCATCACAGTGGCAACTTGCCAGAGAGGTGAATTTAAGATGCATTTCACTATTTACAGACCAGTTCAATGTTCTAGAGCAATCCTCTAAACAAAACAATAGAAAAGATTGTCAAGGTTTTCAACCTGTAGGTTTTGTCGTAATTGACTTTCAGGGCATCCAACTGGTGCTACAATTAAAACAAAGATGAGGCTTATGTGAGCTTATATAATATCATGATTTGATCCATACGACGGGAAAATGTCTAGTGTTATAAACTAAAGAATAGCGTTGCAGCAAATAGCGTTGAATAAGCTCAGTGATTCCAAAGGCCGTACCAAATTCAGAAGTACAGAGGTCAACAATCCCTAAGGGATTGGCTTCGTTTGGGACTGTTTTTGAGCCATTGTCTGAAGAATCTGTCATGGGATTTTCCAGATTATGTAGCTTGTTTACTGTAAAGGCAGTCATTCCTTTGCTTGCATCAGAAGATGGAGAGACACCATTCTCCTCAGAACATGGTTTGCGTAAAATGGATAAGATTTGATGGGCTGAAAACAAAGGGCAATGCGGATTTTAGCATAACTCCAAGGGCTCTTTCAAAATAGATGAGAAAGTTTTTCAAGTATCACAATAAATCAAAAATAAAATCCAACAAACAGTTGAGCATTCATCAAGTATAATGGCAAGAAGATCTCAAGAGCATGGCCTGAGATTGGCATATCATGACAAGGAGAAAATATTGTCATTGAATTTATGACCAGCAAATTTTATTGTATGCATTCAATGTCAAAAACTGGAGCTTTGAAATATAAGGAAAAAGTTACCCACTTGCAATACATCCACTGCAGCATAAAGATTTCCTATAAATGAATTTTGCCAATAAGCGGTGTTTATTAAGACTTGACTGTCATGCAAAAAATTAATCTGTCAAACTTGGACCTACCATCCCTCAAAGTCTTCCGCATTGAGAATCTCGTGGTCTGCTCAGCTTCCATGACAATGGGTTTAGGGTAGAGTGCTTGAGCTATTTACTGCTCATTACATTTAGTTTACAATCCAAAATTACATTTTGCTAGCTTAAGTCATCGATGATACACAACAAATAAAAATCCAGTCTTGTTCCTCAACAACTCAACCAACAATAACTTATTCACGAAGAAAAAATTGTAAAGGTGCCTTGCTTGGACCAGGGACGTCGCTGGGATTCACTCATGATACGACCTCTTCATCTCCCATACACTCATCAGCCACAATTTATCAACTTCGAGAGCATAACACAATAATAATCTTGTGGCCACCAACAACTCTCAGTGCACCACATTATTTATCTCATCTCAAAGAATAATATCAATCTCTCTGTTTTTTTTACCCAGTGCATAGGGGAAGAAATATATTTCCGTCATCCCTAACGATTCATATTAAAAATATACAAAGAATCTTATTCTAAAAATAAGATAAAAAAACATTATAGGATGATGAGATTACACAGCTTCAGTAATGGGACGAATAATTGACACGGAATAGTGAAGAAGGTGATAGGGGCAAGTAATTGACAAAAATGTTTATCCTATTAAAACAAGACAGACAAAACTGTACCATAGATAGACCGTACATCAAATTGATTTTTGACCAACTTGTATATATTCAATAGCATGGATTGGACTCTCGGGGGTCAACAATTTAAAATATTTGTGTCATCAGGGAAAAATGGAGGGAGGATGAAGACATTCAAATATTAAGTGTGATTGTTTTGTGTTATGTGTCTCGTGGAGGAATGAAATTACTAAGTAAAATTCAAAAAGAGGATAAACATTGGTAAGGTCAGCCCCTTTTTTCAATAACTAAAAATGGATGGGATGAACTAAATAAAGGAAGTTAGAAAGCTTTTTTTTGTACGTTCTTCTTAGAAGTTAGAAATTAGGTAAAACACTTTTCTACACACTTGACATTTCTTGAGTTGTTTCCTAATTCTTCAAGTGTTATGCTTTTTTCAACCTGCAAATGGTAAACAAAACACTGCCACAAAATCAATCCAATCCACCCTAAAGTGTTACT
The DNA here is from genome assembly GCA_023653495.1 of Melastoma candidum. NCBI lineage: Eukaryota > Viridiplantae > Streptophyta > Magnoliopsida > Myrtales > Melastomataceae > Melastoma > Melastoma candidum. The sequence continues at coordinate 23,765,112 of CM042883.1, read as the reverse complement.
AAGAAAACGCAAACAACATCTCCCCACGGCAAACTAACCTCCAAATGACTAATAACATTAGCACTCCTCTTCTCACTTTTACGGATAGTAAACCATGCATTAGCAGTTAGTTTAGTTACTCATACGCATGATATGATCCATTACACTTCTTTGAAAATGTAAGCAATATCCCTCTCTCTTGATTATATTAAACAAAAAACGGAATTTAGCAATGAAGAATAGAATAATAAATAAATACTTACCAAGGGTATTCATTTATGTGTATTTACAATCACTAGTGTAAATACATTAACATTAACATTACATCAGTGTTAAAAGAAAAGGGTTAATGAGAAGTTTACCCTCACCCTCACCCTTAGCAGTATCCACATGCCAATCCAGTTCTCGCAACATCAACCGATGAACTTATGATGTCCGCTGCGCCTTGTCTCGCCCGGAATATACTTGCCACTGACATTTGTCTCACGAATCTAGTGAAACGCACCCAGTTCCCGTACTCAAGCATCCTCTTATCCATCCTCACAACATTGAAGGACGCCGAATGCTTCCCCAATCCATCCCAAGAGTAGTACTTCGACATCCTCACAATCCTCTCAAATGAAGCTTCTTGGAAATTTGTCACCATGCTCTGACCCTCCACCAGTACATCACAGAGCCTAGCCGCAAAAACCAGCGGCTTGAAAATCGCTTCGGCCGCATGCATCTGTATGGTTTCTCTATCTAACAGCTCAATCCATGTGCAGCACAGCCCAAATCCATACTGACCGAGCAATCGCGTGATCCACAGGAAATTAACTGTCAACAGCGTGTTAAGATAGCCTGAAGTCAATTCATGAGGAGAGTCATAGGAGTAAGGCAAGGCTGCCAACTTTGCTGACATGCAAACCTCTACGCCTCTAAATATTGTCTCGGCTTCCCTAAATATTCTCTCTCCATGGAAAATCAGGCTTCTGTAGTACCAGTCTAGGAAAAACTCCCTATACTGATCGTTCCAAGAGCCGACATCACTCTCGAAAAACTCAGCGCCCCCTGGTATCCCACGCTCTTGTGCACAAGCATTTAGTGTTGCCAGCATATACCGAACGAAAGTTCAGTCACAGAAAAATTAATCCAATTTTAAAAGAACAACTGCCCAAGAAACGACAAAAATAACGGACTTATCGTGGACTCTGTCATTACTGATCTACCTTGTCATAGCAATGAAATTCTACAGGTTCACTCGAAATCTGTGATTTCATCTGGGATGGGGACAAAGGTTATGTCAGTGCTCCCTCAGGGCCCATTCCAATTTGAATTCCCCGGAGAAACGGCAAGCATCAATCCAAAAGGGGGAGTTAACTTTCAAACTAAACCCTAAACCTTAAAACCCTAAACCCTAAATCCTGAATCTTAAACCCTAAACAGATAAGTTTGACGGGTTGTCAACGCGGGTTGGTGAGGCTAGGTCGCATCTTTTTTTTTTTTTGATAAGTAATACTCTATAACCCAAATAAGAGAGTCTGTACAAGGATCACGAGGGCATACCCCCGCAAATAGAGACCACTACACTATATCTACGTTTACCAAAAACGTAACTAAATAATGACGTTACGCTACGTCCGAGGTAGCGAGGAAAGAATAAGTGAGACAAGTGTCCTAGCAGGGTGCAGACGCTCGCCAACCCTGCGCTTATTCCGTTCTATCCACAAGTAGTAAACACATCCTCCCAACATCCGAGCGAAAGATAAACGCCTCCGAAGTGTGACTCCTGCCAGTGAAAACAACAACTCAGTTATAGCAGACCACCTTCGCGGAAAGTTCGGCGCAATCTCCCGACCAACCGTATACGACCAAACCTCCGCTGAGTAGCTGCATGTAAAGAAGATGTGGTCTAACCGCTCTCGCCTCGAGCCACAAAGTGCACATGTAGATGATGACGAAACCCCCAGACTGAATAGCATGTCGGAAGTGTATAGCCTCCCCTGGATCGCCAACCACAGGAAAAACGAGAATTGCGGCAACATACCCTTAGCCCAGATAAAACTAGCCCATGGAACAACCTGATGATCCCTTCGGATATGTCTCCATGCAGAGGCAATAGTAAAATCACCATCAGGACGTAAAGACCAGATGACCCGATCAGAAGTACCTGATAATGGATAACAACCGGCAGGAAGAAGCTCGCGCAATCTGTCAAAGCACGCTCGCCTATGCCGATGAATCCGCACATCACCTCCCTCAATATAGCTCCGCCAAGTCGGATTAGCAAAGAAGTCCGCCACTGAGATCCTATAGGGAATCCTGGAACGCTCGATATCCTCATGCCCAAAGACATCCACCAAAGGACCCAATGGGGACCACGTGTCAAACCAGAATGAAATCCTGCTGCCATCCCCCATGCACCACGAAATAAGTTGCCGAACAAGGTGTCTCAGCGTCAGTAGTCGTCTCCAGATCCATGAACACCTATCCGGCTGCCGCACCTGCCAGAAGAACTCGCCCCTCAAAAGATACGTCCTAGCCCAGCGTGCCCATACTGAGTCCTCAGGATCCGATAAGAGGTGCCAAATGTGCTTCAGCATCGCCGCTCGGTTCCACTCTGTGACCCGCTTAAGGCCAAGCCCTCCCTGCTCCTTCGGCCTGCACACAGTGTGCCACGCTACCTTGGCCTTGTGGTGGTCCATCGATGGACCCGACCAGAAAAACCGCGACATGAGCTGCTCCAGTCGCTTACACACCGACATCGGTAATGGAAATATAGACGACCAGTACGTCTGAGTCGCGAAAAGTACCGAGCTCACTAACTGTAGCCTCCCAGCATAGGATAAGTGTCTGCTCGTCCAGTGGCAAATCCTGCCGGCAATAGCATCCACTAACGGCGTACAATCCTCCGAGGTTAGCCGCCTCGTAATAAGGGGCACTCCAAGATACCTAACGGGTAGTTCCCCCCGTGCAAAACCAGAATCAGCCAGAATCTGCGTCTGCAGCTCCCCCGAAACTCCACCAAAGAAGATCTCACTTTTCCGTGCGCTTATCCTTAATCCAGACTGATCCCCGAATCTCGATAATGTCTCCAATACACAACTCACCGACGAAGGTCTCCCACAAGAAAAAATGAGAAGATCATCCGCAAAACAGAGGTGGGACAATCGTACTTTACGACAACGGGAATGAAATCCAAAATCGGATGTCTCCGTAGTCTTCCTCAGCATGCCAGATAGAACCTCCATAACCATCACAAAGAGATACGGCGACAAGGGACAACCTTGGCGAAGGCCCCTGGAGCTACTGAAGAAACCCTGTAGCTCCCCGTTAATGCTGATAGAAAATCTGGCCGTAGTTACGCACTCCATGATGAGCCCGATGAACGAACTCGGAAATCCAAAACACTCCAGTACCACTCGTAAAAAATCCCACTCGACCGAGTCATATGCCTTACGGATATCAATCTTCAATGCACACCGCGGGGGGCTCCTCTCCGTATGATAGCCCCTAATGATCTCGTGTGCAACCATGATGTTATCCACAATGCGTCGTCCAGGTATAAACGCCGACTGCTCAGAACCTATAATACCAGGAAGTACCTCCCTAACTCGCGTCGCCGGTATACGAGTAATACACTTGTACACCGTGTTACAACACGAGATAGGCCTGAAATCCGTCAATGCCGTCGGATTCGCATTCTTCAGAATGAGCGAAATAATAGTGGTATTCGCCTCACGAAGAAGACGACCCCGAGTAAAGAAATCCTGTACTGCCTCAGTAACCAGCGCTCCCACAACCTCCCAGGATCCCCTGAAGAACTCTGCCGTGTATCCATCCGGTCCAGGTGCCTTGTGACGGCCAAGCTGAAACATCGCCTTACACACCTCCTCCCCAGAAACAGGGGCCACCAGGCCAACAATCTTCTCTGACGACACAGTCCCAGAAATAACCTCCCTAATCATATGCCTATCAATCGGTGCTATTCGGGGAACTGCTGTGAATAACAAGCTGAAATACCGGATCGTCTCATCCCTCACCTCCGTCGAATCAGACAACACCACACCATCATCCCTCGTCAACGACAAAATGGCGTTCCTGTTATGGCGACACTTCATAATGCTGAAAAAATAGGCTGTATTCCGATCCTCGAGCTGTAGCCAGCGGACACGGGCCTTCTGACGCAACATGCTTTCCTCTAATCTAGCGAAGTAATTAAATCTGGTTGCAGCAGCCCGCTCAATAAACGATACCTCCCCATGCGAGCCCTGGGCCAACAACTCAGACTGAACCTCCTCAAGATGTGATCTCGCCTCACCAACCCGCGTCGATAACCCACCAAGCTCATCCCGATTCAGCCTTTTCAATTTCCCTTTAAGAGCGGCAAGCCTCCTATATAGCACGTAGATAGGCCGCCCATCATACCTCTCTGACCACGCCTGCCGAACCAATCCCTCGTAATGTGGGTGCTCCGTCCAGAATTCAAAGAACTTGAACGGAACACGACACCCCTGTGTTCTCTGAATAAGCCACACTATGCACGGAGAATGATCTGAGCAACCAGGAGCCAAAAACCGAGCCACTGAATCTGAGAAGTCTCTCAACCATCGCATGTTCACCATCACCCTATCCAACTTCCGGAGTATGGCATCGTCCCTACGATTCGTCCATGTGAAGAACTCTCCTGTAGACCGTAGATCCTCTAACTCCGCATCCCTAACTGCAGCATCGAACTCCTCATCCACACCATGCCAACTCAAATCACCACCCTGCCGCTCATACGGTGTCCGAACAGCATTCATATCGCCAATAACACACCAAGGAGATCCAGTCTGAGCTGTTGGCCCAAGAATCGCATGGAGAAGTGTCGCTTGTAGAGAGTGCTGCCGCTACCAAATTCAGTTACCTGGCCAGGCTGGAGGAAGGCATGCTGCGCCAGAAGACGCGTGTTACCTCGGGGATCGGAACACGGCCTATTTTTTTTCATGATGAATCGTCGTCATAATAGGAACGTGGTTTTGCCGTTGACGAGGGATGATGGTGTAGTGTTGTCTGATCCGACGAAGGTGAGTGATGAGACGAATGGGTAGAACAGCCTTGATGGTCTGATGACTGATTAGGGATGATGCTAGAGCCTTTATGTAACAGCTTGACTATTCTTTTCTATTAATGAATTTTAACTACAAAAAAATCCTAAACCCTATAAAGAATTGGTAGAGCTGCTTACCCCTAGAGATTACCCTGGGAAGGGATGGATAAATTAATTTGGCTTGGTAAGAGCCGTGGGCTCTTTTCAATTAAGGAAGCTTGGGATCTACTAGGGACGAAAAGGCTGAAGGTAGACTGGAGTGAGTGGGTTTGGAATAAAGAAATTCCTCCGAGGTATTCTTTCCTAGTCTGGCTGGTAGCTAAAGGGAAGCTACGTATGGCTCAATTCTGGTACCAGAAGGGTCTGTGGGCTTCACAGCATGTGTATTTTGCCATCGTGCTGTAGAAACAAGGGATCATTTATTCTTCCATTGTGATTTCGTCAAGAAGATCTGGGATCACCTTGGTTGGATGCTGAGATATAATTTCTTTTTTATAAGTAATACTCTATAACAAAAAAAAAAGTTTGTATAAAGATCACGGGGACATACCCCTGGAAATCAAAACCGCAACACCATATCTACGTACACCAAAATATGTAACGAAATAAAGAAATCACGCTACGTCCAAGGTAGCGAGGAAAGAATAAATGAAGCAAGTGTCCTAGGAGGTAGCAAACGCTGGCCAACCCTCCGCTTGTTCCGCTCCATCCAATGGTAATAAACGCATCCTCCCAACATCTGGCCAAAAGATGACCGCCTTCGAAGTGTAACTCCAGCCGGCGAGAACAGAGTTACAATTTCTTTAGTACCACATAGGAGGACCTAGTGCGGCTGCAATCTTCCATAATTGGAGTGAGAGGTGCAAGTAGGATCGCCAATGCGGTTGTAGTATTGCTCTATCATATATGGATAGAGCGATGTAAACAACGGTGCGATGTCTTCTACAGGAAGTGTAGCAGTGCGAGCATTCAGGATGTTGTGATGGTTGAATTGGTAAGTAATGTGAAGCAGGCCCAACAAGGTAAGAAGCATGGGGTAGGCCACCAAGCCCAATGAAAATCACCGGGGACATGTTTGTGCATGAAAGCCTGATATGGGGCCATCTAACTTTGGGGAAGAGGAAGGCTCGCCTTGAGGCCATCAATCAAGAGGGGAGGAAGGGTTGCTCTAGCTAGGGTACAAGGTCACCCAAACAGATGCGGGGGGATCCAGGTCAGGGGTAGGGCTTTGAAGTTGGAGGGTCGTCACCAACCAAAAGGCAGCGCAATGCAAACGGAAACGAGGATGGTGATCACCAGGAGACAAGCACCGCAAAGATCGGGGGAGAACTGGCAAACTCAGCCGCCCTCCCAAGCTGTCATCCAGGTAATCTCGGGCGACTCAGAAAGTAGTAAAGAATTAAGGCCATATGGAATGTCAGCCGGGAAAGGGAAATGCCATGATCCTCGAGGGGATGGGTGGGGCTTCAAAATGTGACTCAAGACTTGGTTTTGATTCTGTAATCACGGAATATGATTCAGACTGCTTTGCGGGTTGGTTAATATCTATGGATGAAGACCCGAGGGGAGCTCAGAAAGCAGCAAAGGAGGACTCATATGTTTGTTACGCCTTTGGTGAAAGCGATTGTGAAAGTCTAGACATGGGTTTAGAGATGAATGGAGGTGGGGTGCTCTGTATAGGAGAGGAGGCGCTGATCGTGTACTAAATTGGAGGCAAGGGGGCAGACCCAAAGGGCCGAATGAGTGGGATGAAACGGATAATTACATCCGTTGGGATGATCTGGAGATGTAGGACGATGGAGAGGGCAAACTTTTGAAGATGATATTGCTACTTTATACGCGTATAGGGGAAACGGTGGCCAAAGGCAACATGAAAGAGTTTCGGAGCGTCAGGATGAGCCTAGGGAAACTGAATGAGTTATGGTGGCCATTAGCAAAGTTAAAATATGGGCCGCAGATGGTCTTCCTTTATTCCTTCAACAGGGCTCCAGGCGAGGATAGGTTTAACTTAGAGGATGAACCCAAGGCACGGAAAGAATGGTGGGCTATATTGGAAGATTAACGCCTGGGGCGGTACAATCTTAGACCTATGCCGCTTGATAGGAAACAAGCAAGACTGAGACGTAGGCACCTTAGAAGGCTAGCTGCGGAAAACAAGGAATTCCTCCAACCCAACACGTTGCAGGTGCACTTCAACAGGGAGGACGCTCCGCCCCACTCACCATAGGAATTCCTGCAGGTGCACCTTATTAGGGAGGATTCTCCACTCCACCTGCCTGAAAGCCCTGACAAACTCAGCAATCAGCCCAAGGTGACAAAACCAGCACGGAGGGTGAGGTTCATGCTTGATCATGAACAACCCAGAAGATGTGCGGCCACTTTGACGGATCGTCTTCATCTTGTAGAGGAAGAGGCTGAAATCAAGCTATGGGAGCTTGTACATGAAATTCTGCAGTGCATTGATAGTTCGGGTTGCCAAACCGCGTTGGATCGATATGAGTGGAGGCTTTATCCCTAGGGTGGCTGCTACTTGCGGATAAGCTACAGCGATCCATGTATGAGAAGATGACGCGTATAGCTTAAATGAAACAAATTTTGCTGGTAAGGATGGCTGATCAGCCTAGCAAGGAAAGCCTGTCCACACTACGGCAAGGAGGGGAGGCAAATGGGAAGAAGAACGTAGGGGGGAATGCAACGGAACGAAGGGAACAACCAAGGGGAAGTGGACGCAAAGAGCACTAGTGAGCAAAACCAGCGTACTACAGGGAGGTCTGATGCAAGGGTAGTGGCGCTACGGGCATGACTATTGAGGATTGGGAGGATCCGGCGTTTTGGAATTTTACGAACACCTACCTGGTAGCAGAAGCAAGACGTCGGCTTCGGCGGGGGTGAGCTGCAATAACAATTCCCTGGAGTCAAGCCCTCAGGATGAGGATGCCACCGAAACAAACTCTGAGGAGTGGTCCCCGGAGAAAAACTCGGCTGATTATATAAGGACTGGAGCACCTTGTTGATGAGGTCCTTGGTGGAATCGAGCAGATCAGTAGGAAGATCGGCAAGGAAAGGCCCAGGAAGCCGATTTCACTGGTAATTTGTGTACATAATTAGCATGCCTGCAAACATTTGGGACTGGTTATTGGTTTTGTAGCCTTGTGATTTTTGACATGGGTTGTAATTCTGGGCATAGGCTTAGGGGTGGCCCATTTAGAGGGATGGCTTAAGGCGTACTTAATAGCCGAGATGGGCCTGGATTAGCTGGGCCGACATTTCTTTTTAGACAGTTTCTAGGTTAGTGTTTTCATAGGCTAGCACTATCTCAAGGCTGCTTATGAATGCCTAGAGAATTATGTAACTATTTTTGAGCTCTCAAATCAATTTACCTTAACAAAAAAACCCCATAAACCCTAAAACATAAACCCTAAACCCTAAATGCTCTGCTATTCCTGGCTAACCGAGAGATGATGCATGGCGAAGAGAGAGCTGGTGAGGACCCTGATGAGGTGCCCAGCTCGACCACCTACTCTCCTCGGGGCCCACAGGATCGACGTAGCTGGAGCGAATTCTAGTCTGCATTGGAATGCCTACCACACGGGTCTTTATGGATTTCAGATGTTGTAGTACTTATTTTGGAACTCCTCTATGACTATGTTCATTTGTGTTAGGACTAAATGAGTAGGGTAGCTATGATGGTCTGACGAATACTGTTATATGACCTTTTAGGGCCATTTCTATAACAGTCCGACTTTTTTATTAATGAAATTTAACTAAAAAAACGGCTAAACCCTAAATCCCAAACCCTTAAGCCGAATCCCGAAACCCTAAACCCGAACCCCCAAACCCCAAACTCTAAACCGGAAAATCAACTCTTTTTATCTATTAATTTCGCCTACTGGAGCGACATTTCGTCAGAATCGACCTTTCATTTGGATGTTTGTTGGATGCGTCTATTACCTGTGGACGAAGCGCAATAAGCGTCGACTTGGAGAGCGTTTGTTGCCTCCTAAGACATTGGCCACATTTGTTCTTGCATCATTACCATGGACGTAGATTGATTTACTTTATTTCGATGTTAGTTACATACATGTGGTATACGTTACATTGTGTTAGTTTGATTTCCAAGGGTAAGCCCATGTGATTTTTGTACAGACATTTTATGGGTTATACATTATTGTAATAAGGTGTTATCCTAATTTAAACTCGAAAGAGGAATTTTAGGGGAGAACAAAAACGGAATAGCCTTGTTTAATATCGTGAGTGCGAATTGTATGGGCTCGATGGGTGAGGACATATCTATTGAGGGGTGAATCATTCTGGCAGGCGAGACAGCCAGATAGATGTTTATGGATCTGGAGACGACTACTGACTTTGAGGTATTTTGTTCGTCGACTCATCTCGTGGCGCATGGGGATGGTAGCAGGATTTCCTTTTGGTTCGATATGTGGTCCCCATCGGGTCCTTTGGTGGATGTCTTTGGTCGTGAGGAGATCGAGCGTTTCAGGATTCCTTATAAGGTCTCGGTGGCAGATTTCTTTGTTGATCCGAGTTGGCGGAGTTATATTAAGGGAGGTGATTTCCGGATTCATCGACATAGGCTAGCGTGGTTTGATAGATTGCGCGAGCTTCTGCCAGTCAGTTGTTATTCGTTGTCAAGTACTTCTGATCAGGTTATCTGGTCTTTACGTCCTGATGGATATTTTACTGATGCCACTACATGGAGACATATCCGTAACGATTACCAGGTTATTCATTTGGCTGGTTTTGTCTGATCTAAGGGCATGCTGCCACGGTTCTCTTTCATCCTGTGGTTGGCCGTTCAAAGGAGGCTATACACTTCCGACATGCTATTCAGTCTCGGAGTTTCGTCATCATCTACTTATGCACTTTGTGGTTCGAGGCGAGAGAGGTTAGACCACCTTTTCTTCACATGTAGCTACTTAGCAGAGGTTTGGTCGTATAATGTTGGTCGAGATGTTGCGGCGAACTTTTTGCGGAAGGGGTCTGCTATTACCGAGTTGTTCTCGCCGGATGGAGTCACACTTCGGAGGCGTTTGTCTTTTGCCCAGTTGTTAGAAGGATGTGTTTATTACCTGTGGGTGGAGCAGAACAAGCGCAGAGTTGGCGAGTATTTGTTGCCTCCTAGGATACTTGCCTCATTTATTCTTTCCTCGCTGCCTTGGACGTAACATAATTTCAGTTACATATTGTTGGTGTACGTAGTTATGGTGTTGCGTTTTTATTTCTGGGGGTTACCCCCGTGATCTTTGTACAAACTATTTTTTGATTCTACAAAAAAACCCTAAATCTTAAACTTAAATGAAGTCGCGGGAGGGGAATGAACGACTTAAGTCGAGGAGAGGGGCTTTCAGAACCCGTCGAGGTCAAACACTGAATCCCCTTCCCTTCTTTGGCGTCAAAAATAAAACCCACCCCTTAGAAAGTGTATTTTGTAAACACGTCTCTACATGAATACGCATTTAAAACCCGCCTTCATGTGGATGACACTAGCCTTATTAGTGAGTGTTTTGAAGAACAGCCTGTCACTGTTTTAAAACCCGTCCTCTTTACAATTTAGGGGGCACGCTTCGAAATGAGGTCATTATCCTTCAGAGGAAGGTTGCTGCACAATCCTCCGATGGGATGATCGTTCAAGGGAGAGAGTCCTCGAACTTCGAAAATTTGACACTAGTCAGGAAGCAAAGGCGCTGCAAAACTTCCTATAGGATGTGGAGTAGCATATCGATATATGCAAACTCGGTGCAGTCGTACCGCTCCTTGATACCTTAATATTGAGGAAATCTCCGCATCTTCTTCTCAATACTTGAATGTGAGGGTGTCATACCAAACCCTGATTGGTTTCGATCGCAAAGATTTTAGAGAGGGAGTAGGTTTTGATCACATCCATAAACCTTGCGAGGGATGCAAAACAATGGTGACGGACGCAGGTGAAGGACAACATGAGTGTTGGTCATCGTGCGATCGATGCTTGAGAGTCCTTGAAAAGGAGCTAACAGACATATTTCTACCTTGCAATGCAAGCTAGCTTCCGAGGAGGGCTTGAAGGGCCTCAAACACACCAGCACCATGAGGGAGTACGTGAAAAAGTTCACGTCGTTGATGTTGGATATACCCGATATGTCCGAGAAGACAAATTATTCAACTTTCTCGACAGTCTTCAACAATGGACATAGATCGAGGGCGTTGACAAGGTATGCAAGACCTAGCTTCGGCGATGGCAGCTGCGGACGCTCTATTGATCTCCGTATAGGAGGAGGAAGCAAGTAAACTAGGAGGCTTGTGACCAAACAGATGTGACCATGAAATGACGAGGATAAAGGAAGGCGTGATGGCAGGACGAAATCAAAGCATGGCGATGGTGACGGCTTGGCTAACGGGACAAATGACAGAATGAGGGATGAGTCGTGGACGAATCAAAAGGCACGTTCAAGCTGTTTTATTTACAACGGACCTCATCGAGCACAAGATTGTCCAAAGAAGAAAAGGTGGAACGCGATTATCGACACTGATGAGTATGCCTCCGAGTTTCGTCTTGCCCCATTGTAGCTCTTGAGGGCGTTGTAAGTGGGCATTGCAAGTGAAGAACGACATGGCTTGTAACAAGTTAATGTTTGTTCCATTGATGTTGGCGCATCAGCAAGGGTTGGCGATAGACCATCGGGGCAACGAATTCTTTTGTGGCGATCGCGTTGTACAACAGTAGTGGCTACGAGTGACGAAGTGCTTGTGGAAAGTGAAAGAGGTTAACTCAAAAAGTCAGCCCATTGACGGTGTAGCTAAAGGTGCTTCAATCTAAGTTGGCTCATGGAACGGAACTCTTGATCTAATTGTCTTCCCTATTGAAAATTTTAGGGATTAACTTCTTAGTGAAGGCGCGGGTCGAGATGGTGTCGCACCTGGACGAGCGAATCATAATGACCCAAGACAATCATACTTCGCGAAGGGCTGCGAAGGCCGTGCAAGTATCGACCATACAATTAGAGAAGAGCTGCGAAAAGGGCATGTTGGCGGATGCTTCTGACATAGCTGGTGACACAAAGACACACTAGAAAGTGAAGCTTATCCTTATACCACATCTAACAACGCCAAATAAGGTGCTGGAGTACAAAGTGAGCAGTACAAATTTGTATTTTGTAAAACACGAACCATATTTTATAAATTTTTCCTAAACATGTCATGGGTAATAAGCCAAAAAAATGATTAAAATGACTTCAAATTTAAAACTAATTATATTTTCGTATAATAATTAAACTCATTTATGTAAAATAAAACCAAATATAATTTTAAGTCACTGTAACCGCCGTAATGTTACCATCATGAATCTTGTCTTTTTACATACCTCCTCCATTTTCTTTCGGAAAAGAAAACCGAGTCCCATGATCTAAGGCCAACCCTAACCCCCATCCCACAACCCACCCGCAACGAAGGACTCTTCTCAATTGGCTTCGCGCTTCCACTATGATGGACGTGTCTCGATTCTCGAGCCGTTGATAAACAGCGGCTCCCCCGCAGTTGTATGGAAACTCGGAGCCGAAAGCGGGCGGAGGCCACCTCATCAGCCCCTTCTCAGTCTTCCACAGCCCCTCGCACCTCCTCCTCCAAGCGCCCCCGCCGCTCCTCCTCTACTGTCCCTACCTCCCCTGTCTCTGCCCGCAGGCGTGCAGCAGCCGCAGCAGCCACTGCCTCCTCTGTACATCCTCCTCCCACTGCCCATATGGACCCTTCTGAGCCTTCCAACTCCCGCCGTGATCGCCGCAAGCCCATCTCTGATAACTCCGACAAAGGCAAAGAGAAAGAACATGATTCCCGTTCGAGTAACCGAGATCGGGACAGGGAAAGGGAGAGAGAAATTGAGAGGACCTTTGGGCTGAATATTGATCGACACAACGACGACAATGACAGTGAAGGCGGGGTTGGGATTTTGCACCAGAACTTGACATCCGCTAGCAGCGCCCTCCAGGGACTGCTTAGAAAGCTTGGAGCTGGATGGGATGATTTCCTTCCCTCTCCAGGAATTGGGTCTGCATCCTCTTCTCAACAGAGTGGCCGGCTAAAGAAGATTCTTTCGGGATTGCGCCCGGATGGCGAGGAAGGAAGGCAGGTTGAGGCACTGACGCAACTTTGTGACATGCTCTCCATTGGGACTGAGGATTCTCTAAGTACTTTCTCCGTGGATTCTTTTGTGCCTGTCTTGGTGGGTTTGCTAAATCATGAGAGCAACCCCGATATCATGTTACTTGCTGCCAGGGCACTTACGCACTTGTGCGATGTGCTACCATCTTCCTGTGCTGCTGTTGTACACTATGGGGCGGTTTCCTGTTTCTGCGCGAGGTTGTTGACGATTGAGTACATGGATTTGGCAGAGCAGGTTAGTTGGTTTGAAAGGCATCTGGCCTGTGATTCCTTTGCTACTTCTGCCGTGATGTTGAAACTTTTTAATTGTTTTTTCAATTGAAAATGACAGTAATGTCTAATTGCTTGTCTGACTCTGCATGTTTGGTGTTGGGGCTTCAATTTGTTTTATGCAGTCTCTGCAAGCATTGAAGAAGATATCTCAGGAACACCCAACAGCATGTCTACAAGCTGGCGCGCTCATGGCCGTGCTTTCATACCTGGATTTCTTCTCGACCGGAGTTCAGGTGTGTGGTGTTCTTTTTGTTCTGCACATATGTTTCTGCTGCCCTATGAATGAAGCTCTGTTTGTTCTCTTGTTTCAGCGAGTGGCATTGTCTACTGCAGCTAATATGTGCAAGAAACTTCCCTCTGATGCAGCTGATTACGTGATGGAAGCTGTTCCATTATTGGCAAATCTTCTTCAGTATCATGATTCTAAGGTTTGGGTGTCACCTCCTTGTTGATGAAACTTTACTGGAAGGGTCATTTTTCTTTCTTGTTCTCATATATTGTGGTGGTAGGTGCTGGAGCATGCTTCTATATGCTTGACTCGCGTTGCAGAAGCCTTTGCCTCTTCTCCAGATAAGTTGGATGCATTATGCAATCATGGACTCGTTACACAAGCAGCATCGCTTATCTCTACCAGTAACAATGGCAATGCCCCGGCATCTCTTAGCACGCCAACCTACACTGTCAGTTTGCTTTAGCATTGCTGTAAGTGTAGTTGCTTTTGTGATTCTGATCATGATCACCTCGTTCTGCAGGGTTTGATCCGACTGCTTTCTACATGTGCCAGCGGATCACATTTAGGGGCCAAAACCTTACTGCTCCTTGGCATCAGTCATATTTTTAAAGAAATATTGTCTGGGTTGGGTACTTCTCATAATGGTTTGGTTCCACCTGTTTTAACCAGACCACCAGAGCAGGTAACAGTTTCAGTAGAGATGAATTTGTTATCCGGTGGAAAGTCGCTTTGGTTCCATTGTTTAGTTTCAGCGTTCCTTCTCTTACGTCGAAACACCCCATACCTTGGATTGCGACCATCTGCACTTAGTATACTTCGATAATTAATTTTGAGTTGCAACTCTCTGCATTTAGTTTATTCAAGAATTAATTTCGGTTAGCACATTAGTTTGGAATATGCCTTAGAAATCAAATTGCTTATGATTGAACCTGTCTTGCTAGTTTCTTCTTTGTTCTTTTTAACTTGTTTCAAATTTTGATTGTTATAGTCATGTCCTATCAGATTCCTGTTTTCTTCTGAGATTTCTTTTCCTCCCCAAATAAAGGAGCAGAACCTTATTTGTCAAAATGGAATTGGAATACATGATCTTGCTTTAATCCCCCCTTCTTTATTTTGTCCTTCTTACCTTCATCTTTGGTAACACAATTTTGTTATAATGATTCTAATTTCTTAGCATGAAACTGGTTTGGCGATTCCATGTTTTTGGTGGAAGAAATTTCATTTCATATACATAATACTAAACCCATAAAGTGAAGCCATGATTCATGTAAAATTTGCTTGACCAGCATTTATCTTTTTTCTATGATGACGAATCATGTGATATTTTCTTATTTTTTTTCTATGTTTCAGATCTTTGAGATTGTTAACCTCGCAAATGAGCTTCTTCCGCCTCTGCCACATGGTACAATCACTCTCCCTGTCTGCCCAAATATATTTGTCAAAGGACCAATATTGAAGAAAATACCTCCAAGTAATTCTGGGAAGCAAGATGAATCTAATGGTAATTCCCACGAAGTTTCTCCTCGTGAGAAATTGCTGAATGAGCAGCCTGAGCTTCTAAGGCAGTTTGGAATGGATCTTCTTCCTGTTCTAATTCAGGTCATTTATTTTTGCTTTTGAACTCTGGTCTCATCATTTTATCCTTTAGCCACTAACAAAAACATTCTGGTTTCTCATATTATCAGACGTATGGTTCTAGCATCAATGGTCCTGTTCGTTATAAATGTCTTTCCATCATTGCAAAATTGATGTACTTCAGTACTTCTCAGATGATTCAGTCTCTCCTATGCGTGACCAATATTTCAAGGTAACTTTTTGTGCTTTTAGTTTTAGTAGAAGGAGATGCATCATTCAGTACATCCTGGTTATATTTGTGAACCTTATTTCTTGTTACATGTGCATTGTTTCAGCTATTATTCATTCTTTTTTTTTTTTCTTTCAATTGGAAACCTGCAGCTTTCTTGCTGGTATTCTTGCATGGAAAGATCCGCATGTTCTGGTACCTGCCCTACAGATTGCTGATGTTCTAATGGAGAAGCTTCCTGATACTTTCTTGAAGATGTTTGTTAGGGAAGGTGTTGTTCATGCCGTAGATCAACTGATCTTGGCAGGGAACTCCAATTCCGGTCCTCCCCAAGCATCTTCTACCGAGAAGGATAATGAATGCGTTACTTCTACATCGTCCCGATCTCGACGGTATAGACGACGCTGCAATAGCACGAATATTGATGGTAATCCTGTTGAAGAATCTAAAAATCCTGTCCTCGCAAATACTGTTTCACCTCCGAGTTCTTCGGAAATTCCCAGTGTCAACTCCAACCTCCGTTCTATCGTCAGCGCCTGTGCCGAAGCGTTTAAAGATAAATATTTTCCTTTGGATCCTGGAGTGGCAGATGTTGGACTTACAGATGATCTATTGCGCTTGAAAAATCTCTGCACTAAGTTGAATCTCAGTGTTGATGATCAAAAGATTAAGCTTAAGGGAAAATCAAAGTCTGTTGGATCTCGCACATCTGATGATTCAGCCAACAAAGATGAAACATTGAGTGAGATCATTGCTGAGATGCTGTCAGAGCTAAGTAAAGGAGACGGTGTGTCAACCTTTGAGTTCATAGGAAGTGGTGTTATTGGAGCTTTGCTTAAGTACTTCTCATGTGGCTATTTCTTCAAAGAGAGAATTACAGAAGCCAACATCTCCAAGCTTCGTCAACAAGCATTGAAAAGATATAAGTCATTTGTGGCTATGGCCCTACCGTCTGGCACTACTGGGATGAATCCGACCCCAATGACTGTTCTAGTTAGGAAGCTTCAGAGCTCTTTGCTATCTCTAGAACGTTTCCCTGTTGTGCTTAGTCATTCTTCTAGGTCTAGTGGCAATGGCCGCATCTCTTCTGGGCTTAGTGCACTCCCTCATCCCTTTAAACTGCGTCTTTCTCGAGCGTCTTGCGAGAAATCTCTTCGTGACTATTCCTCGAACATCGTGCTCATAGATCCGTTAGAAACTCTGGCAGCTGTGGAGGAGTTTCTGTGGCCACGAGTTCAGCGCGACGAATCTTGTCAAAAGTCCTCTGCATCAGTAGCTAATTCTGAGCCCGGGTCAGTAGCACCCATCGCTGGCGCTGCTTCTCCATCGACATCTGTGCCTACCTCTGCTGCTCGCTGTCCTTCCACTAGGTCCAGATCCTCTGCGAACATAGGGGATACAAATAAAAGGGAGAATGCTCTAGAAAAAACCTCAGGTTCATCAAAAGGGAAAGGCAAAGCAGTTTTGAAGCCTGCTCAGGAGGAAGGAATAGGTCCACAAACCAGAAATACTACACGAAGAAGAGCTGTTTTGGGTAAAGATGCCGAAGTGAAGCCATTAAATGGAGAATCTAGCTCTGAGGTAGCTGATGGAAGATCTTGTGTTGTACTCTTTTTGGTTGATATAATATTGTCTCAATTTAATTTGGAGTCTGGTGCAATGTTTCACTACAAATTATGCAAGGTCTTATTATTCTTGGACAATCACCATGATTTGTCTTTGTATAGCCTTTTAGCAGAATGTTGAATTACTTTGTTCGAGGTACTGAAATGATAGTCATTCATTATATTAGGGACGGGAGATTTATGAATGTGGACGATGTTTGCGGCAGCAATTCTAGTTTTAATTACTATCTGTTTGGCTGAGAATTGGATTGTCCATTGGATGAGTATTTGCAATCTTTTTCAGGAAAGATGTCGTTCATCCATGCCTCTTATTGCCATTTTTGCGGTTTACCCAGGATCTTTCGTGGATTACTGCTAATTTCGGCAGTCGTGCTCTAGGTGGACTTGATATTTTATTTAGGGAATATCTTCATCCATGCCTCTTATTACAATTTTTCTGGTTTACCCAGAATCTTTCATGGATTCTGCTAGGTTCGGTGGTTGCGCTCTAGGTGGACTTGATATTTCGTTTAGTGAATATGTGTTGATGCTTGTTATCTTGTTTTAGCCATTTCAATTATCTTATCCTGTTTTACCCATTACAATGATCTTATCCTGTTTTATGGAAGGACGAGGAGTTGGATATTTCTCCTGTGGAGATTGATGATGCTTTGGTTATAGAAGATGATGATCTATCTATTGATGAAGACGATGATCATGACGACGAAGATGTATGTAATTTCAGTATTTTTGCATCTGCATAGTTTAGTTACAGCCAATGATTGGCAATGTTGGCTGCTTAAGCCCAGCCTGGTGGGCCGTAGTCATTACACCAATCATGTGACACTGTGTAATGGGAGTATTATCACGTGTCGATAGTTTTCTGTTGAATAAGTTGAAGGTTCTCTGGTTGTTGGATATCATGTCAACATATTGGGAAAGGGTAGAAGAATGGGACCTATTGTGGGACATACAATGCATTACAGATGAAGTAGTATGTTGAAAGATCAGTACCATTGACTGAATCCTTGGTTATTCATTTACCAGGAAAGAGCACACTAGCATTGGTTGGCCTTTTTTCATCGATAACATAAATTTAATGAGGTGTTTGTTCTCTGTTGTTTGTCATGGTGCACATGCATAACCTAATGTTCATTCCGCTTGAATTAGGATTATTATTGCTTGATTTTGTCTTCTAATTGCAGTAAAATTGCTTTTTCGTTTTCTTATTTCAGGTTTTAATTCATGATATCCAGCAGAAGGTGCTAAAGCCAGTCTGCATGACCGAGAAAGGACATGATGTGAAACTAGGGGACTCAGTTGAGGGTAACACTGTCCATGATGCTACTACTGACAAAGAGTCTACACCAGCTTCGGGCTCTAGTAGTAAAGCTGCTGCTTCTCAGGGTTCTGATTATGCAGTATTGAGAAGCAGTGCTGCCTTTGGAACCAGAGGAGCAATGTCTTTTGCTGCCGCAGCCATGGCAGGTATAGGTTCCACCAATGGTCGAGGTCTTAGAGGAAGGGACCGTCAAGGACGCCCTTTATCCGGTGGCCCAAGTGAACCTCCAAAATTGCTGTTTACAGTGGGCGGGAAACAACTTAGTAGGCATTTGACTATTTATCAGGCCATCCAACGACAACTTGTCCTTGACGAGGGTGATGAAGACAGGTTTGCTGGCAATAATTTTGTATCTGGCGAAGGAAGTCGGTTTTGGAGTGACATATACACAATCACATACCAGAAAGCAGAAGACCAAAGTGATAAGGGTTCTTCTGGAGGATCATCCAAGATCGCAATTGTCAAAGCTCCCAAATCTGTCCCTTCACCTTCTAACTCTGATGTTCAGCAGCAACGGATGTCTCTTTTAGATAGCATATTGCAAGGAGAGCTTCCTTGTGATCTTGAAAAATCTAATCCCACTTACAATATTCTGGCATTGCTCAGGGTGTTAGAAGGACTGAATCAACTTGCACCTCGTTTGAGAAGTCAGATAATCATTGACAACTTTGCTGAGGGGAAGATATCAAATCTGGATGAACTTAGTGAGACTGGTGCACGGGTACCTGCAGAGGACTTCATAAATAGCAAGCTTACTCCTAAATTATCTAGGCAAATCCAAGATGCCCTTGCATTATGCAGTGGAAGTCTACCATCATGGTGCTTCCAACTTACAAAAGCTTGCCCATTCTTGTTTCCTTTCGAGACACGCCGACAGTACTTCTGTTCGACAGCTTTTGGTTTGTCTAGAGCCTTGTACCGACTTCAACAGCAACAAGGTGCTGATGGTCATGCGTCTGCTACTGATAGAGAAGTGAGAGTTGGAAGACTACAGCGCCAGAAGGTTCGTGTATCAAGGAACCGTATATTGGATTCTGCTGCTAAAGTAATGGAGATGTATTCTAGTCAGAAAGCAGTACTTGAAGTGGAGTACTTTGGTGAAGTTGGGACGGGATTGGGTCCTACTCTGGAGTTCTACACCCTTCTTAGTCATGACCTGCAAAAGAGTAATCTAAAGATGTGGAGATCAGGCTCTTCAGTTGATTTATCCGCAATGGACGTCGACCTGAATGATCAGAACAAAAAAATCAGAAATGCAGATTCTACTGTGGAAGATGAGGAAATAGCAGTCGCTCCCTGTGGTCTTTTCCCTTGTCCATGGCCTCCCAATACCGATTTATCTGATGGTAGCAGGTTTTCTAAAGTCATCGGCTACTTTTGCTTGTTGGGGCATGTGATGGCCAAAGCTCTTCAAGATGGGCGGCTCGTGGACCTGCCACTTTCGCCAGCTTTTTATAAACTTGTAATTGGTCAAGTAAGGAATTTTAACCTTTTTTCAAAGTAATTATTGTTGTGGTAATTGATATTACTGTTCACATCATTGTCGATATGATGATTTTTGGTGGCCCAAACCCTACTTTACTGGTTAAAGGATGCCTTCTCGTAGGGGACAGTCAGTTTATATTTTCATGATTATGCATCAGATAATCTCATCTCTTTACATTTTCAGGAGCTTGATTTACATGACATTTCTTCTTTCGATGCTGAGCTTGGGAAGACACTGGAAGAATTGAATGCTCTTGTTTATCGCAAGCAATTTTTGGAGTCCACTTCCCATGAGAGTTCTGGTGCAATAGCTGATTTGCGCTTCCATGGTGCTCGAATTGAAGAACTCTGTTTTGATTTCACCCTTCCTGGGTATCCAGATTATATCCTGAAGACGGGTGATGAGACAGTGTGTGACTATTACCCATGCAATCCATAGGAGTGGTGTCTGCTTTTTTAATGACTGTAGATTAATTAATTAAATTTCAGGTCGACATTCATAATTTGGAAGAGTATCTATCTCTGGTGGTTGATGCGACTGTAATAACAGGAATCACTCGACAAATGGAAGCATTTAGAGCCGGCTTTAATCAGGTCGAGAATCATTATTCCCTCCCCCTCCCGGATAAGGCTCTTCTTCCGTTGTAATGCATACGCTTTGCTCTGTCTGGTTTGGTGGGTTTTTTTTAAAGGAAGGGCGGAGGAGGGGAGGTGTTAATCTTTATGCCTTACTTGATATGTTGTCTGAGTTTATTGGCTTTGTCACTTCAATATATGTCTGATATGCTCAAGTTTTCTTTTATGGTAGATTAAAGGTCACTGCCTTCATTTTCCTTTTGTTTTAGCTATTGAGTTGGCACCTCATTAGTTATCTTCAAAACCAGTTTGCTTCCTTATTAGGAGACTTGGAAAAAAATCCGTAAGAGATGTCTTTCCTGAAGCCACTTGGAGGGGTTCTTGTTGCATCTTTTGTTGCTCTATAGATAGTCTTTTATGTCTTTGGTTTGATTCTTCACCAGACAAAGTTTGAAATGAGTTTATTTCTGATCAGTTTCTGTAGATATTTATCCTTGTCCTTGGCAACTATTGCATATGTTTTACTTTGCATATCTTCTGAATGGCCCATTGATGATGTACCTTGTGCAATCTATGTTTTCCTTCTATAACATAATCAACCTTGGTCGGGTATCAGGTTTTTGATATCAGTACTTTGCAAATATTTACCCCACGTGAGCTGGACTACTTGCTATGTGGACAATGTGAGGTTTGGCAAGTAAGTTAGTCTTCTTTAAATTTTCAAAGCTGTTAATATTATTTGCTAGTTCAATTGAGTCTCCTTTGCAGGCAGAGTCACTGGCCGAACACATAAAGTTCGATCATGGCTATACTGCCAAAAGCCCTGCAATTATCAATGTAAGCTCTCGATGGTTGCTGGATTGTTTCCTCTCAATTTGTTTGGGATGGGTGCATGTGCCATTTATTTATGTAACTAGGGGGGTTGGATGGGTTACTTTTCTGGAGTTGTCCTAGGACGCTTCACAAGCTCTTATGATGAAGCTATTTCTCTCAACTATGGTGATGACATTTTCTCTATATATGGTGTCAGTTGCTTGAGATCATGGGAGAGTTCACCCCGGAGCAACAACGAGCCTTCTGCCAATTTGTTACGGGTGCTCCAAGGTTGCCACCTGGTGGCTTAGCCGTCCTGAATCCAAAGCTAACAATTGTAAGAAAGGTATGGAACTTCACACTGCAATGAGATGAATGCAAATTGTCGGAAAATCAGTTTGCTGCATCACCTGGCATGACACAAGTTCGATTATGGTTGACGGTTGGCAAAACCTGAGACATGAGTCGCATGTTGTCACTTTGGGAAGGGGAACACTTGGGAAGTTTGTCATATTCTTATGCGTCATGATGTGAAATCAGATAAAACAGAAGGTAGATAACAAAGTTAGGACACTCCAATGGGAACTTGGAACTCTTTTGAGTTTTTGATGCATGGTTCACAGACAATGGCTTTCAATTTGTTTTTGGTTGGGTTATTTCCTGCTTCGATAAATGCTTTCTTCACTGCATGGTATGATAAAATAATGGCATCATCATGTTCATGTGGCAGCATTCTTCTACGGCAACTAGTGTACCAACTAATGGGGTTGGGCCTTTAGAATCGGCTGACGATGACTTGCCTAGCGTCATGACTTGTGCCAATTACTTGAAACTCCCGCCATACTCTTCTAAGGTAAGGAATTCACCAGTTGGGTAAAGTTTGCTGTTGATGAGTCAACTGCTACTGATGGTTGCTGCTGCTATGGTGACAGGAGATTATGTACAAAAAGTTGATGTACGCCATCAATGAAGGGCAAGGTTCTTTTGATTTATCGTGAGGATTACAAGAAGGGGAGGGGAGAGTAAATCGGGCGATTCCGTTACAGATTATATATAGGACAGCAGTTTTATGGGCAAAATCTGTTGGGTAGGAGAGGAAGGACACCGGGAATGGGGCTGATTTTATTTTGTTTTGCTGTCTGGCGTCATATTCCCTTTCCTTATAAATTTTTTAGGCAGCATCCGTTGGTTTTGCAAGTATTTTACCTTTGGGGTAAGTAATCTGCTCCTGCCGGTCGAAGTCTGGTTGGTGAGGAGTCGTAGCATGTCGAGACCTCTTCTGACAATCCTCCCCGAAGTCGAAACGCAGCCCAGGGCTACTCAGTTATACTCTACATTTGGGGGAGATAAAATTCAATCTGTTAGAATTTTTTTAAAAATGGTTTTACTGCTACCAGACTGTAAATAAAAAATTAGCTGTCCCAGTTTCTGAAGGATTAAATATGTTACACCCGTGGCGGCGGTTCTATTTTTCTTCTGAGTATCCATAAAGGTAGAACAAGTAATTTGGGCAATGGAGCCTTTTAATTACCGTGGGTGGTGGGATGCCAACCATGCTCGTAGACTCTTTGAGAAGATGGGATGTAAAGATGTCATCAATATCCATTTTGGGGATGCTTTGGAGGTTCTTAAATTGTTTAACATAATGCTAAATGAGGATTTGAGCTTTTATGACGGAGTGATTATCAATCTGATTTCCTCTTTAGCACCTTCGATTGTGGTCAATATACTGAGTCTGGAGCTAGTCTGCGTCGACTGACTCCACTTTGCCAATATGTTGGGATTAGACTCAGTATGCTAAGATGATCGGATCCAGTCTACATCGACTAGAGTCCGTCAATGGAAGGAGGGAAAAAATCAAGAATAATATAGTTAAATGTGACGATTGAACGATAGTGGAAGCCGTGATGGAATGTTTGACGGTTATTTGTCTATTATCTATATATATGGATAGTTTGGATTGTAATAAGACACGGACAATATTTCATATCTAGGGGGGCATTTAGTTGTCTTCTTTGGGTTTTCTGTCAAGTGTTGTAATCAGATTGAGGTGTATTTTGACAGTAAAACTAGAATATCGTCCCAGGAAAAAGAATGTTCTCCTACGAGTCAAGCCAAAAGAGCATTGATTGTCGAACCAAAGTGGAGGTTGGCTTCCACATGAAAACTGACCTGGATGGTTTTCCCCCGTCGATAGCGCCACTCCTGCCTTCAAAACTCAAACATTGGTCCTAATCAATCAAGGTTACCTTCTTCTATATGAGGTGTAAATATCACTCTCATTTTGCAGTACCCCTTCCATGTCATAGAATGTGTCTACATGAAGGAAGAGAATGAAGAGCCATATCGACAATGAACCTATGCTTCCCCACACTAATGTGGGGAAGGGATGTAGCAACAATCGAGGGTAGGCTGGGAAAGGGAAAGGGGAAAGGTTAGCGTTGATTCGAGGAGGAAGACAGAATTTTGAGTTGTTGGGCATCACCGATGACTTAAGCATGCAACATTTAATGTTGGATAGTAAGCTAAATGTAATGGGCAATGAATAGCTGAAGCACTCTACCTTACATCATTTGGGAATCTTTTCCGTTGTTATTTTCGTGGATTCAAGCATCATAAATTTCATATCCGAACATCATTCTGCTGGTCTTTTCTTCTTTTATGTCCTATTAAGTTGGTAAATTTCCTAGTTACAACTTTCATTAACTATAGAAAGACCCACATTATCTTTTGGAGGAACACCTCTTTGCTGTCTAAATATTACAGATATGAGCAATTTCTGACCAAACTGGAGCTTATTGGAATGGAAACGAATCCAGTGGGACAAATGTCTATCTAAAAGTTGCCAACGCGGCGTGATCACCTTTAGGCTGCTATTCTGGACGACGAAATGACCCCGAACACATCCTACAGACAATAACAGACCTGCCACCAGCTGAAGCAGCAATAACCTGGCCAAACCCATAGCTAGAAGCCTCAGCCTCCTCTCTCTCTTTTGCTTTGGTTTCTTTAAAATAGAGGGAATAGAGTATACCTTAAAATGAAGAAAGGATGGTGGGATGGAAGTTGACCTTCCAGGTCTTTAGGGGGGGTGAGGAGAGGAGGGAGGGATTCATAGAAAGGAAGTGTTTTTGAAGTAAATCAAACAGGGAAAACGAGAACTTTGGGGTTGGAGCAGGGATGGAAGATTGGTGTGGTGAAGGACAGAGTCAGCCCAATAACTTTGCTTCTCCCTACCTCCCTCCCTCCCTCCATCCTTATCATTTCATTTCCTTCTACTTGTTATTACCTTGCATTCCTGTTTACACCAGAAAATACGGTTTCCTACGTCTGCAACAAGCAAAGATCAAACCCCTACTGCAGACGCAGCTGTCATGGTATAGCTGCATATGCAAGGGTCTGGAAGAAAATTAGCGAAAATGCAGATCAATGCTGATAATTTATCCCAGCCCTTGCATGAGGCTCTGGATCATCTTAACAGCTTGTATCACGAGCATCAACTCAAATATCAGAGATAAGATATTATCCCCACATAACGATTCATAAATCAAATCCACCAAAGCCATCTAAATAAGCGAGTGCAGGACTCCTATACACCCAGATAAATTTCATTCATCATTTAAATCCTCCCCTGGTGTTAATGATTTCAACCACATCAGTAGCGATGGAATAGCCTTTATTGAAGCACAGGGTCAGAGAAGCAAAACGTATTACTGCTTTTGGCCTCAACTATACCCATAAGAGAACGATTCATGATGAATTTACTCAACTTGCCAATTCAGTTTTGAGAATAATCCCTGTTTTCTTTAACAAGACTCAATTCTGCTCAACAACTGAAGCAACAATAACTAATTCACGAAGAAAAAACCGTAAAGGTGCCTTCGACCTGGTACGTCGCGGAGATTCACTCATGATACGACCTCCTCATCTACCATAAACTCAAACAAAGCCCGAGAGATAGCCACAATTTATCCACTTCAAGAGCATAACATAATGGTTGCAGAGAGTGCAACAAACGCGCCGAGAAATGACAAAAGGATGATTGCGTCATTCCCATTCTCCTGAAAGAGGCAACAAACTGAATGAAAACAAGCATCAGGAAAACACCCATATGCTACAATTATCACAGGCAGTGGGACAG
Source organism: Melastoma candidum (assembly GCA_023653495.1). Classification (NCBI taxonomy): domain Eukaryota; kingdom Viridiplantae; phylum Streptophyta; class Magnoliopsida; order Myrtales; family Melastomataceae; genus Melastoma; species Melastoma candidum. Next base: position 23,739,644 of record CM042883.1, on the reverse strand, counting down.
GGTATTACTACCAGATCCCTGTTCACGAAGATCCCATTAGGTCCCCTTGCAGCCTTAAGGGAAGGCAAGAAACAACAACAACATCATGAGAAAGAAATTCTCCTAAAATAATGACTGGCATATCCTAACAATACGAACACGGGTGAAATATAGGCCTTATCAAGAAGGGGTACCTCTTGAGGGAGGTGCAAGGAGCGTTTATACTTCTGATTACCCGGGTCCTAGATGAGGGAAAAAGGGAAACTCTTTTAGCCCTAAATGGAAAGACATTGGAAGGAAAGGAGGATAATTACCAAGGAGACAGCTTTGTTGAAAAACTCCGATGCCATAAGAAAGTGTTGACAAGCGAGTTTGTGATCAGGGGATGCCAATCCGCAAGCAACGTAAGCCTTGCCCAAGCACCAATTAGCATGGGGATTACTCCTGTTAAGAAACAATCCGAATCGAAGCTTCTGGATTGCATCTGTTTCATCATTGATATGATTGATGATGATCGGAGGCTGCTTATGGGACGAAGGGAAGAGCGGAGTTGAACTTACCATCGATGAAGAGCCTCTTGGAGTAGAGGCTGTTTTGACACTCGGCGATTCCAAGCAAGGCCTCCCCCCAGGTGAACCAGTTACTCGGCGTTGAACGGCCAGTCCTGTGGAGAGCTTCGGCGCGATCGCAGACTCTCTCTAGCGATTCAAGTTCCATGCCCTCCATCGAGCTGTTGGAGTCGAAGCCCTTTTGAAACTCGGCAATTCCAAGCCTGGCCTCCCCACAAATCGCACAGCCAGTCCTGTGGAGAGCTTCGGCACGATCTCGCTCTAGCGATACAAGTTCCATGCCCTCCATCGAGCTCTTGGAATAGAAGCTGTATTGACACTCGGCGATTCCAAGCCTGACCTCCGCAGAAATTGCCCAGCCAGTCCTGTGGAGAGCTTTGGCGCGACCGCAGGCTCTCTCTAGCGATTCAAGTTTCATGCCCTCCATCGATCTTTTGGAGAAGAAGCTGTCTTGAAACTCGGCGACTCCACGCAAGGTCTCCCCACAAATTGCACAGCCAGTCCTGTGGAGAGCTTCGACGCGATCCCAGACTCCTTCTAGCGATTCAAGTTTCACGCCCTCCGTCGATCTCTTGGAGTAGAGGCTGTTTTGACACTCGGCGACTCCAAGCAAGGATTCCCCCCAAGGGAAGCAGTTATCCGGCGGTGCACAGCCAGTCCTGTGGAGAGCTTTGACGCGATACCTGACTCTCTCTAGCGATTCGTGCTTGTTCTCCATTGATCGCCAAAGGGATTTGTTTTTCCTTCGAAACCGATGAAGAAGATTTAATTTTAATATGGAAGCAAATATGGGTGGATCCATCCAAAATATTATAATATTATTAAAATTACGTTTTGTTTGCGTAGAAGTTTAGATTCGAATTTCCAAAATTACGTCTTGTTTCCCTAGGAATCTAAACCGTTGGGTTTACCGCGGTGCACAGCCTCCCTAAACATTGGAGGATTGTACGGTTGTAGGGTTGGTTTTTTTAAAAATTCGTCAAAAACCGTTCGAGTTTGAGAAATTACAGAAATACCGTCGAAGGGGCGCGTTTTCAAAACGCGCCCCCCGAATAACAAAGAGGGCGGGTTCTCAAAACCCGCCCTCCGTGTAAAAAGATAGGGGCGGGTTCTCAAAATCCGCCCCTATGTCGCTGAAACAATGCCCCATAAAGGCGCGTAGGGCGGGTTTTGAGAACGCGCTTTCTAAACACTTAGGAAAATTTTGACCAAGCGCCAGGCCGCCTGTGCCATGTCCAAAAGGGGCGGGTTTTGAAAACCCGCCCCTACCTTATGTCCACCGGGGGCGGGTTTTCAAAACATGCCCCTACGTTATGTCCACCGGGGGCGGGCATACAAGTCCAAAAGGGGCGGGTTTTGAAAACCCGCCCCTAGCCCTATTACAACCCGCCCCCGACTAAATTATACAAGGGGCGGGTTTCGAAAACCCGCCCCCCATCCGACTAAAAATAGCCAACTCGACCCTCCCGACCCATCCTCCCCCAAAAAACCCTAGTTCCCTTCCTCCTCCGCCGTGCCGCCTCCTCCTCCGTGCCGCCTTGCCGTGCCGCCCTCCGTCTTGCCTCCCCATCTGTCGTGTCGCCGTCCCTCCGTGTCGCCGTCCCTCCGTGCCGCCGTCCCTCCGTGCCGCCGTCGCTCCGTGCCGCCGTCCCTTCACGCTTGGTCAAAATTTTCCTAAGTGTTTAGAAGGCGCGTTCTCAAAACCCGCCCTCATGTAGGGCGGGTTTTGAGAACGCGCCTTTATGGGGCATTGTTTCAGGGACATAGGGGCGGGTTTTGAGAACCCGCCCCTATCTTTTTACACGGAGGGCGGGTTTTGAGAACCCGCCCTCTTTGTTATTCGGGAAAACGCGCCCCTTCGACGGTATTTCTGTAATTTCTCAAACTCGAACGGTTTTTGACGAATTTTTAAAAAAACCAACCGTACAACCGTACAATCGCGTAGGACTGTTTAGCAGAACAGCTTGATGGGTTTTTAACTTGCCTCTTATAGCTAGCATTCGGCTGAAGGATTAGTTGAGCTTCCTAAGTTGTTTGTCCAAAATTCTTCAGGCGGAGCAGGACACGGCCGAGGTTTATGCGCAAATAACCTTGCTTCCCGACGGAGATGTAAGCGTCTTTTTTATTTTTCAAAAAAATTCTTAAAAGTATTCCCTGATTCCTTGCCATATTGATTATGTTGTTCTGGTATTCTTTTGCAGCAATCTGATCCCTAAAGCCCCGATCCGACCACTACCCAGCCGGCGAGGCCAAGAGTTCATTCATTTTGTAAGGTTCTGACTGCTTCTGATACGAGCACCCATGGTGGCTTTTCAGTCCTAAGGAAGCATGCTACCGAGTGCCTTCCTCCGTTGGTACTTGATTTCCTCAATTTTATCAGCGTACATAATTGCATAATTTTCATAACTATCTAACCCCATGGAGTTTCATGTTTACAACGTTAGGATATGACCCAGTCGACCCCAACACAGGAGTTGGTCGCCAGGGATCTCCATGGCTATGAGTGGAAGTTTAAGCATATATTCACAGGTCAGCTTCTAGTTAAGCTTCCTCTAGAAGTATAAATTGTGGGAGTTGTTTTCGTTTTTAAATCTCCCACCAGGTCGGTCATTGATAATGTGTTTCTATGTCCTATTTTAATAAATCGTGCAGGCCAGCCTCGAAGGCACTTGCTAACAACGGGGTGGAGTACATTTGTCACTTCCAAGATACTAGTTGCTGGTGATTCTTTTGTTTTTGTGAGGTATACTCTTTGGTTCCATCAGTCCTTGCCATCTTTTTCTTGTTCAATACCGTGGTATTTTGACAAGCTTGTGGCTTTTGAGTTTCTCTATGCATATTTTGACATTGATTCATGTGGAATAGGGGGGACAACGGAGAATTGCGTGTCGGTGTCAGGCTTGTGGGTCGTCAGTAGAGCAGCATGCCTTCATCTGTAATATCCAGCCAGAGCATGCACCTTGGAGTTCTTGCAATTGCCTCTCACGCCGTTACAACACAAACCCCTTTTTGTGGTGCATTACAAGCCCAGGTTTAAAAGAACTACATTGGATTGTCCTTGTGGTGTAACTGAATGAAAAATTTAATCGACAGTCGAACTTGTAGGATAAATCAGTTCATCATAAGCTTGAACAAGTATTTGGAGTTTGTCAACAACAAATTTGTTGTGGGAATGAGGTTCAAGATGAGGTTCGAAGGGGAAGATGCTCCTGAGAGAAGGTATCAGGCTTACAACCTACAGGGTTTTCTTTTATTGATATTCTATTTTGCAGTTTCATTGCTTATATTGATTGCATCTACCGCTTTCTGTTTATTGCTTTGACTTAAAGGTTCTCCGGAACCATCACTGGTGTTGAAGATATTTCTCCTCAGTGGACGAATTCAAGATGGAGATCATTGAAGGTTAATATCACTGCACTTGCTTGCTTGCTCCACAAAAATCCTCTTCTGGTAATGTAGATTGATAACATCAAAGCCTTTGTTTACCAGGTTCACTGGGATGAGCACTCTTCCGTCCCAAGGCCTGAGCGGGCTTCACCTTGGGAAATTGAACCATTTGCCCCTTCTGTGCCTGTTGGTTTGAGTCGGTCAAATGCGACAAAGAACAAGAGGCCTCGACCTCCATCCGAACTCCCCTCCCTAGGTAATTGCATTATTCTTTTGTTGTTATACCTTTCCTTTTGAGCCTTGAGGTGGCGACCAATCCTGTTGGTTTGATCTTGTGGTCCTATATTACTGTTTAAATACAGGGAATTCTGCAACATGGTGATGAGGATATTCATATGCTCAAGTCAAGATGTAAAGAAAATGGGTGCGGCGGGGAGCAAGCTGCCTCTATCTTCGGCAGAGGATAAAGATCCCTCCTCAAACCAACCTATAACCCTTTCTCATTCCTAATCACCCCCCTAACATGTTGTTGAGCTAACAGAGAGTTGGAGATACAAATATTTTCGAACCGAGATTGAGTTTACATTCAAGTCAAACTAGAGCTCAAGATAATTGAATCAAGTCAGGTTCTATATGTTTCCGTAGGAATCGAAACCAACACGTGCGAATGAAACAGTAATGAAAGTAAACTGTGGCCACCGGAAAACTAAACAAAAGATGACAGAAAGAACATGATGCTTACTGCCATTGGAACAATTGAACACTTGATTACAGCCCTTAGGTCTGATAGTGATTGTCGTGTTTACAGACAGTTGACGGACTTTATTTATATTACGACACCTAATAACCATTGCCCTCAACCGTCGTATACCCTGTCTGACACGTGTGTGTGTCTAGTGTGTTTCTGTCTCCAGTATCAGAAAACCAAAATATCCACACAGCCGGCAGTTCAAAATATCCACACAACCGGCCGCAACAGCATCCATGCACGGACGTTCACTTCTTTGGGCTAAACTTTACAGAGTAGCCAATCCGCAGCTCACGATGCTTCTCATGAACCCACTGGAGGAAAGAAAACGTGAATCCATTAGCAACATCGTAGAATCCAATTTGGTAAAAAAGGATGAAGAATTCACCTTAATCGAGGTCACAAGGTCCGGAAAACCCTCCCTTGTGTAGGAGTACTCCCAAGCAAATTGCTTGAAGCCACTATGCTCAATACGGAGAGAATGTGCATCCGTACGTAGTGTGATGGCATTGTCGACGGATCGTTTTTCTAAATCAGCATTACCAGTCCAACTGGTACGATATATCCCCATACACCACTCAGCATTCAGGGTCCCAGAACACCTCCACGAGTCACCCCAACCAACACTGATATTCTGTAAAAGAAAATGTTAGTCCATAAACTAATAACAAAACAACAAAACAAACAAAGTACAGAATAATACCGAGCTTCCAAGGTAGAACTTTCCCGTAAAGCCTGGATGAACCTTATAACCCTCCCCAGAAAGGGGTTCTCTATCAATAGAAATAGAAACTGAAGCATATGGACAAGGCTGAAACCAAATACAACTAGACAAATTAGAACCGAATATCAAAAACTTTCAAAAAAAAGTCATTAAAGATAGGATACAGACTACCTCACAGGCAAACACAAAATTGTCACCCTTCTTGTGCTCCTTGTACTAACAAAGTAAAACAAAATGTCACAACATAAAACAAAAATTAAAAACATGAGGTGAAACCACTACCTTAAAGGAAAATGAATGGATCTGAAAGCCCACTGAATTATTATCAGGACTCAGATGTCCCGAAAAAACCAACTGAAAAAAGAGCAATACTATCAATTCATAATTAGGAATCAAAATGTCAAATTAGAACACAATACCAGCTTACCTTCGGCAGTAAAGCCAGCTGGTAATCCACATAACATGATCCAGCTTTTAGAAAAGTGCCATCCTCTTTTTCAATTTTTTCCAACCTGTATAAAACTGTTAGAAAACCATAAAACTAACACAGAAACATTAAAAAAAAATACCTGTGATCAAGCCGATAACTCCCATTATCAACAGCTCCCTTGTCGGGAACATTCAAACTCCCAAAACTCAAACCAATACGACCAAGCACAGCTATAAACTTCGAGATATACATTTTAAGAAGAAGCTGAGGCAGATAAGATGCACAAACAGGTCACCATCAATCAAAAAAGCCAAAACGAATTACAAAGCAGTGCAGTTCATACAAATTAACCGGTTTAATCAAATCACAACTGATGCAAGAAACAATCAATAAAGCTCTTCGATCAAAGTTAACAAATGAACAGTAACTCGTAGCACCACTGTCAGACCAACGTGAATGCGATTGAATTTCTCCATTTTTCTCAAAGAAAAATCAGTCTATGCTCACTTCGTCGGTAGCTTTGGATAGCAGAAACACAACATCTGTCAGGTGCCTACAGTTCCCCGTCCCAACCACAGACAAGGAAGCTCGTGCCAACACACTTAAAAGGAAGAAATCATACAGAGCAGAACAACCCTTACCCCGATAAGAAAGAACTGAAAAATGAAATACATAAATTTATCAACATTTGCAGTGCAGTTCCTACAAATTAACCGGTTTAATCAAATCACAACTGATGCAAGAAACAATCAATAAAGCTCTTCGATCAAAGTTAACAAATGAACAGTAACTCGTAGCACCACTGTCAGACCAACGTGAATGCGATTGAATTTCTCCATTTTTCTCAAAGAAAAATCAGTCTATGCTCACTTCGTCGGTAGCTTTGGATAGCAGAAACACAACATCTGTCAGGTGCCTACAGTTCCCCGTCCCAACCACAGACAAGGAAGCTCGTGCCAACACACGTAAAAGGAAGAAATCATACAGGGCAGAACAACCCTTACCCCGATAAGAAAGAACTGAAAAATGAAATACATAAATTTATCAACATTTGCAGTGCAGTTCCTACTAATTAACCGGTTTAATCAAATCACAACGGTTGCAAGAAACAATCAACAAAGCTCTTCGATCAAAGTTAACAAATGAACAGTAACTCGATACACCACTGTCAGACCAACGTGAATGCGATTGTATTTCTCCATTTTTCTCAAAGAAAAATCAACCTATGCTCACTTCGTCCTTCGGTAGCTTTGGATAGCAGAAACACAACCTCTGTCAGGTGCCTACAGTTCCCCGTCCCAACCACAGACTTGGCTCTTTCTGCCAGCAGCAGCTGGAAGTAGCCGTACAGATCGAGCTCCGCAAATTCGCCGTGTAAGTAGAGAATCGATCAGTTGAAACAGCGGGAGCTGCCACCGTTTCAGCAGATTGAAGGTCGTGGCGGGGGTGAGGCCGAGAATTGAAAGGAAGGAAAACGAGCGGCAGTCAGCAGACACTCAAATTTCTCAGGGCAGTGATCTCAGTCGTTTCAATTGTGGAGGGAAAAGCCGGTCTCCATTGGGCCGGGTTGGGTGAAGGCCCAATTAAAAAAGACCGGCCCATTTAACATGAAAGCACGATCATTCTTCCAGTATTATTACACTGATCAATTTTGTCTAAAGATCAGTACACACACTTTTCGAGGTGGCAGCTGTGGAGGAGTTTCTGTGGAGGAGTTTCTGTGGCCACGAGTTCAGCGCGACGAATCTTGTCAAAAGTCCTCTGCATCAGTAGCTAATTCTGAGCCCGGGTCAGTAGCACCCATCGCTGGCGCTGCTTCTCCATCGACATCTGTGCCTACCTCTGCTGCTCGCCGTCCTTCCACTAGGTCCAGATCCTCTGCGAACATAGGGGATACAAATAAAAGGGAGAATGCTCTAGAAAAAACCTCAGGTTCATCAAAAGGGAAAGGCAAAGCAGTTTTGAAGCCTGCTCAGGAGGAAGGAATAGGTCCACAAACCAGAAATACTACACGAAGAAGAGCTGTTTTGGGTAAAGATGCGGAAGTGAAGCCATTTAATGGAGAATCTAGCTCTGAGGTAGCTGATGGAAGATCTTGTGTTGTACTCTTTTTGGTTGATATAATATTGTCTCAATTTAATTTGGAGTCTTGTGCAATGTTTCACTACAAATTATGCAAGGTCTTATTATTCTTGGACAATCACCATGATTTGTCTTTGTATAGCCTTTTAGCAGAATGTTGAATTAATTTGTTCGAGGTACTGAAATGATAGTCATTCATTATATTAGGGACGGGAGGTTTATGAATGTGGACGATATTTGCGGCAGCAATTCTAGTTTTAATTACTATCTGTTTGGCTGAGAATTGGATTGTCCATTGGATGAGTATTTGCAATCTTTTTCAGGAAAGATGTCGTTCATCCATGCCTCTTATTGCCATTTTTGCGGTTTACCCAGGATCTTTCGTGGATTACTGCTAATTTCGGCAGTCGTGCTCTAGGTGGACTTGATATTTTATTTAGGGAATATCTTCATCCATGCCTCTTATTACAATTTTTCTGGTTTACCCAGAATCTTTCATGGATTCTGCTAGGTTCGGTGGTTGCGCTCTAGGTGGACTTGATATTTCGTTTAGTGAATATGTGTTGATGCTTGTTATCTTGTTTTAGCCATTTCAATTATCTTATCCTGTTTTACCCATTACAATGATCTTATCCTGTTTTATGGAAGGACGAGGAGTTGGATATTTCTCCTGTGGAGATTGATGATGCTTTGGTTATAGAAGATGATGATCTATCTATTGATGAAGACGATGATCATGACGACGAAGATGTATGTAATTTCAGTATTTTTGCATCTGCATAGTTTAGTTACAGCCAATGATTGGCAGTGTTGGCTGCTTAAGCCCAGCCTGGTGGGCCGTAGTCATTACACCAATCATGTGACACTGTGTAATGGGAGTATTATCACGTGTCGATAGTTTTCTGTTGAATAAGTTGAAGGTTCTCTGGTTGTTGGATATCATGTCAACATATTGGGAAAGGGTAGAAGAATGGGACCTATTGTGGGACATACAATGCATTACAGATGAAGTAGTATGTTGAAAGATCAGTACCATTGACTGAATCCTTGGTTATTCATTTACCAGGAAAGAGCACACTAGCATTGGTTGGCCTTTTTTCATCGATAACGTAAATTTAATGAGGTGTTTGTTCTCTGTTGTTTGTCATGGTGCACATGCATAACCTAATGTTCATTCCGCTTGAATTAGGATTATTATTGCTTGATTTTGTCTTCTAATTGCAGTAAAATTGCTTTTTCGTTTTCTTATTTCAGGTTTTAATTCATGATATCCAGCAGAAGGTGCTAAAGCCAGTCTGCATGACCGAGAAAGGACATGATGTGAAACTAGGGGACTCAGTTGAGGGTAACACTGTCCATGATGCTACTACTGACAAAGAGTCTACACCAGCTTGGGGCTCTATTAGTAAAGCTGCTGCTTCTCAGGGTTCTGATTATGCAGTATTGAGAAGCAGTGCTGCCTTTGGAACCAGAGGAGCAATGTCTTTTGCTGCCGCAGCCATGGCAGGTATAGGTTCCACCAATGGTCGAGGTCTTAGAGGAAGGGACCGTCAAGGACGCCCTTTATCCGGTGGCCCAAGTGAACCTCCAAAATTGCTGTTTACAGTGGGCGGGAAACAACTTAGTAGGCATTTGACTATTTATCAGGCCATCCAACGACAACTTGTCCTTGACGAGGGTGATGAAGACAGGTTTGCTGGCAATAATTTTGTATCTGGCGAAGGAAGTCGGTTTTGGAGTGACATATACACAATTACATACCAGAAAGCAGAAGACCAAAGTGATAAGGGTTCTTCTGGAGGATCATCCAAGATCGCAACTGTCAAAGCTCCCAAATCTGTCCCTTCACCTTCTAACTCTGATGTTCAGCAGCAACGGATGTCTCTTTTAGATAGCATATTGCAAGGAGAGCTTCCTTGTGATCTTGAAAAATCTAATCCCACTTACAATATTCTGGCATTGCTCAGGGTGTTAGAAGGACTGAATCAACTTGCACCTCGTTTGAGAAGTCAGATAATCATTGACAACTTTGCTGAGGGGAAGATATCAAATCTGGATGAACTTAGTGAGACTGGTGCACGGGTACCTGCAGAGGACTTCATAAATAGCAAGCTTACTCCTAAATTATCTAGGCAAATCCAAGATGCCCTTGCATTATGCAGTGGAAGTCTACCATCATGGTGCTTCCAACTTACAAAAGCTTGCCCATTCTTGTTTCCTTTCGAGACACGCCGACAGTACTTCTGTTCGTCAGCATTTGGTTTGTCTAGAGCCTTGTACCGACTTCAACAGCAACAAGGTGCTGATGGTCATGCGTCTGCTACTGATAGAGAAGTGAGAGTTGGAAGACTACAGCGCCAGAAGGTTCGTGTATCAAGGAACCGTATATTGGATTCTGCTGCTAAAGTAATGGAGATGTATTCTAGTCAGAAAGCAGTACTTGAAGTGGAGTACTTTGGTGAAGTTGGGACGGGATTGGGTCCTACTCTGGAGTTCTACACCCTTCTTAGTCATGACCTGCAAAAGAGTAATCTAAAGATGTGGAGATCAGGCTCTTCGGTTGATTTATCCGCAATGGACGTCGACCTGAATGATCAGAACAAAAAAATCAGAAATGCAGATTCTACTGTGGAAGATGAGGAAATAGCAGTCGCTCCCTGTGGTCTTTTCCCTTGTCCATGGCCTCCCAATACCGATTTATCTTATGGTAGCTATTGAGTTGGCACCTCATTAGTTATCTTCAAAACCAGTTTGCTTCCTTATTAGGAGACTTGGAAAAAAATCCGTAAGAGATGTCTTTCCTGAAGCCACTTGGAGGGGTTCTTGTTGCATCTTTTGTTGCTCTATAGATAGTCTTTTATGTCTTTGGTTTGATTCTTCACCAGACAAAGTTTGAAATGAGTTTATTTCTGATCAGTTTCTGTAGATATTTATCCTTGTCCTTGGCAACTATTGCATATGTTTTACTTTGCATATCTTCTGAATGGCCCATTGATGATGTACCTTGTGCAATCTATGTTTTCCTTCTATAACATAATCAACCTTGGTCGGGTATCAGGTTTTTGATATCAGTACTTTGCAAATATTTACCCCACGTGAGCTGGACTACTTGCTATGTGGACAATGTGAGGTTTGGCAAGTAAGTTAGTCTTCTTTAAATTTTCAAAGCTGTTAATATTATTTGCTAGTTCAATTGAGTCTCCTTTGCAGGCAGAGTCACTGGCCGAACACATAAAGTTCGATCATGGCTATACTGCCAAAAGCCCTGCAATTATCAATGTAAGCTCTCGATGGTTGCTGGATTGTTTCCTCTCAATTTGTTTGGGATGGGTGCATGTGCCATTTATTTATGTAACTAGGGGGGTTGGATGGGTTACTTTTCTGGAGTTGTCCTAGGACGCTTCACAAGCTCTTATGATGAAGCTATTTCTCTCAACTATGATGATGAGATTTTCTCTATATATGGTGTCAGTTGCTTGAGATCATGGGAGAGTTCACCCCGGAGCAACAACGAGCCTTCTGCCAATTTGTTACGGGTGCTCCAAGGTTGCCACCTGGTGGCTTAGCCGTCCTGAATCCAAAGCTAACAATTGTAAGAAAGGTATGGAACTTCACACTGCAATGAGATGAATGCAAATTGTCGGAAAATCAGTTTGCTGCATCACCTGGCATGACACAAGTTCGATTATGGTTGACGGTTGGCAAAACCTGAGACATGAGTCGCATGTTGTCACTTTGGGAAGGGGAACACTTGGGACGTTTGTCATATTCTGATGCGTCATGATGTGAAATCAGATAAAACAGAAGGTAGATAACAAAGTTAGGACACTCCAATGGGAACTTGGAACTCTTTTGAGTTTTTGATGCATGGTTCCCAGACAATGGCTTTCAATTTGTTTTTGGTTGGGTTATTTCCTGCTTCGATAAATGCTTTCTTCACTGCATGGTATGATAAAATAATGGCATCATCATGTTCATGTGGCAGCATTCTTCTACAGCAACTAGTGTACCAACTAATGGGGTTGGGCCTTTAGAATCGGCTGACGATGACTTGCCTAGCGTCATGACTTGTGCCAATTACTTGAAACTCCCGCCATACTCTTCTAAGGTAAGGAATTCACCAGTTGGGTAAAGTTTGCTGTTGATGAGTCAACTGCTACTGATGGTTGCTGCTGCTATGGTGACAGGAGATTATGTACAAAAAGTTGATGTACGCCATCAATGAAGGGCAAGGTTCTTTTGATTTATCGTGAGGATTACAAGAAGGGGAGGGGAGAGTAAATCGGGCGATTCCGTACAGATTATATATAGGACAGCAGTTTTATGGGCAAAATCTGTTGGGTAGGAGAGGAAGGACACCGGGAATGGGGCTGATTTTATTTTGTTTTGCTGTCTGGCGTCATATTCCCTTTCCTTATAAATTTTTTAGGCAGCATCCGTTGGTTTTGCAAGTATTTTACCTTTGGGGTAAGTAATCTGCTCCTGCCGGTCGAAGTCTGGTTGGTGAGGAGTCGTAGCATGTCGAGACCTCTTCTGACAATCCTCCCCGAAGTCGAAACGCAGCCCAGGGCTACTCAGTTATACTCTACATTTGGGGGAGATAAAATTCAATCTGTTAGAATTTTTTTAAAAATGGTTTTACTGCTACCAGACTGTAAATAAAAAATTAGCTGTCCCAGTTTCTGAAGGATTAAATATGTTACACCCGTGGCGGCGGTTCTATTTTTCTTCTGAGTATCCATAAAGGTAGAACAAGTAATTTGGGCAATGGAGCCTTTTAATTACCGTGGGTGGTGGGATGCCAACCATGCTCGTAGACTCTTTGAGAAGATGGGATGTAAAGATGTCATCAATATCCATTTTGGGGATGCTTTGGAGGTTCTTAAATTGTTTAACATAATGCTAAATGAGGATTTGAGCTTTTATGACGGAGTGATTATCAATCTGATTTCCTCTTTAGCACCTTCGATTGTGGTCAATATACTGAGTCTGGAGCTAGTCTGCGTCGACTGACTCCACTTTGCCAATATGTTGGGATTAGACTCAGTATGCTAAGATGATCGGATCCAGTCTACATCGACTAGAGTCCGTCAATGGAAGGAGGGAAAAAATCAAGAATAATATAGTTAAATGTGACGATTGAACGATAGTAGAAGCCGTGATGGAATGTTTGACGGTTATTTGTCTATTATCTATATATATGGAATGTTTGACGGTTATTTCAAAACCCGCCTCTGGCATGAGGGCGCGTTTTGAGACCGCGCCCTCATGCCATTTTCCCATCTCGTATAGGGGCGGGTTTTGAAAACCCGCCCCTTCCTTTGGCACGCCGGGGGGCGCGTTTTGAAAACGCGTCCTCTTTATAAATCGGAGGACGCGTTTTCAAAACGCGCCCCATCGACGGTAAAACCGTATTTTACGAAACTGAGACCGTATTTCGCAAATTTTTTTTAAAACTAACCGTATTTCCGTACAAACCTCAAGATTGGGTGCCAAAATGCCAATTCCGTTCATCACAACATTCAACACCAGCGCACAACCCATCTGCCTGACCACTTTCGATGCATACATATTTGCCAGAGGAAGCAACCTAGCTTCTTGCCACTCATGCCAGCGAGAGATTATGTGGGGGTCGCCTCTCCAGTTTGCACTTGCACATACAAAGACATTCCACCGTGGCCATCAAAAGCCAGATACGAAATAAGAGCTTCGTACGGAAATAACTCTAGTCGGGAAAAAAAATTATCCAGCCAATTTACGGCTGAAACGCATTTTCGAATTGCGCCACCCAATTTACTTAAAATACACGGTCCGATTGCATTTTTAAGCGTATTTGCTCCGTCATCGAAACTTCATTTAAGTTTGTCATTTTTTTCTCAAATATTAAAATGACGGATTTCAAGATCGCGCCTTTAGAAATAATATAAAAAACGGATTCGATGATTGCATCTTTATGTTGTGCGAGTTATTTCACGTAAAGTGGCATTTGTCTCAGTCTTACTGACTTTAGACGTGTTTTTTTCCACGCTTTTTATATAAATTGTACGACGCAATTCGAAAACGTATTTTAAAAAAAAAGTAAATTGAATAAATCACTTATGAATATATTTTAATAATTTTTTTTCTAACCAGCGTTATTTTCGTAGGATGCTACAAACATCCAAGCCCTACTTTGTTTTGTTGTGGGCTAACGTTGGACAATTGACAGTGAAGCTTGTGCTGGATAATTGCCAGTCAGGAGCTGAAGGCGGGCAGACGGACTGAGAATAGCCCGTCCGTAGCTCTTCAGAGCCCAATTTTACTTCTCTGAACGAAATAACATTTTAAATAAATTATTTCGGTTGATACCTAATCATCTTATTTTCTGAGATTGAATGGATGTGGTGTTTTGACGAAGTCTTTTCTTTCAGTAATTCGTATTAAAAAAAAAAATAACAGGAGATCCCGGTAAATATTTATATTAAAAAAAGAGAGATAAATTAACCAGGGTCTCGGACGATGGACATAATAAAAAGGGGCGGAGGAGAGACGTTTTTTTCTTCCTCAAAATCCTTGAACGAACGACATGGCGATCAGCCTCTCCTCCGCCTTGATTAGGGTTTTCCTGCTGTGTCTCCTCCTCCTCCTGGCCTCCCCTCTACCCCGAGGTTCCCTCCTCCTCCTCCTCCCTCTCCTCCTCCTCCCCCCACCAATTTACTCGATTGCATCGGATCCGATCCATCCATGCATGCTTTCTTTTTGCCCCCATTGAAATGTTAGGCGTTGAATTCAAGTTTCTGTTTTTTGTCGATCCGACGGTCTCCCATCCATATTTACGCTTTATCACTAGTTTTGGGTAATGCCTCCTCTATGATGTCATGCGGGGATACCGTCAAAGCTTCGTCCTTTCTTAGCTATTAACGGGTCTTTTGCGGTCTTTCTGTTTTGTTTTATTTCCTCGAAGGAAATAGTTCCGCGGCACGGGGGCCCACGTTTTTTCTCCTCCATATAGGTTGACCTTTCTTTCTATAATCCATGTAGTTAAGAGTTTTGTATGACTATCTTGCTTTCCTTTAGCTTTGTCCCTTTTTTTGTAGTTTATTTGTGATTTCATAGTATTGTGGTTGTTGCTGTTATAATTATTTACTCCATGTTCAGTAAGATGTTGATATTCCGAGGGTTGCAAGCTGGTCTTATAGTTTGTCCACATGATAGCTGTCAGGTGCCAGTCCGATCCAGAAGTTGATGTAGTCGAAGCTGCTGCTGAAGAAGGAGATGACAGTGAACTTGGAATCATCAGCGATGATGTTACTGATTTTGGCAATGGGTCTTTTAGACCGGCTCCTGGAATTGACACGATTTGTGTTTTCCCAAAGAATGGCGGGAAATGTGAGGGTTTCTGGAGATTGCATTGTCATTCAGCACTGGTCAACCACATATTTAAACTTACGAAATTATTCCATGCAGTGGTACCGGCTGGAGAGGAGACTGAATTGCTAGTTGGTCTGAAAAATAATGGTAGGTTTCTGAATCTTTGTTACAGTTGGCCTATTTTGTCAAAGCATTGCTTGTAAGTTATTCTTCTTAGGCTGCTATTTTAATCTTTGGTTCTGAAAATTCTTTCAGGGGAGTCAGACCTGGAGGTGATTGCCATCAAGGCCAGTGTTCATCTTCCCTTTGATCACCGTCTACTTGTACAGAATCTCAGTATGCAGGTAATATAGGAAGTCGTCAATTGTAGGTTTACAAGTAATCATTCTGATTCAGTTGAACTTTTAGTAACGGACTCTTCCTTTTGTGTTTTGCAAAGATATCTAAATGTCAGAGGACAATGAAAGCTTGTAGTTCATAATTCATACTTTATGGTGCTTATTATTATTATTTTTATACATGACGGTGCCATTTTGTCCATATAACCTTTATGTTTGCTCCTTTAGTGGGCAAAACACTTCAGAAACTTCCGTTCACATTTTGAAATTGTGTATTATTTATTACAAAAGATAGATAACAGGATATAAAATCAAATTGTGAAAAATGACAAATATCTGTACTTATTATTTTGTAATTTGCTTAACCGGTTTTTAATATGTAATTTACTTGAAAACCTGTAGCTTCCTGCAAATAATTGTGTATTGGAAAAGATTTACATGTTGGCAGCTTTTTGTGTTTGGGCGGTGCATATCCGTCAAAACCTGTTTTTCATTTCCATCGCATCAGCATAGATACCTATATTGAATAAGCAGCATTGCCATGTAGGGTTTCAGGAATGCATCGGTTCCTGCTTCCGCACAGGCCACTTTTCCGTACATTTTTGGCGTGAGCAAATATTTGCAGGTTAGTTAGCACTCATGTTCCCTGCCTCCAGAGAATTTTGATATGCATCTTCATTTTTCATAGTTCTTTGGTTTCTGCATTTTTTTTATGAATATAAGTTGTATTGGGACCCTATAGATCTGTGTTATGATCCCAGCCATCTCTTAGCTGCTGCAAGTAATTTATGGCGCCTCTATATGTTTGCAGGCTGGAAACTTTGACCTTGTGGGTACCGTCATATACGAAATCGACCAGCAACCATATCAAAGCACATTTTACAATGGCACTATCGAAGTTGTTGAAGCTGGCGGGTTTCTTAGTATGGAGTCTGTCTTCCTTGTCACTTTGGGACTTGCTCTTCTTGTCCTCCTTGGATTGTGGATAAACGGACGCATACAGCAGTTATCAAAGGTATTTGTGGTACTTTCTCTTGTTATCTGATCTTGAGAAGTGGGAGCAGAATTCTTATAATAGAGAAGTTGTTCTTCTATAGTGCTGTGCTTTCATTCAATAAGGCCACCCGTAAAATCTTTTGGAGATTAATCCAGCTAAAAGAACTAAAATGGTTTTACTAAGGGAAAATTTCAACCTTTTAACACATTTTGTGTGATTGGACAGAAAACTAAGAGGGCGCCTAAGGTTGAAGTGGGAACTGGGACAACTGATGCTTCATTAGACGAGTGGTTACAGGTTTGTAGTTGTCGTCCTACTTGTTTATGATTCTTATGCAGCAGACTTCTGAATGGGATCCTATGAAGGTGTTATCGACAACATCCAAAAGTTTCTGTCCTGTGGCCTGACATCATTCTTTCCATAGGGAACTGCTTATACTCAGTCGGCTTCCATCAAGAAGAAGAAGAAGTAGATTCTATTTGTCGAGTTCTGTCGTGGGGAGCCTGGTGGAAAGAGCATTTGTAACAAACACTAGTCTTATGAAGAGACGGAATTTTCCTTAATTTCCGCAGTTAGATTAAAAGAGGGACTACATAGCTGCTGTAGTTTGTTTTGGAGCAAAGAAAATATGTTCTGTTTTTCTTTTGGGGAATCTTTACGTCAAAGGATTAACTTATGTCACGAAAAAATGGTACTCTTGATATTTGTGTCTGGAGTTTTCTGTTGTCAATTTGAATATTTTAACGGTGTTGAACCAGCCTGCCTGCTGCAAATAGATCTTCAGTACAATGTTAAGCCGTGGCAAGCAATCTATGTTGTGATTTGGACCATAATATTCTCTGCGTACATTATTTATTTCAGGCTGCTTAAAGGAGGCTCAGCTGAGCTGTGTCTCACAAGAGGCATGGGCTACCTGAAAGACTTCTAACTTAATTTGTTAGAAGTAAGGTGAAATTAGCTTGAGGTAGGTGTGTAGTAGTAGATGCCGAGTGTCAAAGCCCGTGATGAAAAGGAGGTTAGCTTATAGGTGGAAATGAGAGTCCCTCTTTGGTAACGCCATATAAGGCTTTCAGTGGCAAGCAGAGAAGGCACTCACTATCCCAAGCAGAACAGCACCTGTGTCCCCTGTAGTTTCCTCCAATACGGCCGTTTGTTCTTTCTTTCCAAGCCATCGGTACAGGCCTCGATGAAGGTTTTTGCAATACTTATCTGCTTCTTGGTGCCATTCCAGTTGGTCTGGAATCTCTGTTGCGGTGATCAGTTAAAGAAGATGGAGGTGGAGGTCAAGGTCAAGGTTGGACTGGTAGACTGCTTCGATTGTGCTGTCAAGAAAATCTTCCCCCCTGAAGCCTTCTTAGGTACTCCCTACTCTTTGTTGTTGTGGTCATGGTCTGCAGGGCTTTGGTATGCTGTTGCTCATCCACTTATTGGCATACCCAAAACTTGCAGGAATAGGAGTTACAATCGACTGCAAGGCAGCTGATCAGCCGCTCAAGGCAAGAGCAATGGGGATGTTGAATGGAGAAGGGAAGTTCTGGGTGTCACTCCCTGGTGAGATCTTGTTGGAGAACGGAACCCTGAAGGAAGAATGCTTTGCTCACCTACACGGTGCATCTGCAAAACCATGCCCTCCTATCGGCGGGATCGAGGCTACCAAAATAGTCCTGAAGTCCAAGACCAATGATAAGTGCATTTTGGGCGTGGCTGGTGAGCTGAAACTGTCGCCTGTAATCTGTGCTTCCACTTTATACTCGTGGCCTCATATCAGGCACCCAAATATTCCATGGTTCCTGACTCGGCCGAAGTTTCCTCCGCCAAACGCCATTCTGTGCTTTCTGACTACCTTACGCATCCCTTGAAGAAGAAAGGGAATCCCCTCTTACCAAAAAGATCGATATTTAGGAAGCCATTGCCTTATACAGCCCCGGTTCCCCGGCCCCATAAACTTATCCCAGGTACAGCTATCGCGCCTGGATTACCCGTGAAGAAACATGTCTCCAAGGTAACTCCGGTGGTAAGGAAGGCTTTCCCTGCACTCCTGATTCCCGGACTTCTTTATCTCGTTGAGAAACTCCCTCCGATGCCTAGCATGCCGATTCCACACCCCTAGGTTGGCAGGGAATGACGATGGTTTAGTACATAAGATCTGGATTGTTGAATCACGTTTCCAATAATCTTTTTCTTGTCTCACCCAACTTATTTTTACCTCGTTGTGCTACTGGGCTTGGACTTCGGAAGTTTTTACACAAGGATTGTATAATTACGTCACTCCATTTTAATCGCAAGGCTTTGAGTATAAAACAAAGAAAGGGCAGAAAGCGGGCGCCAAAAAAGAAACAAACAATTGAAAGGCAAAACCGCAAGAAAACAACAAACCCTCGTCCTCTTCTTCAACTCGAAGTTGTTTTCTTGGAAGGTCTTCCTTCGCAATCGTCTGATGGCAACCGCCGACGGGAAGGCGGCGGCTGCGACTCCGACTGGGACAGCGACGCTGGACGCCTCCCTCTGGTGGGATCCTTTCCCTTCTCTCCTTGCCCAACTCGAGCAACTGACCCCCTCTTCCGATCTTGTGAGTCCTTTCTTCGGTTTCCCTTCACACCTTCCCTTTCTCTTTGCCCTCTTTTACCATCGCCTTCTGTTCTTTGCAGGTGGATAAGTTGAAGGAGAACAGTGCCTGGTTCCTCCAGACCGTTTCTTTCTTCCGACCCCCCAGCAACATCTCCAGGAACGCCTTGCTCTCCGATAGGCTCAAGGTTGGCTCTCACGAATTCGTTGCTAAGCCTGAATTGAGGGTCAAGGCTCTCGACATCAGTTCCTTTTTGGTAATCTATCTCCCTTCCTTCTCCCTCATCTTGTCCTTTGTAGCTATCTTCTTCTTTGTTGTAATTGTGAAATCCATGTATGGAAGGATACTGCAATTCACGCTGCTTGTTGTAGGGACTGGACGAGGTTCAGTCGTATATTCTCGTGGAAAGGTCATCTGACCAACTTCATTCTGCCCTTGGCTCTGTTGTTCAGTGCTTTCATCACCTGGTCAGCCTATTTGCCTTTTTCCCCTCTTTTCTCCTTTGAGCTAGTAGTTTTGCATTCAAGAAATGTACGGAGGGAGATATGGACCCCGTCGGAACACAAGTACTTCTTCATGTTTCTCTGTCTTTGCCTTGCTGTTTGTCAAAATAACGTGCTTACAAATGCTTTTCACACTGATTCCTCATTGACGGACGTATGTTGCTTTGTCAGCGCAGATATTGCTTCAGTACCATATGGAGAGACAGTGCTTGCTCAAGTGCACGAGGCGTATATTAAGTCATGCATGTATGTCATTTTAAAATTTTCCGGGCTTGAATGTCTTATTCTCCACTGTTTTCAATTCATGGATTTTATTGTTCCTCCTTTTTGCAGTGAGTGCTGATATTGGTTCCACGGAGAGTGTTTCAATTAGGGAAGAGGCCCTTAAGATGATTTCTGGTGGTCTAGAAAACAGAATTCTAAATGTATTGGACAATCTTTTGACATCAACCCTCCCAGAACGAATGGTATTGGACGATAGCCCTTCCTTCTCGATGCAATCATGAAAAGGCGCATTTCGTTCATGTCGTCTCCTCAATGTTCTACTAAACCTCTTAGTTTTGGGCCATACGATTGTTGTTAAAGCTGAAAAATAAATCTACACATTGTTTTTTGTGTTCTCCTTTTAGAAACAATGAAGACAGCTTGAGTATGTATAAAATTGATATGAATCATTTATTTGGCTGGACCCACCAAAGAGAGAACTTGACTTGTTCTTTGCATTATTTTCAATTCAGTATCTTTCATTGCCACAAAGAATAGTTGGTTTTTTCTCTTTTTGAGGAGATCCATTAGTTATCATAACCTTTAAGACTCCTTATGCGATTGCCTTTGATATCTTATTCGGCACATATGGCACTTTGCTTACTTGTTTACATTTGCTTCTTTTCTGGTATTCGTGGTCTCCTGGGCTTTCATAGGATGCTGATCTATATACCTTGTGCGCTGAGGAGACAATGACAGAAGCTAATTTGGTTTTGGATATCCTCTTTCTCATCTATTATGAATCCTTTTGCACTTGTAATGGAGACAAATGGAGGAGGTTATGTCTTATCTACAAGGTGATGTTTAATCTTCCTTATGAATTTTTCAATTAATGTCATTTCTGGTTCTCACTGTTGGACATTGGTTTTCAGGGAATGCTTTCAGGTTCCTATAATCTTGACAATCTTGCTGTATCTGCTGAAGCAGAAAGTTCTTTTTATTATGCAAAAGCCCAGATGCTTTTTATCCTTATGGAAACTCTGAATTTGGAAACCCTTCTTCAAATGGTTCACGACAAAGTCACTATGAGGTTTAATTATGAAAATATCACCCTTGCCTAGTTTCTTGTGTGGTGCTTTTTTTTTATGTAAAAATTCTTGCTAGGAAGACTGACCCATGTTTATGTGTTGATGTTCCTGTGGCATGCATCTGCTTTTTGTGCTCTTTTCAGAACTGCTATTTTGCTTTTTCTTTGGTAGGAAATGGAGTTCATAGATTAGTCAAATAGCATCTAGATTACACCAAGAGAGCCTTCGGGTGCACCGTTGGAATCAACAGACGGTATATCCCTAGGTGGTACTTCTATCACAAAATCCGGAGGATAACAAAATGTGATAGAGCTCTCTTCTTGGTGCCTCGCCCGTTTAGCTAACTTATCCAAACTCTTCTTTACCATTTTGATTATTCAATGTCCTTCCCTTGCACTATGCATAACCAAAATCTTGCTTATTCACACACTGTTTAGGAAAATGCAAATGATCATGTCACCTGACGAGCTACTGACTCATATTGCTGCTTCAGTCGCGAATTTTTTTCTATATACCCCAGCTCTCTGCTTTTGAACTTGTTCATATCAAGTGTTGGATTTATATATACGTACTCAAAGCAAAAACTAATTAGGCTACCTGTTTATTGCATTGGCCATGACGGTGTATGATCAAAAGTTGTGGTGAGAAAACTAGGCTTCAGTCTTGAAATGGTAAAGAAACCTCCTGACCAATGAACTGGTATATGAATATGCTTGCTTAGTATACAAAACCTGCAAAGATCTCAGCGGCGATGAATTTAACTTTGCTCACTGGTATGGGGCGAGATAGATGCTAATAATGGATTCTTAACATTATCATTGTCCAAACTTTTGTGAAGCTACTTTGAAAATGTTCAGCTTGAGTGGATTACCTAAAATGACATATTGTCTCCATCAAGTGCCCTCTTAACATTTCTGAGTGGATGCATTTAATTACTGCGACAGATTGACTTGATGCATAATGTAAATGCCTCCCGATTTCTTTCCCCTAACATAATTTTCTTTTCTTTTTTCTTGTTTTTTGTGGTAATTCCAGAGTCCATGAACTGTAGGTGGTTTAGTTTCATGAGCAAAATAATGACGGAGTACCTTCTGAATGAGCTCTCCTATTGGCTTACACTTATTGCATTTTAAGGCTGCCCCTTTTTCTGTACTTCCCCAATAGTTTCTGTAAACTATAACATGCTTTTGCTATAGGCAGGTTGAATTCGTTTTTTCTGCCAAAGATATCCAGGAGATCGATGCCCTAGTTTCAAGTCTTGATTCTTCCTGTATAAGGGAGGCAGGGCCTTTATTACTCACTTGGGCTGTATTTCTTCGCCTCTTAGAATCAATCTTAGGGAAAGAGGCTGATGACTTCATGAGGGTATGCATTATAATCTTCTTTTGTCCAAAGCATATGTACATTCCATTCTCTGTGTCAAATTTAATTGGTGCAATCCTTTAGGAAATTGATGATTTGGCATATGTTCATCAAGCATTTGAAGGGGCTTCACTGGAATATTTTCTTGAAGTTCTTCTCAGCGACATTTTGAAGGAATACGATGTGAGTTTGTTTAATTCTGATCTTGTTGCCATTTATATGCAGTGTGGGCAGTTTTTGATGTACCATATTAGACGTGGGTGACTGTTCTCGTGTTTCAAGGATGGCCTATCCATTAGGGAAGCTGTATCAACAGAAGTTCCTCTAACATGAATAACTAACCTCAGATTTTGTTTTCACTTAGTGTAATGTGACTTTGATAGTTTGTCTGGAACTGGGCGAATTTGTAGTCTTCTTGACTTGCTTTGATGTGAATTTGTTCTCCCTTAAATATTCTCTCTGACTCTATCTTTCTCAGGGACCTGTTGTCGGTTATCGGAGTGTCCTGCGAACTGTTATTTCTTCATTTATTGCATCATATGAAATCAATAGTCAGGTATACCAGTAGGTTCATGTTTTAGTAACTTCAGAGGATTAGAATTACCATATATACTGTTTGAACTTTTTGCCTTGCTTACCGCAGCTAGAAGATCGTACATTTGGTCTCATACTGGACATTCTTTGCTGTATTTACCGTGGAGAGGTCGGGGTACACATTGTCATATCTCTGTGCCATTAGGATATGAGCTTTGATGGTCCCCTGGGTTGAATGTTTGACATTGTTTCACTAACGATGCAGGAGGGACTCTGTATACAATTTTGGGACAGGGAAAGCTTTATTGATGGCCCTATCCGGTGCTTGCTATGTAATATTGAGGGCGACTTCCCCTTCAGGATCACAGGGCTTGTACGATTATTGTCTTCTCTTTCTGAAGGACATTGGCCTGCCGAATGCGCGTAAGTTTTTTTCATATGATCTAATGTCATGGAGTTTTGCTCTTCAGACTTTCAAAATTTTCACCTTCAGTGGTTTCTGTTAAGTACTTTGGGTGCGTGTCATCTAAAAAGAAGCATATGCTTGTCTAATCATCTGGATAACTTGAAGCCAGGTATCCCGATGCTTGCTTTGACAGGTATGAGCAAACGCCCGATAGGTTAAATAACTTACAAATGCTGTCAATCTTAACGTGTCTTGAGTGGAGACTGTGGTAAATGTTTCCAACATCATAAGTGCCTTTAACTTTAAAATTAATCTCTTCAAATTTCACTTTATCTAAATAATGTCATCCCATGTCTGATGCTGTGTTTTATTTTAGGTACATTAGTGCTAGTTTGAATTGATTTCAATTTTGAGCATAGATAACCCATAGGAAGTATAATCTGTCCTCTATCAGAACAAGCCAAAGGACATGGCATTTAATTAAAAATTGATTTTGTAATTTATATATTTTGTGGAAATTGCATTGAGTTCCAACAAATTGTTTATCAATGACTGAAGAATTATAAATTCCACTTATGGTTGTCGCAAATTGATATATAATCAAATCGCATTCAGCATACCAGTAATTGAGTCCTGAAGTTGAAGAGACAATTGCTGAATCAAAATGTTATTGTAGTTGAGTATGAAATGGGCATCATGATTTGACGTTAGTTATAGAGCCATATTCAGGAAAAAAATGCTTGAGATGGTAGCATAGTTGGGAACCACAGTCGAAGCCAAAAAAGATGAGTGTTCTTCTGATTTTTCAACACAAGCATCTGGAGCAATATGCTTGAGATGGTAGCATATGCTCTTTGGTATTCAGGTTTCTAATTTTTGGTTCCAGTAGTAAGCATTCATTCTCTTTCATCTCTTATCTTTGTATTTTCTGGTGTTATTAGAGACTTTCAAATGATCAAAGAAAGTATAACAGGTACAATTTTGTGGACTTTCTTGGTATATCATCTCCATTTGAGATTGACGACAGCTCCTTGGTTGATGAAGACTCTCAAACTGTAGAAACCGTCTCTCCCTTACCTGTTCCTGGCATGGAAGGCCTTGTAATTCCTGCAAATACCCGTGGTCATATTGTAAGAACATGTAGTGGAAAGACAGCTTTAGTACGCTGGGAGGTAAGCATGCTTAGTGCATTGAAAGAGCTTTGTCAGACTGCAATATAAATTGAAAGCTGTTATTATCTTGCCTCTCATTTGTAGGACTCCTTTGTTGACTGGAATGTGATCTTGTATGGATATTTTGGCTTGTTTTCATGTTGTTATCTGTGCATAGGCCCTAGAAAATTTTCGTTGTGCAATGTGGTTTCATTACTTATGATCGATGCTCTCCCAGCAGGAGTGTTGGCCGTTTGTGGGAGGCTCTTTGACTTGGTTTACAATATTATTTCAAGCACGACTTAATTAACTACTAGTAAAATTGCTTTCTGCTGTCTTTTTGGCTACCTACTGTGTCTTTTGCTGATTGGAGGTTCGTTTGCAGCACACTGTTTCAGGAGTTTCTCTTCTGCTCCTGCGTTTGACGCAGGAGCTGTATATTGACTGCAACGAAGAGATTTTCTTCGTTCTCGAGTTTTTCAACAGAATGCTGTCCTTCAACAAGGTAATTTCATACTATTCCTTTGCGCATTCCATAGATGGGGTTTACAAAAATGAATCATATTGATGTATTTTAAAATTAGAAGTTTTTGCATTAGATGTTAGGGAGGATGGATACATTCAACTGTTCTACCGGTAATTTCTACTAAATCTAATTTGTGGGGTTTCCTCCTTGAAACCTTTCATCTAAGAATACTTAAGTGAGCCTACTCCTTTTAAAAAGTGCTTATGAGTCGTTATTCACACGACAGACTATGTTGTTAACTGAAAGGGCTCAATGATCTTTCTCTATGCTATCAGAAATCCAGTTATTCCTGTTTGGGCTTAGTAGTTTTATCCAGTGAATGTATGGCTTGTGTAATTGATTTCCTTCTGTCAGCAGCAGTCAAGTTTGATCTCCATTTTGATTTATAGATCAAGATGTCCTTGTATGTGACTCTGTAGAAAAATGCCATTTCTCCTAGTAAGAAGGTGTGAGTCATAGATAGTTTATCATTTGAGTTTGACCGTGAAGCAGTCTGTGATGACTATGTTCTAGCTGTTTAATGGTTCGACTCTGTTGATATGGTTTCTGGCAACCCGTCTATAGCACATGCTGTCTTTCATAGGCATTCCAAAAGATTTAATCTAAGCATAATTTGCTCCTGCAATTATGTAGGGCCTTTGTTTCAACTTGATGTGCACCAATTATGTTATGCACGATAACTTGGCCATGATGGATGTGCACATGGAGAAAAATATGTGGTACTGTTTAGTTGTTCCTCATTTGTTTTCTCTCCTATTACACAGTCAAGTTCCTGTTGCTGCTCATCTTTGACTATGATTGCAGGGTGGTAGAGGTTATCTCTTCCTTAGTCAGAAATTTGGAGCCCTCCTCCAAGAATGCTGCTATCGTCTCTATGGGTGTAAATGTACTAGTGAAGATGATTGAATGGTAGGATTCTTCTAGTATTTTTTAGTACCTTTGATTAATTTTTATTATTTCTGTTACAACCTGACTTCAAGAATAGCAATACTTTCCTTTCACCCTTCTGTTTCGTTCAAGTTATATATTTCTTTCTACTGTCAGATTATAATAGTCTAGTTATTTCTAATGAAACTTCATTCTATAATCTATTTTTCTGTTTCTTTTCTCAGCTCACCGTCTGATGTCGCTGTCGTAGCTCTAAGGTCAGATCTGTTTCTACATTTAGGTGGCTGGTCCTCTATTCTTGACAGTGAAGCTTTTTCGAGGTAAAAAGAAAACTGACCCTTGTTTATATCGATGAAATTTTTTTTTTTTCCCCTTTTTTGTGAACCTGTCTCATTATTGACAATAATCTTTGACTATGTTTCTTCATCTTCATATGAAAGATTGGTTTGATTATGGTTATTGCTTTGAATTAATGCTTTCAGGTCATGGCTGCTTTCTGGAAAATTGGCAACAATGCTTTTGATTGAGAACGGGCAGCATGAATGTGAATGTTCATTGACAATGTCAGGTACATATCTGGAAATGTCGCCTGTCTTATACTTTGCATCTTGATCTTCTGATTTTTACTTTTGCTATACTTTTGCTATTCAGTGTTTCCTTTAAAGCCACCTTTCTTCTTTCCAAATGGAGATTGTTTAATTGATGTATATTCAATCTATCTCTGAGTTGAATCATTGCAGTGCTGGAAGTCACTATGCAGCTCATCGAAAATGGATGGGAGAGTGATGTTGTCCTTCAGCTAATTGTTTTGTCGCTTCAGTATATTTTGGTAAATCATGAAAACTGGAAGTATAAGATGAAGCATCTCCGGTGGGAAGTGACACAAAAGGTA
This sequence comes from Melastoma candidum, assembly GCA_023653495.1. Classification (NCBI taxonomy): domain Eukaryota; kingdom Viridiplantae; phylum Streptophyta; class Magnoliopsida; order Myrtales; family Melastomataceae; genus Melastoma; species Melastoma candidum. The sequence goes on along the minus strand of CM042883.1, from coordinate 23,712,920 downwards.
CATGCTCCTTGATAGTAATCCTGGTTCCTAAGTTTTGTGTTTCAATCGCGTGATCATACTAGAGAAGGTACATGCTCAGCTGATTAATATTTTCTAATATTAATCAACTTGTGTGTCGTGCTTTTCCAGTATCTGAGATAAAGCCATCACATGAATTCCACTGCTGTTTTTTCATGAAATAGTCCATCTTTACAGACAGGGGAGAACTTCTATAGAAAGTTGAGGCTTATTTAGGAGTTTTGGTATTGGAAAGCACATTTTGTGGTCATTAAGAATTTGAAGAAGCTGGGGCATGGACCTGGCTGCTTTGCTCTTCCCATGAAAGTTCTTATTTTCTCTCAGCCTTGAGCTTGAAGGCGAGCATTTTGGTGTTATCGTAGTGTCCTATTGCCACAGGTCATATAACAAGCTTGCTGGAGGCATCCCATTTAATTTGTGCACCCACAGGCTATATATACTCTGTTGACCTCCCACAAGTAGTCAGTCCCTGAACCGCCAACATAGACATTTTCTTAGCACAATAATGTGAGGATTGGAAACTCAAACATTAGTCTCGAAGGGAATACCCCAATGGTAAGGGCATTGAGGATTCACTAGGGAGATCCTAAATCTCAGCAGCCGCGCCCTGGGTACCTTCCAGGCCCTAGCCTTGGTGGGCTTGACTTGCCCAATTGTCATGGGTTGTAGGGTTTTGCGACAGACCTAAGGGTTGTATTGGATCTGAGTCGGGTAAAACCTTTGAAGCGGCCTAGGAACCTCTTAGTTATAAAATCCCAAAATTTTTCTGCATTCTATCTGTTTTAAAATCATTTTAGTTCCTGAAATCTCTCGCATGGTTTGAATGTTTTGGATGGGAGTTGACCAAAGAGGTTGTTCTTATGTTCTTTGCCTTTGGCTCCGACTTCTCTAGAGCTTTCAAATTTAGAATAAAACACGGCTTCCCTTGAAATTTTTGTACTTGTGATAGTATTTTTCTTGTGTGAAGGCACATTATTCTTACTACACATTATTCAGGTGCTCGAACTGATGAAGAAGTGCATTTTATCACTTCCATACTTCACCAAAACTGGCAGTGTTATCTGGGATATGTTGTTATACGATTCTTCTATCCACAACGCTCTCTTTCGAATTGCTTGCATGACGACGAAAACACTGGAAGTAAGAGACAAGATATATTTCTTAATTGCTTGTGCACTAATGTAAGCTGCCTATTTTATTGTCTTTTCTAACTTCCTGCTACTTTCCCCAGCTTATACACGTCAGCCGCCCTTTTGGAGCAATGGAGATAGGAGAATTGCACCTTGCTATATCATCTGTTCTTGATATTCTGTGCATCATGCTGACCAAGTCATTGAAAGTACTATCATGCTTAATCGTCATGCTCTATCATTTTTTGTTCCTAAGACATTCTGATCTCTTAACTTCAAATGCATCATTATGAATGGATAACTATATTTGAGAATTACTTATAAAGAAACTGTATTTGAGAATTAGGAGAAATTAAGTCCATTTAGGAGGCAGCATGATTCTAGCAACATTTCCGATTGGTAGATTTCAAGAGGGGACAATTTTTTTTTTTCGATTGTCATATAACTTGAAAGTTATAAATGACGTAAAAGAGGAGAAAGCATGCTGTATAAGAGGAACTAGGCGTGCATATCATTCAACACAACACATGAGAAGATTCTCTGGTATTTTAATTCAAAGTTATATCTATATATTGCTGTTTGCTTCACTATGCCAGCTTCCTCTTGGATCTAGGCTTCTGATCGCTTTGTTTGTTCAGGACATGCCTTCAAGAGTAGTGGTGTTTCATCAAGCTATCTTGTCACCTTCTACAAAGCCAATCTCTGTCGTTTCAGCTGCAATGTCCTTGATATCATACTTCCGTTATCCTGTATGATCTCTTCCAATGGTTTTGTTGATCTGTTATGTCCCTGGAATGCATTAAATCCATTGGTATATATGATTCTTAAATGACTAGCTTTTGAAGTTCTTGGGAATGCACTAATAAAATTGTAATTCCTTATTATAGGATACCTGTCAAATTCACACACTTGTGAGTAAATTAATGAATGAACTTTTTTGCTTAATTTTATTTTGTTATTCTAGCATGCATCAATATTCATTGATATAGTTTATTAATTTAAAAAGCTGCCAATTAGGTTATTACCCTCTTGAAAATTAATCCGATACTTGTTTCTCGTTTTGTTTGTGTTTTTTTCTTTCTTTCTTTCTTTCTTTTTTTTTTTTTTGGGGGGGGGGGGGGCAGCCTATTCAGAGTGCTGCTGCCAAGCTGTTATCAATCATACTAATGATGCCTGGAATGGCTGTTAATTCAGATGGACAACAGGTTTTGCATTTTTCGCTAGCTCTTTCTTGTACCATAATTCCTTGCAATAGTATTAACAATTTTAGTATATTTACTTGACTCCAGATCACTGAGTTTAGTCTTTCAACTAAGCACATATTGCTGGAATCATTCAAGAATGAGAAGCTCTTTTTAGCGGTCACAAATCTGCTTGCTTCAGCCTCACGTTTTCAGGTGTGCTCCTCCGCCCATCCGATAATGTTTGACTTCTTAATTAGGCCGAAGAAATTACAAAAAGAAAAATTAAGAATATTGGACTGCATTATTGAGATCTTTTACCTAGGCAGTTTTCTGAAAAAAAATTAATTCGCGTGCCCTTGGGGAAAAAAGTTCTTTGTCCTTGCAAAACGTAAGGTGACCTATCAAGGCTAGTGAATTGGCTAATTAGAGATTCAAATTAGATGGCCTGTGTTGAGTTACTTTGGTGCTGTTGCTTTTAACTTTAGTTCGCTTTTCTTTATGTGGATGCAGCCTGCCTTTTTTATCAGTGTATTCCTCGGGATAGATGAAAAGAATGGTCAACAGATTTCAACGAATGATTCAGAAACAAATAAAGAAGTATTCCCACTCGAAGAACCTTCTAGATCAAGTGTTGTAGATGTGCTTCTAAAATTCGTGAAAAGATGGAAGGAACTCATCTCAAGGTAGCACACATTATATGGAGTGCGCATCTTAGTAATTCCAATGCATTGGTAGCTGTCGTGTTCGCATGCCTTTTTGTGGCATTACAATTTTTGTCAAACGTTGATTCTCTAACTACTGTTACTCACACTTCAGCAATGTTAAAAGTGCACTTGCAATTTTGTGCATCCTGAAAGCTTTGTGGGAAGGGGCTTCTCAATACAAGCCTCTACTGGAGGACCTGAAGATGTCTGAAAGCTTTTGGAAGAATCTATCTAGTTCCTTAGGGGTTGCTGCCGGGAAGGAAGCTCAAGAGACTGATGACTGCATTGAATGTCAGTCTGAAAGTTCTGTCCTATTCTATCAGTGTCAATCTGCAATATTGGAAATAATGGCATCTAATGTGTTAATGGATAAGAAGTTGGCACATGCTGAGTCGCTTGTAGGACGTGCTGTAGAAGTAGCATCAAACCCTGAGCATACTGGCAAGATGAAAGCCGCTCATGGAAGTTATATTGATGTTTTGTCTACCTGGCACGATAGTGCTGCTTTACACTGCCAAATCAAGATGTATGCTTCAAGTGGATATGATGCTGACATATGTTCCCGTGCAAAGGTTTGCTGATTCTTGTCTTCCCTTTTCTTTTCTTCTTCATTTCTTTATTTGTCTGATATAAAGGCTTGCTGATTTGTAGATTTACCAGGATGTATAATTGTCTTGTCAAATTAGCATTTATCTAGTAGCATGTATAAAAGGTTTCAGAGGTCATAGTTTGCCGGATTCCACTCTTATGGCATACCCTTATCAACCTGGCATGATATCTCCGTTTTAAATCGCTCATTCAAGGTATATTTTCAACATGAATATGTTGCCACAATATGTTTTTGTTAGGGTTCGCTTTGTCCCCACTCTTATAGGATGTAGAAAGGTCTTGTGAACTCAGCAGTTATATTGTCTTAGTGGGACCTCAATTCTGAACCTTGTATATTTTCATCTTTCTCTCGTCATGTTCTTCATGAGGCTTCAATCACCATAGAAAAGTAATTGACCATTGCTAAAGAAACTGATCTGGCATATTGTTTGTCAGATTGCATATCCTATATTATTTGTAATAGTGCTGCCGGCTAATATCCTTGTCTTGTTATTCATACCCATTTAGGTTGCAACCAGCTTGTTTGCTGTGCATGTGATGGGAAGATTACTTGGCGATGACACTGGTTGTTTGTCCAACTTCTTAGTTGAGAGGATTCGATCTTTCTATAAGCAGGTTGTGGTTTGTGTCCTATTAGATGATCCTATAAAAACAATATGATGCTTGAAGTTCTAACCTTGACTTGTTTTGACACAATTCTCAGCTGAGCAGTCAGCCTGCTTTTTCTGAGTTGTCAGTCCAGTATACGAAACACCGGTACAGGCAAGGTTTCCAATATCATTCCTAGTTTTTATGTATCTGCAGTGTACTTTTTATAGATGATTGGGAAAAAATTTTGTATTGATAAGAGAACTCTTTATTTTTCAATAGGTAGTGACTTGTCGTCTAAATTCTGCTGCTTCTTTCATGCTCTCATTAATTCTTTCAAATGCTCAGTAGAATTGAATTTAAAAAAACTGTTTATATTTTGTCGATATCTTAATGTACTTTTTTTTGGTAATTAAAGAGGGTGGCATTAGAAATAGGCGATATCTTAATGTACTTAACTGCCTCTGTTTCCTGTTTGTTCTTTGTTCTGGATTATTTGCTGACATTGCTTATTGTTCTGATGTTATAATCGCATCTTTGCACCAGTTGTGGTCCTTGTGATATTTGTACTTCATTCCTTACTGTGAGATGGAAACGTTACCCTTTGGTTTTGCTGAGATGAGTCTTCGGGTCACTATTATTATTCCTAATTCTAATTTGATAATCTGTAATTTTCCAATTTTTCTTTCAGCGAAGGGAAGGAAATACACGTGTTAATTCTCAACGATCTCTATTATCATCTGGAAGGAGAGTTCAGAGGTCGCAAGATCAGTCCCGGACCATTTAAAGAGTTATTCCTTTATCTGGCTGATTCAAAGATTTTCAGGATTTATTGGCAAAGAAATGATGATGCTGGCTTCGGAGAACCAACTGATGACCTGTATCTATATGATGTAGCACGCTTACGAAGTGATGTGAGGCTAGATTTGTGGGATTTTACAAGCTGGAAAGACTCCAAAGCGATTGCTGAAAGAATGTTGGAGTGCATTGAAGCAGTTAACTCAATGACCTTGTTATGTAGTTCCAAGCTTTCTGCGTTAAAAGCATTGGTGACCCTCTTGACTTTGAATTGTTATGATGTAAGTTTGAACATGCTTGTCTAGATTTTCACTTATGTGATATTGGATGAACAATTTGGTTGGCTAACATCATCACCGGTGCTTGCCATTATTTTTTTGCTAGTACTTTTCCTAGGTCAAGGTTGTCAAGAATTAACTGAATTGTACTCTTTTCTTTTCTGCAGATGCCAGAGACTGATGGTGTGCTAAGCAGTTCGAGGGATGACGTTCTCACCAGTATTAATCACTTATGTGATGATATCCGTTTGACATCAGAACAATTGGCGTTGAGTTTAGACACCTCCCAAAATGTTCTTGAGTTCCTTTCTTCCCAAGCAGGGTTGCTCCTTTTCCTCCTTAGACGGATGCCAGGAAGACCTTATTGTGTATGTGTAGCTGCATTGAGGACATCAGCACATGCCATGAGAGTGCTGGGTAATCTCAACCTCTCAGATTCAAGGGTCAAGTCTATGTTAGTATTTTCTTTGACTCTGTTGCTCGCACTAGAGTATTGCTATTCTGGTGTGGATGGAGGGACACATCCTGAATTCATTGACGATGTCGCGGAGGTGTCCAATCTTTGTCTGGGCCTGTTGCCCATCTTCTGTCATTGCCTCATGATTCCAGAGCTCTGTGCTATGTCTTTGGCTTCGATGGATTTAATACTGAGGAAGTCCCTGACACCTAGTACTTGGATTCCTATAATTAAAGAGCACCTCCATCTGCAATATGTCATTCAGAGGCTTCAGGACAAAAATTCGTCTGTACCATCCCATATCATACTAAAATTCCTTTTGACTCTTGCACAGGTTCGAACTGGTGCAGAGATACTTGTTGCAGGTGGTTTTTTCTATTCTCTGAGAACGTTATTTGATGGCTTGGTTAGAGGGACGTCGACTTTGGTGATTAATAGTGGAAGGGATGTTCCTACTGAAAAATCTGAGAAACCTGGAGAACTTTGGAAACTTGGATTGTCTGTCGTCACTGCTATTATACATTCTTTAGCTGATTGTTCACCTTTTATTGGCATAATGAACCGTGAGCTACCCTATTTATTTGGAAATGGTCATCTATTTTTATATCATCTAGACCATAGCGGGTTCTTATCAAATGATCCCGATAAAAAGCGACTTTGGCCTCAAAGAACATGGACATCTCTAAGTACTCTGGAAGAAACAGAGCATGCACTCTCATTAATGTGTACTTTAGGTAAATTACATGGTTCTTGGGTCAAGTCTATGAAAGAAGTAGACTCCCAGTTGAGGGAGAAGTGTATTCATATTTTGGCATTTCTTAGTAGGGGCACTCACTGGTCCATTGAAAGTTCAAACTTTTTATGCCCTCCTGAATCAAAAGAGGAGGTCAATAGCAGCAAGAGACCATCAAGTATCAACAGCAGAAGCGGCTGGTTTTCCATAACACCAATTTGTTGTGTCTCGAAATCTGACGTCTCTTCTGCTTCTACTGCTCTTGTGGTGAAGAGTTGCCACAGCCAAACCACCACAGCCTCTGCATCAGATTTTTCAGATATTGTTGCATTGCAGATCTACAGAATTGCCTTCCTACTTTTGAAGTTTCTCTGTTTACAAGCTGAGAGTGCAGCTAAAAGGGCAGAGGAGGTTGGGTTTGTTGATCTTGCACATTTTCCTGAGCTTCCAATGCCTGAGATCTTGCATGGCTTACAGGTAGTGTGGAAATAAAAACACAATCCCTTCATAGCCAGATGCTCTGTCCTGGTTATTCTCAGGGATAGATTATAGTTTCTAATTTAATATACCAGTATAAAAATTCTAACAATGTGGAAGGTAGAGTCAATCCAACTCCTGTCCAATATCATCTTTAACCACTCTGGACTATCACATTGACAGTCAATGAGTAGATATGGGACTAGTTTTTAGCACAGTGGTAAAACACTTGTGTTGACATGTTGATCCCGGTTCTTTGCCAATATTTATTAGGATATGATTGCGTATAAAGACATTCATTCATCTACCTGTAACTTCAATATGGAAGGTTGGCGACCTTTTGTCAGGAGGCAAAAGGCAGCAGTTTTTCTTTATTTACTAGTAATTGCTGCAAGTTGTCTGCATTGATCCACTTGTTCTGTCACTGAAATCCAGGATCAAGCAATGTCTATTGTTGTGGGATGCTGCGAGGTTCGTAAAAAAAGGAAAACGTCTTCTGAATTACAGAGTGTGTGCGAGTTGATGCTTCAATTACTGGAGATGGCCCTTTATGTGGAACTCTGTGTTTTACATCTATGTGGGATAAGACCTGTGTTGGGACGTGTTGAGGAATTCTTGAAGCAGCTTAAGTTATTTCTTGCAGGTATGTGACTCCTAATTTGACTAGGGAGGGATGCTTTATTTCGATAATCTATCTTAGTGTGAGCTAATTTATTTCCTTTGTAATAAGTTAACTGATGGTGTTTTTTTTTTTTGTGTAACTTGTGTGTGGCAGCAACTGAAGAGGATGTTGATCTACGAGCATATTTGGGTTCCTTAAGACGGTTGGTCTCACTTGTCTATCCAGGACTGATTTAAAATGAAAGCAGCAGTTGGGGTTCTGATGGCTTTTTGGGATTGTCTAATTGATGGGTGGAGGTGTTATTTATGAGTTAGGGCGTGTAAGAGCCTCATACTGGTGGTTTGATTGGCAGTGATGAGGTTTGGTGTTGAAAGAGGGTCGATGACAAGGTTTTTGGTCCATGTGTCCCGGAGAATAGCATCTAAGTGGGAGAGTGTAGAATTAGAATCAAGTGCTCATGGTGGGCTCGTTTTTCATTAGTTTTGTACGAAAAATACGGTTAATTTTACAAAAAATTTGCGAAATACGGTCTAAGTTTCGTAAAATACGGTTTTACCGTCGAGTGACGCGTTTTGAAAACGCGCCGTTCGTGTATAATAGGAAGGTGCATTTGAACTCAGCATGAGGGGGCGGTTTCAAAACGCGCCATAAAACCGGCCCCTCTTCTCCAAGTGTTGGGGGCCCCTTCGAGGGATACATAAAGGGCGGGTTTTAACACTTCAGAAAAATTGCCTAAGTGTTGGGGTTTCTGGCGTCTGACGGGGAGCGGGTTTTCAAAACGCACCCCTCTCTTAGGAAAACCCGCCCCTTTCAAAAGTGCACAAGTGGCGGGTTAATCCGCCCCACTCTTAGACGTAAACATACACTTATAAATTATATTAGAAACCATGTTTCAACAGCGCAATAACCAAATCAATCTAAATTCGAAATAATTCCTGATTGAAAACAGAAAACTAGATCAATATCATGTAAAAGTCATACATGTTTGTTTACAAACTTCAGTAAAGTCCTTTACGCCTCGTCGATTTCCTCATCACATAAGGCATAATGACGGGATCTGGTACGCAAGGCTATTCCGATGAATTATCCGAATATAGCTAGGTGATCTGAGAAGGTCCTACTCCTTGATATGATGGTCGTACCTGAAAATGTTATATTAGTTGAGTTCCGGGAGTTTAACTGAAACGAACATGAAAGTTGTAGTGGACATACCCGAATTCTCTCGTACCTTTAACCAGAGCTCCTAGGGTCGAACTGGAACTAGCTTCGAAGTGAGGTGTACTGTAATCAACCTCTAGGTGTGTCACATGCGATATGAACATGCCCTGTCCGACTTCATTGCCCTCCTCGTCAAACACGGGTTCTTCATATGCAGCTGGCACGTCATCATCCCTTTTCTCCGCATTCTTCTCTTCATCAAGGTGAGGATCTTCGTCCATATGTTGTCCACCATGTGGCGGCACGAACTCGTATGCAGGTTGATCTCCCAACCCCCCAGCTTCTGGCATTGATTCAAACAAGCTTTTGGCATTGATTCAAACAAGCTTCTGGCATTGATTCAAACACCACTGCTCTTCATTCATCTCGGCGAAAAACTCGCCAACTTCTGGTATTGATTCAAACAAGCTTCTCATATTGTTCTTGTACTTCACAGTCATCGATTTCTTTGCTGCGGCTATCAACTTCTTTTTACAAACAACATTTTTATATCTCGTATTGAAATTGCTAACCACATGACTAAGACAGAACCGCCAAAGCGCAAAAGGCGGGGTCCAACTCACATGCGGATCATTCACAGCCGCTTGAATGTCAGCATGTTTGTCGAAAATCAAACATACACTCCTTTTGTCCTTTCACCAACGACATATCCCTTAAGAAAACTCAAGAACCAATTCCATGAATTATAGCTTTCTTCATTAACCAGTGCAAATGCAAGCGTCACAATACGGTTCTCCCGATCCATAGAACATGCAATTAAGAGTTTATGTCGATATTTATCATATAGAATTGTGCCATCTATACTTCCAACTGGCCGACAATGATTGAATGCTTGAATATATTGTCCGAACGCCCAAACTAGTCTCTGAAAGTGAAATACTTCCACATCGCCAAAGTTGTACCCCAATCAACAATTGTTTCGGGGTTGGCAATTCTAATTGCATTCATAAGATGCGGCAACTCATTATGAGATTCATCCCATTCACCGAATTAAATTACAATTGCCTTCCGCTTGGCATCCCATACTCGTCTCTTAGTTACTTCGTACCCAAATCTCTCCTTTATTACATTCCGTAGGAACGACACTTTCACTTCAGGAGATTCTCTAACAAAAGTATGGAAGTAGGAAACCATAAAGTTATAGTCAAATCATAAAACCCATAAAACGTCAAATTAAATCCTAAATTGATATTACTAATCTAATTACTAAGCGTCAAATTTTAATTATATTCATAAAACGTCAAATTATCATTATTAAACTAATTTCAACCAATTTCAAATAAACTCATCTCATCAACTAAAACTTAAATTGACATAATTTCAATTAAATCATAAATTTGATAACCTAATCCTAAATTGACCTAATTTCAACTGCAATTCGTAATTTGACTTAAATTAACCTATTTTCAACTAAATACACTAATTTGACCTAATTTCAACTACAATTCGACATTTGACCTAAATTACCCTAATTTGACATAATTTTAACCAAAACCCTATATTTAGCAAAATTAGCGACAAAATCACCTAAACAGACAATAATTGCCAAGACAACAGAGGATCGTGACGACGACTACGAGCGGGTGGAGGTTCGGGCGTCGGAGGGGTCGGGACGTGAGGGAGTGGGAGGGCGTGAAAAAAGTAGGAGGAGGGAAATCGGGCGTTGGGGTCGTCTGAGGAGAGCGACGGAGGAGGAGAAAAGTCGGGCGTCGGGCGTCGGATGACGGAGTTCGGGGGTCGGGGGTCGGAGGTAGGGTTTCAACGAAATGAGTCGGGAGGTCCGTCCCGACTTAAGAACCCGCCCCTTGCTTATTACTGAAGGGGTAATTTTTTTCAAGAGTTGGAGGGGCGGGATTTCCTTGTGCATTCCCCGAAGGGGCCCCCAATACTTAAAGGGACGAGTTTCAAAACCCGCCCCTGTATGAGGGCGCGTTTTGAAACTGCGCCCTCATGCTGGGTTCGGATGCCGCATAGGGGCTGGTTTTGAAAACCCGCATCTTCCTATTATACACGGAGGGCGCGTTTTGAAACCGCGCTTTCTTTGTAATTGAAAACGCGGCGTTTCGACGGTAAAACCGTATTTTATAAAACTTGGACCGTATTTCGCAAATTTTTTTTAAAAGTAACCTTATTTCCGTACAAAACTCCGTTTTTCATGTCATATATATTTCCATGAAGCGCTTTTAGAATTACTTGACACGACCTTTGTAAAACCAATATCACTATATAAGCAAATCGGTTTTTCGAATTTGTACATATATATATTTATTTATTTCTCTTTTTTCTATAGATATATATATGTATATAACTTTATATATATATATATATATATGTATATAAAATTTTTTATAATTGACTTCCATGAATGTTTGGAATCCCTATTATGCAAGGGACGGGCGGTGTGTACAAGGCCCGGGAACGAATTCAAACATAGTATCTATTTAGATACGCTCGAATGACCCTTTCTCATAATGAGAATGTATATAAGCACTTGCCATTCGTTGGTTATTAGGGGCATCCCGAAAATGTCCAGGTAAATGTTAAGAAAAATTGTCTAGGTTCATTTATTAATAGTTAATAGGAATGCAAAAAATGGAAAAACCACGATTTTTGAAAATAAGACGGGGATTCTCTACAATGACAATGTCGACCAATTGAAAGAAAGGGGTGTAGCGCAGCATGGTAGCGCGTTTGAATATATTTTATACATTTTATAATTTGAATATATAAAAAAACAGCCAAAAAGAAGATTTTTTTTGTCGGGGGCTCCATTGTAGAATTCAAACCTAATCATGAATGGAGAAGCAATGGGAATGGCTAATTTTCATGGGAACATGTTTATTTCCATGAAGTCGGTCATTGTAACCGATTACATTGAAAGTTGGTTCCCTAACATGTTGTTAACAAGGGCTTGGAAGTCGATATTTCCAAGACTCTAGTGGAACGAAGGGTTGGCATACATGGTTGGCTGGTTATTGTCATTCTCATCCTTGTTGATACTACATACATAGTTATAAAAGACGAGAAAGGCAAGCGACTATGGTCAGAGGCGAGGCGGCCAACCGGAAATCACCATTCCTCGTCCCTCGGCAAGGTGTGTTACAAAGGCGATCGCCTTTTGTGCATTTTTCCAAAGTCAAAGGCGAGGTTGGAAATTTAAGGACTGATATGTGACCTAATCGCAAGTTCAAGACAGATTATGGATTTTACAAAATTCTTAGGGTTGTTCAACAAGGTCAACCCTTGCTTCGGGGCATTCTCATAACTCCGCACCTTGAGCTTCCTAACAAGGCATAGGTACTCCTAGGCACCTGTTGACATGATAGAAAATCTTGCGCCTAACTTAATAAAAGCTCGAACTAAAACCCGTTATGTTAACTCATGAGATAGATAAGAGATTGCATGGCGTGAGCTCGTACTAAATCTACGAGAGGAAATATTACTAAGTCTACGATAGGTAAGATTGACTGAGTACACTCAGTGGACTCCAAAGTCTACTTGGGTCAAAGAAGATCATGACTCCGAGATTCTAGGAAATTAGTTAAGGAGACCACGTCCCCATAACTTGAACTGATACTCCGATGGAGAAAAATCTGAGAAACATGGTGTATATCTTGAGCATGTCAGATTCAATATAAAGGAAGGAAGATTTTCTAGGAAAAGGACAAACATCCATCTAAGGTCAAAAGCGCATTGTTTGTCTAATAGCTCTCAGTCCTCAGCTCCCCAACATTCCGTTTTCCAGTTTCTTGTTCCCAAACCAGCGTCCGAATCATCCTTCTATCAAGCCTTCGTCCACATCCACATCTACATCCTCATCCATCCCGCTACCAGAGATCATATTCCACCGTACCAGTCCGCAAGTCCACGTTGTCAGCAGCAAGTCTACGTGTCCACCATCCACTTTTCAAGTCCTTTTGGTTTTTCAAGGCTGTAAGCTTTTTCATTTGATTGTAAGCCATCGTCTATCATCGTTCGTTAATATAATCATTTGTATTTCTTTTACTGGCGACCACATCTGAACCCCTATGAGTGTTCGTGCCAAAAATTTTCAACGTGATCCATTTCTGACACGAACATGTTTTTGGCGACCGCAGTAAGAGTGAATAAATTGACCATTTAAAATGGCATGGAATACTAGAAGCTCAAACCAGCAGAATCCTCCCTCTAATCCCCCGACTGATGGGGAAAATTTGGGTTTGACGGGACTGCTGGCTGAGGGAAATACGGCTCAAGGCAGCTAAGTTTTAATTTCCTAGCCCCCAGCAGCTATGCATACCGCTTCGGAGTTCATATCAAGGCTTGAGTTTCATAATGGGTTCAGTGATATGAAGAGGAATATGGGAAATATACATGAAAATATGGGAGGTATGCAAGAAAATCTACGAAATGTGCTGGAAAATATATGCAGTATGGAAAGAAATATAGTCGAAATGCAAAGAAGTATGGAGAGAAATTTGTTGGAGGAAATGTGACAAATGATGACAATTTTCCTCAAGGCAACGCCTAACCCAAAAACGGGTGATCCTATTGATAGAGACTAGGAAATGTTCGGCGTGCAGCGACGGGAAAGTGAGTTGTTTCTTTCCAGGAGGATGACACATGGGGTAACGACAATCAAGGCGATACGGATACGTACGAAGTCCCCGGAGAGAAATTGTCCCCATTTAGACCTTCTTCCGCTCGTTCGCCTGGTCCCGGTAAACCAAGCGAAATATATTCAGGGAACCCGGTGGATGAGGACAGTGGGATACATAGTGAACTGAATAAAAATTCAAGCTATCGCCCCCCTCCCCAAACACCATAGTAAATCACCTTCAGAAGAAGGGTCGCAAAGGGTAAATTCAACACTGGGGGCTAGCAAGGTGAATCTACCTCCTAGAGATAGTTTCTACATTAGGTCCCCTGCTAATGAGCATTTGTTCCGTACAAACGAGCAGCCAACCCCTCTAGTCAACGAATTTGTTCAGGGATCCACTTACCTCCGAATTATGGCGAGTTTAATCAGCCAGTTACACAGAATCTAAGAGAAGTGGTGGCTCAGGTAGTGAAACAAATGGTCCCTAGGACTGTTAGACAGGAGGAGAAGTCTGCGCTACTGACCAAAAGTGACTGGCAAAGGTTCCGCATTTTCGGTATCAGAGTTCTCTTTTTCCAATGAAGGGGCCTCTCTTCTACGAGGCCTTTTCTTGATTGGTTTAGGCTATTTCTCAACTTTAATCTACTTGCCTTTGGTAGACTTCACTATCCCCTGTCGACGGGAGCGAGTCATGCGGCCAACAGGAGGAGGATTATGGTCAGGAGAAGAAGCCTTTGAATCAATCTCAAAACCTGGAAATAGAATTGTAAAAGGTGCATTAGTAGAAAGACTATATAAACAAAACTAAATGCAAGGACGCACTTATTGGTTTCTTTCCAGTCTTCAACATCATTTCCAAAGAGAACTGGAAGTCTGGCTCCGAAGAATTATCAAGAAAAAGCATGCGAGCCTGAAGTTCGTGGTATACAATTGCCCATTGAACAGAGAATAACTCTGTGGCATGAACTAAAGTAGACTCCAGGGGAAACTCCATACGACGCACGAGTGGATCTTTCTGAGATGAAAATCAAGGAAGCCTGGAAGTTCTCCTCTGAAAGAATGTTGCTCATCCTCGAATGTAGAGGGTTGTCAATAGAGTCTGCATAAGGAACTGACGAACTTTGAATGAAACCGAGTTGCCTTGCACAAAGCTGGGGGTCGTAGGCCTCATAACAGAAACCACTGTGATGGCCGCAGATGAGGTCTCTGTTGGTTAACACGACATCCTAATACGGATCAGGGGTTAGCTTCTACCAGCGTGCCAGGATAGGATAGCCGGATGGAAAAGGAACCCAATGACGGCGGTTTCCCTTGCCAGAATCAGCTAGGTGACACATGTGACGGGTCACTAAAGCACTCAGCCAGTCGTCTTTTGATCCGCAACTCGTGTGGAAGATATGAGAACCATAACAGTCAATCTTGGTGGCTCCATAAGGCATTTTGAATCCAGTCAACCATGGTATCCATACAGAGGACCACGGATGCACAAACCAGAGAGGGCTACCAGTCGGAAATCTAGGAAAAGGCTCATTGGACAGACTGTTTTTCCGTAGACTCTGATACAATAAACCAAGAAGAAAAGGAGCAAAGGCAAGCTTGGTGTTAGCTGTGCTAAGGAAATTAGCAATGTCATAGATGAAGAACTCTCTTCCCGGTAAAACAAAAAATGTATTTGCTGAGTCAAACTGAGAAAAACTCAACTTCCTATTCTATTCCCCAAGCGTCCAGATTACCAGATCCCTTAACCAGTTTCAAGCGAGCTTCTCCAATGCTTAAAATTTAAATAATGTCACTAGGATTATGGTCATCATTGGAGGGATAAAGACGAATAGTGGTGCCAGTCACAGAACAGCTAGTCAGGAAAGCTATGTCTTCCAGGGGTAATTGTCATGGGGCCTTCTGGAAAAAAGAAGCAGTTCAAGGAATCAATCCAGAAGGGCAGGAGGCTCGCACATACCCTAGGGTCGCACTTTTTGGTGGAGATAGACATGTTTAGCAAGTCACGAATGCCACAAATCTCTAGCTTATTCTCGAGTTTCATAATCCAATAAGCGAACCACTTAGAATTGACATGCCTATCAACTAAAGGAAAACACAAGAAACATGTTCGTCCTTCCTAGTTGAGCGGTTTGATGAAGCCGTCTTGATAGAGAGGAATAGTGCTTGCCGTCTGGAGATAATTATGTGGCACGGGCTTGGGAAAAGCGTCGAAGCAAGAACTGGCCCGAGGGTCAAACCTTCGCCGCGGGAATCGGTGATCTTGGCTATACCTGGGGGACCAGCGCGGTGGTGGTACCATTGGAAAGCAGCGTAGTCCGACATGGTGTAGCAAGGGTTTTTCAAGAGCAAGGAGAAGAAGAGAGTTTTTTGCAAAAAGGGATGAGAAGAGTCTCTGGCTTTTGTTTCGAATTTTAAACCCTGACAGGTGCTCAGGCGACATATGTCACCTCAACAAAAAAGGGGGGCTTATGTTGCATGACAGAAAATCTTGGGTCTAACTTAATAAAAGCCCCTACAAGAACCCGCCATGTTAGCCCATGAGATAGATAAAAGATTGGAGGGCGTGAGCTCGTACTAAGTCTACAAGAGGTAAGATTACTAAGTCTACGAGAGGTAAGATTACTAACTCATAATATCTAATATACATATGATGGAGTCCAACCACTTCAACATCGTTTACCACCACATCAATACTCGTATACCTATCCGAAATCAAACAAATACCGTGACATTCAGTATCCACCACATAACGTTTCAAACATTTGAGAAATCATCGCTATGATTGATAGCTTTCTTCATCGATGATTGCAAAAGCAAGAAGTACGATATGATTCATTTTACCTACACTACAAGCAATTAAAAACGTATGCTTGTATTTTCCATAGAGGAGTCTGCCGTCAATGCTAACTACAAGGGGATAATATTGAAATGTCGTTATGCATGGAGCGAAGCACCAAAACAACCCTTTGAAATATAGACCGTAAATCTCCCACAATGTATGAACTGCCCAATCAATGCAAGTTTCGAGGTTCGAATCACGAATTGCATTCAACAAATGAGATAACTCATTGTATGATTCATCCCAATCATTGTATATCATAGCAATTGCTTTTCTTTTGGCATTCCACACTCTTCTCCTAAATACTTTATATTCATATTTCTACTAAGCGACATTGTGAAGAAATGAAACTTTAATTTGAAGAGTTTCACTTACAAATTGTCTGAGTAATAATGTCATGAAATTTGAATCTAGGCTCTCGTAATCGCGTAGTAAAAGATTATTAACGCAAGTATGAGGCTTCGCAAATAGTCTCCTTGAACTCATCATCACATACTCTTTGTATCGCCCTTAATCTCCACTTACACCCCTTATCGGATTTCGAGCAAGAAACATTCCACAACTTTATATTAGATTCAAGTACATCATAATTGTAGTGGTTTTATATGCGATAATTGTTACCACATCACTTTTCAAAACTCATCAAGCATGTCACGTGAATGTGCAATTGAATCGTTTTCATATTCATCAAAACCATGACTAAAGTCATCGACATAATCATTAAAAAATGGCAATTCTCTCTCCTTTTATCTACTAGACCCTTCAACTACTTTAACTATCGTAACAATTTCAATATCGACATAATCATCGACATCTCATAACCAACATTCACATCATTAAATAACTCATTGTCAATGTCAATGTCTACTTCTGAATCCATAATATAATCCAGGATATTGTGGCCATCTTCTATTAGACCAGTAGAACATTCATCGACCGAATAACACCTATGTAGTTATGCTGAAACATGTTCAACTTGGCGCTCAACTTCTATATGATGCTCAACCCTTTATATCCTAGATTCGGAAACTGACATTGGATAATGCACGACTACTGTTGTATTAACATTGCTTAATCCCAAAACATATACTTGTTGGATATGCCTTGGATTTCTGAGCGCAAACTCTACAAGCAATCTCACGTCATTATATTTCTTAAGAGGCTCTAACATACATTTTACACTAATATTGTTGAACTCAACAATCGGATATCTATGTGCAATTGATACTCTCATTGGTGATTGTACACCCATTACATCGCATAACATATGCTCCAAGCTATCGTAATTTACGACTTCGGTCATAAATAACTCCATTTGGTCCATTGACAGTATTCCCATTCGCAAAAATCAACACCTCGATCAACGACATTGTAAAACAATACCTAATTTGAAGCATTTATCAATAATGAGCTCAACTAAAGCATCAATTTCAAACATTTCAAGAATTAATCGATAATTAGCTAAGATTCAAACATTATTTCAATAATTAACTCAATCCTTAATTTTATCCCTAATTTTAGGTAAATCACTAACTAAGCCATAAAGCAATCCCTACTTGAAACCCTAATTTTATACAAAACTAATTAATCACTAATACATTCCTTAATTTCAACCCATAATTCAAAGTGTAATTCAAATCCTAATTTGATCAAGAACATAACTAATTCCCAAATAACAACGAACTTACTCGAACGATGTTGTCAACGATGACAGTGGGCCAAATGGGAGGGCAAGCAGGAGACGGATGACTAAGGAAGGAGGGACATCTCCACGGACGGAGGAGTGGAGGCGTTGGACAGCAAGAGGAGTGAAGGAGGACAACGACAACAAGAGCGAAGGAGAAGGCGACGACGTCGAAATAGGGTTTTCTTTCCCAAAAAAATTAAGTGGTCGAACCCCCTTTCTGAAAATAGAAAAGGATCGGTCTTAGTAAGGTCGACTCTTTCAGTCCCAAAAAGAATTCAACATTAGTAAGGCCGACTCACTTATGGCTGAACGAGGGCATCCCTTCGGCCGTGAAAAATTGGGATGTTAGAGTGCAATTGGCCTTATAAAGGCCGACTTCATGTGAATAAGCAGGTTCTCATGGAATCGGCCGTAGAAAGACCGATTATAGGATGTGCATGTTGTAATAGGCCTTTATAAAAATCGATAAGCAAATCGGCTTACAAAGGCTGATTTCTTGATATTACAAATAATTTTGAGAGTTGGTACCATATTTTGTAAATTATTTTACCGATTAACATTATTAAGAAACAAAATTGTAGTATAAAATGAGTTAATTTAACTAAAATGATGGGAATTAACTAGAAATTAGAAAAAAGGTAAAAACCGAATATTTAAAATTATTACAAGATATATTTTAGGGTGATTAATCGATTATCATTTGTGGATCAAAGTTGATTTTGTATATGTAAAAGATTAATATAATTAATTTTATTAGTTTTTATTTAACTTACATAGTCAATTATCTTTTAAGTTGCTTTGGGATTGGAGAAATCCTGACCGTCGATTCACCAAGACAGAGGTTTCCAGAAACGAAACCCTCAGTCTCCTCCGCCGGCGGGGGTACAAGTTAAAAAGAAGATATTCCTTAATTCTTTCTTTGCTTTTGCTCCCAATCCAACCCCTCAGAGAGAAGATATGGCGGCGATGGTCTCCGCATGGTCGACGAAGCCGGGGGCATGGGCGCTCGACTCTGAGCAGAACGAATCCGAGCTCCTCCACCAGCAGCAACAACAAGCAGCCTCCTCCGCCGATTTCCCCACCCTCGCCACCGCCGCTGCCACTAAGACCAAGAAGAAGAAGTCTCAGCCCCTCTCTCTCTCACAGTTCAACTCCGATTCCTTCTCCTCCAAGTCCCCCTCCCTCACCCCCGACGACATCCTCCTCCTCCCCACCGGCCCCCGCCAACGTTCCACCGAGGAGCTCGACCGTTCCCGCCTCGGCGGCGGCTTCCGTTCTTACGGCAGCTATGGCGATGATTCTTCCCGCCGCCCCGGTGGTGGTTTTGGCCTTGGCCGTGACCGTGACTGGGATTCCTCCTCCAGGGATCCCCTCCCTCCTTCTAGGGCCGACGAGGCCCCTGACTGGGGCGCCAGCAAGAGGTTGAGTTCCGTAGGCAGCTTCGAGAGGAGGGACAGGGATCGGGAACGGGGAGGGTTCTTTGGTTCCTCCAAGGCTGATGAGGTAGACAACTGGGCCTCTGGGAAGAGCAGCGGCAGAAGCTGTAGGGGATGGTCGAGGAGTGGATTTGAAGGGCTTAGCAATGGTAACGGGGCTGATGGGGATAGGTGGGGTAGGAAGAGGGAGGATGATTGGGAGGTAAATTCAGGAAACTCAAGTTCGGGGCGTCCAAGGCTTGTGTTGCAGCCGAGGAGTGTGCCCGTGGAGGGGAACGCGAATAATAAGGGGAGCGGAAAAGGGAGCAGCCCATTTGGGGATGCTAGGCCAAGGGAGGAGGTGCTGAAGGAGAAAGGCAAGGACTGGAAGGAGATGGAGGAGAAGTTGCTGAGTGTAAAGATTAAGGATGGGACTGGAGACAAGTGGGAATCTAATGGAGGCAGAGTTCAGCAGGAGGAGAGGAGCTGGAGGAAGGCAGAGGCCGGTGTTGCTGATGATGATAGGTCGGTTTCCCTCTTAACTAACTTATCCCCCGTTTATGCTATGATTTTGGAACTTTGTATAGAATTAAGGTTAGTTAAGAAGAAATTCGTTATACTGGGTCCTAGTTTCTAATTTACTCGGAATATCGTCCCTAAGGCGCAGTCGGGAACTGTGGTCACACCATAAGGCAATGGCGGGTTGTAACTGCCTTTCTAAGCCCCAATACTTAGAAAGGCGGGAATTGGAAACCGCGTTTTCTTTGCAAATATTTTTGACCGTGCCTTAGAGACGTTATTTTAGGAGTTTTGAAATTTTTTTCAAAACTAGCTCCTATAATTTGTTTGCTTTATTATTTGGATGGATGGATGCATGTTTCATTTCTTGGGTAAGCATTTTTTGCTGTGGACATCTTATTTAAGGCAAACATTTTATCCTTATTATTAGCCCACTTTGGAATTGAAAACTTATATTAACTGACAAGGCCACTGGAGGTGGGGAATGTTCATATAATCTATTTGTATATGAATGTGATGAGGTTTGTAATTGTAAATTGGTTTTGTTTCTGCAGTGTGGGAAAGGACGAGGAAGTGCATCAGCAGGAAGACTAGATTCTTGTTTTGCTTTTTGTATGTGTGTTGGGAGTATGCATCAGCAGGAAGATAGAGAGTTTTGGAGAAATCGATTGACCTCTTTTTTTTTACATTTGGATTCTTCAATCATTTGTGGGACGTTTAGCCAGTATTTGGTGTTTCAGTTCACTGCTAGGGTGTTGCCCCTTGTTATATGGGTTGGGTATGCCCCTCTTTGGAAAGCTTTGTGCCTAAATAACTTTTGTCCATTAAACATGGTCAAGCACCAACTCGCTGTTCCTAATATTCAAACTGTGTGCCTAAGCAAGATTTTCATATGGCAAAGCTCGCTCAACAGATTACCTGGGAACACTACACGCTTTAAGAGGCTACAATCATTATCCAGCACCATCCACTATCTTTACCTCTTTCTCAGCACCCATTCTCAAAGGAAACCTAAAGGCCACCTCAACACAAAAATATAAAGGAATACAGTGACAAATATTGTTCACATCCATCATTTTGCACTTGTGGACACGGCGAAACGCCTTGCTTAAGCTTACAAAAGCTTTCATAGTACATTGAGAGACTCCAATTTCTATTTGAATGTGATCGTGACCTATTTTATATTCTAGAATATCGGAGTGGTCTTCGTATCGAGTCATTACCATTCCTTCAGCTTCGTTATGCCTTCTTAGTCTCGTGACATTGTGTCCCACAACTCACTACACCTGCTACTTTCTTCTGGACGAATGATGGAGTCGGCTGATACTCAAGATCAAATGAGTGATTGAAATATGATAGGGTCTAGTACCACTCTAAGTCAAGCGAGTGATGGAAATAGGTTGTGAATTTTCGAGTTTTGTTCATTAATGAAGTCATTTGGCAAATTATTTCGCAAAATAACCTCATAACTTTCAAAATTTGTCGACTAACCCAGTAAAATCGGCCTTACAAAGGCCGACTTCAGTCTTTGAAGAAGTCGGCCTTTGAAAAATTTTTTTGTCTAAGTGTAGGGAAGTCGGCCTTTGTCATGTGAATGACCTTTGAAATTTTTTTTTTTTTGCCTAAGTGTAGAGAAGTCAGTCTTTGTAAGGCCGACTTCTTACTTAACAAAAGTCGGCCTTACAAAAGGCCAACTTCACTGGGTTAGTCAACGAATTTTAAAAGTTACGAGGTTATTTGGTAAAATAATTTGTCAAATGACGTCATTAAGGAACAAAGCTCATGGATTTCCTGTTACCTTCTAGGCGAATGATATGCCAATTTTTGTTTAGGGGCATGTGGCCTAGAAATTTTATGAGGTAAATAGTTTTGGATGCAGGCCTATATATCGGACGGTTTCCGATGCCATTCACATCCTGAATGCCATTGTCGTATGTGACCCCCCATAATTTCAAGGTAACCGGAGAGGCATCCAAGTATATCCCTCGAGGTGGCTACTCCCAGTTCTTCAAACCGACTGGTCTTAGAGGAAAGAGGATCAGAGTCGTGGCAGGTTCCTTCTCAAACATACCCCCTGGGTCACTTTCGGCCGAGGTTTTCAAGAACCACCTAAGTACTCTGAGGTGCAGTGCAATAGAACTACCCTCCAGCTCATCGATGAGCTCGTACTCATGTCTGTCTGAACGAAATGTTCTCAGGAGACGGGGCACAGTCTTGGTGGCAGGCTGAACAGTCCAAAAATCGATGAGGTTCTAAATGGAACAGGGAACTGGGAAATGACAGCAATGCTGGCCGAGTTCAAATTAGCCCTGAATGCGTACCACATGGATCTGGTGAGTCCGCCTGTGCAATTGGTGGTATATTGGTCCCCACCAACACTAACTCACCTGGAGTTTAATATTTGAGGTAAAATAAAAAGTCCATTGGGAGCCATTTTGGATCGTTTGACACAGACCTGGTGGAGGATGGAGGGACCATCCTCCATTTCCCTGGGAGTATCAAATTCCTCCTCCACTGCTTCTTCTTGATAATAGAAAGGAGCCTATCCAAATGAATAGTAGGCTGACTCAGCAAATGAGAAAACACATGGATAAGGCTTTCCGCATCCCAATATTTTGGCCTTTTCTTTGCGTGGTTTTGGTTAAATAAAAATCCATTCCCCACTCCCTTTCTTACTCACTTCCAAGTCCAACCCACAGGTTAACTAACCAAGGTGACGGATTCCATAAAATGAAAGGATTAAAAGAAGAGTGAAATGGCCTCCTTTGCTTCTCTGTACGATGTTTTGGGAATCCCCACGAGTGCCTCCTGTGTAGAGATCAAGGCGGCTTACAGGAGGGCGGTCGCGTGGAAAGAGAGGTCGGCCAAGGAATTCATCAGGATACATGAAGCATGCTCGACCTTGTCCGATCCAGACAAGAGGGCAAGTTACGACCAGCAACGGGTGCAAGGGTGGAGTCGGGCTGGGGCTGGTTACACACCCAAGAAGTGGGAGACCGATCAGTGCTGGTAGGACAGAAATAGGGAACTTTCATTTGTGTAAGCTTTCGAAACGAGTGTGTGTTTTTCCTTTTTGTTTTGGTTTATGCATCTGCTATTCAGTATGAAGTTAATGTATGAGGAACCTACTATGACTAATATATCGGAGGCTTTGTTTTTTTGGGGGTGGGAAAAAGTTAGGAATTGGATAAGGGAACACCACTACCACTCCACTCTGCCTTCGCCTAAGATTCTTTCCCCAGAACAATGTCATCAGGTCGCTTGTAAGTAGGGAGACGATCCCAGGAGCAAGCAGGATGTACCCCAAACCCATGGGATGCTGAAGGCCATGGCTGCTGGAGCTGCTGTGCTCTTGCATCTCCCCCATTATTTACATGCATAGCCTATTTGTCGTGTAACGATGTTACTTAAAAAAGAACGAATTTGGGTGGGCTTCCGTCCAATAAATCAAAAGGCTTTTGTAAACCTAAAAACCCAAAAGGCCCATCCCTCCCAAGACAGACTATAAAAAGAGAAAAAGTGGGCCTTCCCCTCCTCCGCCACTCGCTTCTCTTTCTCTCCCACTTTAAAAAGAGGGGTTGGGTGGGGGGTAGTTGTGTCCTCCCACTAGGGTTAGGGTTTCTTTTCCGATTCGTTGCCGTCGATCTGTTTTGAGGATGGGTGAGCGGGTCTCTGGCAAGGTCAAGTGGTTCAGCGACCAGAAAGGTTTCGGTTTCATCACCCCCGATGATGGCGGCGAGGATCTCTTCGTCCACCAGTCCTCCATCAAGTCCGACGGCTTCCGCAGCCTCGGCGAGGGTGAGTCCGTCGAGTTCCACATCGAGTCCGATGGCAACCGAACCAAGGCTGTCGACGTCACTGGCCCCGGCGGTTCCTCCGTCGTGGGTAGCTCCCGTGGCGGCGGTGGCGGCAGGGGGGGACGTGGCGGAGGCTATGGAGGCGGCGGATATGGCGGAGGTGGGGGCTATGGTGGTGGGGGCGGCTTCGGCAGCAGGGGAGGTCGTGGCGGCGGCAGCTACGGTGGTGGCGGCGGCTATGGCGGCGGAGGCGGCGGAGGGGCTTGCTACAACTGCGGAGAGACTGGGCACATGGCCAGGGACTGCTACCAGGGTGGAAGCGGTGGAGGTGGAGGTGGAAGGTATGGAGGAGGTGGTGGCGGTGGAGGTGGAGGTGGCGGGGGAACCTGCTTCAAGTGTGGGGAGCCGGGTCACTTTGCTCGGGAGTGTCCTCAGGGTGGTGACTACTAGACAAGTCGGTCTTTTGAGAAGAAGCTGCAGCTGATTTTTTTTTCTTTTTTTTTTTTAATATTTAATTTTTTGTTTTGGCTTCGGTGTTTTATTGCTCTCAGGTGTTGGTACCTTTTTAGCATATCCTAGCGGGGGTTTGATCACTGTTTTTATTCGAATGGATGGGTTGGGTGTTTTTGATACTCGGTTGGTTGAATTGGTATCGGTGTGCGTTGGACATGTGTTGTTGATGGTGTTTTGCTGGATTATCGTCTCTAGGGAAAAGGAAAAAGCTTCTCTGTGGTTTTACCTTTCCCCCTTTTCTCAAAAGTTCCCCTCCCCTGTCTAATTCTTTGGTTGTTTGGTTCCTTCCCTCTGTGCTTTTGTTGCTGGCCTTGGTGGAATTGATGACTACACGGATCTTTACTGGGTTCATGTGGCATACAATAGTTGAGGGGGCAGACAAATAGATGCCTTCTTTTCCTTTCTCGTTCTCAGCCTTGAAGTGCTCTGTTTGAGTAGGAGAACAGGAAAAGAGGCTGCTTTTGGATGAACAATGCAATTTTTCAAAAGAGCCTTAACAAAAAAAAAAAAAAAATCAAAAGAGACCTTATGGCAGGAGTAGTTGACTGCACTCATTGCTGGTGGTGGGACCTTTTATGTGATGTGGTCCATTCTATATCCCATCCATTTGCAGTTCCAGAAGGGGGACTTGTGCTTTTTCGGCTTTTGACTGGGGGGGGGGGGGGGGGCCCTTAGCCAGCCTAAGAGTGAAGGTCCAGCTGAGGTTTGGGTATTTCTTTAACAAAAGGTGAATCTGTTGCGGATGGTAGGAGTACTTGGTGTCAAAAGGCAAATTGTTGCTTTTCCCTACCGACAAAACAGAGGTCCAAAAACTTCCCCAATACTTGATTCCGGGGGAGGGGGGTGTTGGCAGGTGGTCTGGTTCTTCTGCAGTGATTGTCTGTTTTAGTATTGATTCCTGGTCCTGCAAGAGGGTGGGCAGCAGCTTGACTAGATTGTGGCTTGGTCAAGGACATGCAAGAAGTAGGGTTGGGATGGGGAAGCAAAGGGGTGTGTGCTTGTCCCATGTTCGCGTTTCATGGGCATGGCCTGGCATGAATGAATGGGCTTCAGGCATTCATTTTTTGGCGAATCTCAAACATGGGCCTTTTTTTTTTCTCAAGAAGAAAGAAAAGGAGACCCGGGGGGGGGGGGGGGAATTATTTGTCGCATCTTGGTCCTTTCTACACAACACTGGCCATTGTCTTCTCAAAACAAAGAGAAATAAGAAGTGAAAAGGAAGGATGATGATGAGTGGGAGTAGGGTTAAGGTTGAAGGTCGTCACCCTTTCGTTGTCCTCTGCTACTCCTGCCTCCTCCTCCTTCAGGGTAATAAGCAAATCACACCAACTTAGTTTTATTTTTGTTCTGGAATTCTCTTCTCTTCTTCCGATCCTTTTTCTTTATTTTTAGGAGGAACCGTGAACTCCACCACTACCTTCAAGATCATCAACAAGTGTCGCCATAC
Organism: Melastoma candidum; assembly: GCA_023653495.1. Lineage (NCBI taxonomy): Eukaryota > Viridiplantae > Streptophyta > Magnoliopsida > Myrtales > Melastomataceae > Melastoma > Melastoma candidum. The sequence goes on along the minus strand of CM042883.1, from coordinate 23,687,308 downwards.
CATTTGGCCAGGTCTCCTTTCCGGCGCCACCTCCCCTCCCCTCCCCACTACCGGCTTCTCCCTTCCCTCTGGTCGCTCCTTCTCCTTCTCCGCCCCTACCTCCTGGTCCGGCCGGATCTGGGCCCGCACCCTCTGTTCCTCCCAACCCTTCTCCTGCCTCACCGCTGACTGCGGCTCCGGCTCCCTCCAGTGTTCCGGCTCCGGCGCCAAGCCCCCCGCCACCCTCGCTGAGTTCACCCTCAATGGCGACAGCGGCCTCGACTTCTATGACGTCAGCCTCGTCGACGGCTTCAACCTTCCTTTGCTCATCGTCCCCCGCAATGGCAGGCGCGGCAGTTGTAGCCCCACTGGCTGCCTGGTCAACCTGAACCGGGCTTGCCCGACCGACCTCAGCGTCAACGGCACAGGGGAGGGGAAGAACCTTGCCTGTAGGAGCGCCTGCGAGGCTTTTGGGGACCCCCAGTACTGCTGCAGCGGGGCTTATTCCACACCGGAAACGTGCCCCCCGTCCGTCTACTCCCAGTTCTTCAAGAACGCCTGCCCCAGGGCCTATAGCTATGCCTACGATGACAAGACCAGCACCTACACATGTGCTGGGGCCAGCTACTGGATTATATTCTGCCCCTTGCCGTACACCAGGTATTGTGCTCCCTCTACCGGAGTTGCCTCTTTCTGAATGTAGCGTGTGACCCAACATGTGTGTTCTTTCGCTCGTTCTCTGATCGTTTCATTTCCTACTTAAGGAAGAGGCTGTTATGGGGGAGGTTGTGAAAAAAATTGCACTTGCGGTCACTTCTTTCCGAGTTGTTTGATGTTAATCGCTGATGTTGTTTTCGCGAGGGATGGTAATAGAGGCTCGGTTTCATGCAACTTGTTACCAGAGAGAGCTCTCCATGCTACTTGGAAGTTCTTCTTCTCTAAATTCCCAATTTTACCAATGATGCTCTTCAATCAAGTTAGCCATCATACACATGTAAATCTATATCTAATTTCTTTTATATGCCTATTAAACTTTCAAATTTAGCAAATATCTTTAGGAAAACTTGTACAAGTGAAGCATCCTTCATTTTCAGATTTTTCAGGTTGACTTCTATTTGACCTGTAATTGCCCCTGTGAACTACGACCATGATGTTTCAGAACTAATATTTAGGGGGTGTATTACAGGAGGAGCACTGCTGCTGATTGATTCTTTAAGGAGTTTGTAGTGAGGCTCTGAGGCCATACATTGATAAGGTTTCAGAAATACTTAACTAACTTTCCCGTAGCCTTGATTGATAGTGCGTTTCACTTTTCTTGCAAGCTCAACATCAGAAGTGAATCCTAGTGCTAGAGATAGTGGTCCTCCCTCGTGTGGCTCCTGTAGGGGGTAGGACATACATGACAAACACAAGCTCTTTAATTGTACTTGTGGGTGTGGGAGAAGGGGGGGATGGTTTTTGAATTCAGCTTGGAATTATTCATTTATAAAACATGCATGTCATCCAGTCCTTTATCTTCGGTGATGTCTTCTCTTCATGCATGCTGTCTATCGTTTTTAGATTGGGTAGTGACGTTGTTCTTCCTGCACGTATAGATTGTGATGATGTCTCACGAGTTGTGATGCTTTGATCACTCATGCATGTGAATCTGAAAGTCGATTCCTTTGGTAATGTGTAATGTAAACGTGCAGCCAAAAGGTCCTGGGTGCTCGAAAAGATCCTGCACCGCTTCCTTTGGTGAATAAGACCATGATGTACATATCGAGGTAAGCCTGTGAATGGGGGGCTACATGTTTAGTTCTGATTCAAGGTAGCCAAGCATTTGTTCTGGTGTTTATTTTTAAATGATCTAAACTTATGCCTTTCTGAGATTTGTTAGTGGTGTGGGCGGCGGACGACTGATATTAGCATGGAACTATTTCAGGTAGATAGCGCATTGCCGACTACATGGTGTTGATGGCGACTAACAGTTGAGGCGTAATGATATCTGTACATAGTATCTGTCCCATCTCTAGGGGATTTAAGAGCATGCTCTGAATAGTTTTTTTTTTCCGCGAAGAAACGGTACAATTATGGGGTCATGAGAAGGACATGCATGGGAGACTTGTAATGTGGATTGATTGAAGGACATTTATGTGCTTTCATTGGTATCCAAAGGCCTTCGTTGTGGGTGGGGAAGGGGGTCGAGATAGAAAGTTAAGAAGAGGCGCCCTGGCCACTCTGGCAAGGTGGTTATGGGAAGTTATATTTAGTACGAGAACTTCGAGCTTTGTTTTCAAAATATGGTTTCGAAAAAGATTTGCGAAATGTGGTTTGAATTCATAGATGTTTCAAAATACTGTCCATGAGGTGCGGTCTCTTAATTTACATAGTACAACTGGGCAAAAGATGGGTTGGGAATTGCGTCATTAATCTTTAACTTATTGTCGCGGTTCGAACTTTCTATTATGGTGGGTAACCTGCACATTCAAAGTGTTGTAGTCTCACGTTATTGCCCTCTCAAACTATTGTCGCACTTTGTAAATTGAATGATTTTATCAAAAGTAACTAGCAAACCTCTCTCGACATCTTTCCTTATAGAAGTAGAAGAAGAAATCGATGTTTATCCCCCAAAATGAAAGGCTATATTTACTACTTTGCTTTTTTTGTTTTTATCTGCATTGGCATGAACATGAGGTAACCACATTACATTTACATAAACAATGGATAGCGCCCTTTTACGATTTGTCGCCACACCCCATCCTGAGTTTTGTTTCCTTAATGACGTCATTTGGCGAAATATTTCGTCAAATGACGCATTAAGTTTCCAAATTCGCGTACTAACCCACCGAAGTCGGCCTTTGTAAGACCGACTTCGGTCCTCAAGGAAGTCGGCCTTACAAAGGCGGACTTCCTCATGTGAATTTTCTTTTTCTTTTTTTGCCTTTGAATTAAAAAAAAAAATTGCCTAAGTGTAAGACCGACATCCCATTAAATATTTTTTTTTGCCTTTGAAAATTATTTTTGCATGAGTGAGGGAAGTCGGCCTTTGTAAGACCGACTTCCTCATGTAAATGATCATTGAATTTTTTTTTTTACTAAGTATAGAGAAGTCGGCCTTACAGGACGGAAGTCGACCTTACAAAAGCCGACTTTAATGAATTATTAGACGAATATTAAAACTTAAGACGTCATTCGGCAAAAACGTCATGGAACAAAACTCACCCCATCCTTCATTTGGGCCGAGGCATACAGAAAGAAAACACAGAAATGTCTGTTGGTGAAGAAAGAACCAGTTCAAATCTCTCAAACCCTTGCCACTTTTTCAACCGTTGATCCTGTCCAAATTATTGGACTTTTTACTGGCGCTGATCCTGTAATACACATTTCTAGTCCTAAATGCTAGCACAACATCCAACCCGAAGCCTATTACACAAGCAAAAGTCATTACCACAAAGACCAGCCTGTAACAGTGGGCTCCCAAGCAGGTATTCCCTCCCCCAGCCGTCTCCGTGGCCTCCCTGTCATATAACAAACCGGCTAGCAGGCCGGAGAAGAGGAAAGAACCCAGCGGCAGATTCAGTATCAGGATGTTGTATATCAGCCCGTAGTACTTCAACCCAAACAGCTCTGAAGCTGTTGGTACAGTGACGGCCAGCCGCACGCCGTAGCAGATGCCCACGATTACCGAACCGATATACAACGAACCAGGCAGCGCCACTGCCATTATCACATAACCGACCGCCATCAGTATCTGTGATCCAGCATTCCAAAGAGGCCGAGGGGTCCCATATTTCCTGAAACGCCAAGTAAACCGTTGATGACGTGAAGCTGGGGATGCAATGCAAATACCACTCAAAACATGAATATGAGGCCCATACTCACTTGATGAAGTATTCAGAGATAGTTCCGGATGCGATCCTGCCGAAGAATCCCCAGATGCTCAACAGAGAGACAAACATGGAGACGTCCGAGTAGCCCATCGCCGATCCCATCTGTCCCATATTGTTCATCACTGCCAAACCTGTGCCCACACCGCACAGGAATGAAATGAACAACACCCAGAAATCGACTGTCCTCATCGCTTCCATCACGGTGTGATCCTCCCCCACGGCGGGCCTCCTCCTCTCCCCCTCCATGTTCCCTGCAGCCTCTACAATATGGAGTCGGTCATCTACTGCTGCCGGGTCCTTCTCAGCCAGCAAGGGCTCTCGGACCGGAGAAGTGGTCTTCTCGATGTCCAAACTCAACTTAAATGTCTGAGAGGCGAGAAGCTCCTTCACGAAGGCATGTGCAGGGATGGCCAAAGGCGAAGCCAGGAGGAGCAGAAGAACCATTGCGAAGACTCTGGAGAAGAGGGGCTCGTGGGGGGAGGTGAGGTCGTAAGCAAGCAGGTACAGGGCGACGGCCACTGCAACAACATTGAAGACGCCAAAATAGCGATGCTCAAGATTATCCGACTGGGGGGATTCGGGAGAAGGAGGGACTTCGCGGAGGAAGAGGATGCCGAAGAGGCAGACAGCAAAGGGGAGGAGGGAGAGCATGAGAAGGAAGGAGGAGGGGGAGTGGGAGGAGGAGGAGAAGAGGGAGGAAGAGAGGTCGGTAAAGATGGCGGTGGAGAGGCCGACGTAGCCCTTGAGGATGCCGGAGACGGGGCCCCTGTCCTTGCGGAAGTTGCGGATGCAGGTGACAAGAACCGCAGTGTTCATCCAGGTAGTGCTGTTGCCTCCCATGCACAGGAACACGCACATCTGTACCCATTTTCATTATTAACAAACAGAGACATCAGGACTAAAGCAACGCAAAGGCCAGGCCACCCTCCTCCCCAGGCCCAGGACCAATCAAACCGAATCAGGAGAAGATTTTAAAAAAAGGGTAGGGAGAAACGTGGCTTACGAGGTTCCGACCCCCCCACAACAATTCCCGACACAACCCTTGCTCGTCTGAACAAGAAAAGAGACCTTCCTTCTGAAGGAAGCACATCCCTCTCCCCACCCTTTAAGGTTAAGGAAACAAACATAAAGCTTTACCTGCCAGTAAGGGAGCGGGGGTATCCTCTGGCTGACGACGAGCCACTGGACGCCATAACCGAGGAGACCCTCGAGGGAGCCGATGAGGAGGATGACAGGGGTGGGGAGGCGATCGGAGGCGAGGCCAGCCAGGAGACCGAAGGCCTTCCCAAGGTCCTTAGCTACGGAAAGGTTGTTGAGCTGGAGTTGGGTAAGGGACATTAAGGACTTGAGGGCGTCCGAGTAGTTGGAGAAGGTGTAGTTGTTGCCGGAGATAGCCTGTATCCAGACGGCCGTGACGAACCCCAGCCACCTCAAGGCCATCGAAGACGAACCCCCTCGCCCGCTAGCCATGTCTGTCTTTTTTATTTTTGTTTGGCTTGGAAGGAACGATTGGGGGGGGGGGGGAGGGGGAGGAGAGGGGAGTTTACCAAGAGGGCAGCCACTACACAACTTTATTATATACGAATAAATAATAAATAAATAAAGTGATTGATGGATGGAGGGGGAGGGTAGGGTTTGCTTCGTTTGGGGGGGGGGGGGGTGGTGGAGTTGCATTTGCGGGTCCTTTTTAACCGGGTGGGGTATTCCTGGGGAAAGGCCTTCTCCTGCCCCCTCCCCCCAGCATCCTCCTCTTCTTCTCTTGGCGTAATTAATTGTTTAATTTGGCGTCTTCTCTTCTCTTAGCGCCAAGGGACCCAACCCCCACGCCTTCCTTCCCCCTCCCTCCCTCCCTCCAAGGGTGACACCAACTGAATTGACAAAGGTAGATAATTTTTATTTTTATTTTTTGTAAAGAACTAAAAAAGAAAAGGTCAAAATTTACTCAGGCAAAGGCGACCGACTCCTTTTCTTTCATTGGGGGACATCTTGACTTTTGATTATAAAGAATATTTCCTCCCCCCACTATCGCGTATGTTGGTTGGATGAATGAGATAAAGCTTTGTTTCTAATTAGGTGAAATTATTTAGTGATTTAGCGTATTCATTCATCTTTTCGAAATTTTCTAAACAAATTCTAAATATGCTGCTCATGGAACCAAAAATCTCAACGAGTGATGCGTCTCTCCAATTCCCTAATGAACAAAAGAAAAAGAAAAATAAATTGGGCATCGGAATTGTCCTCTAAGTTGATTACATTTGGCGTCTCTTTTTGAGTGCCCATGCCTATTCACTTTTTCCTAATTGCGGTCGAGACACCTGTTAGAGAGGGCTTCTTGGGAAGTGGTTCATTTGTTTCCAGCCCTGGAAGCTTTTTCCTGATCTGGACTAAACATAACGTACTATAAACATATCCCTCAAGCAAGCCCCCCCTCACATTGATTTCTTCTCCTAACACAACCATTAAAAAAAAAGTGCATTTAATTTTCATTCTTTTTTCCGTGAATTGGTTTAGTTATATGATGAGAATGAATGGTGTCCGCAGGACTGTTTGCGATCTCCTGGACTCGTTTCATCGACCTACTAATAGTTTTCAATTCACTCTTTGACTAAACCAACCATTTTTTTGCCTCATCGGAATAAACGCCATCCGTATCCGTATTTCATGGGTTTAAGTCTATGGGCTCCTCAAAATCAGTAGCAAGACCATAAAAAGTACGGAGACTTGATTCGTTTTCACCATGGTTAAACAAAGTCTTCGTAAAAAGGAGAAAGAGGAGGACAGAAAAGGGCATCTGCTTATCATCATCATGAGGAAGAACCGTCCTTTTGTGTTGCTGCAGCCAAGGAAAGAAAGAAAAGGAAAGAAGAATCCAGATCCAGATCCTGAATCCCGATAAAAATACTTTACCCCCCCATTTTAATATTTGTCTTCTGTCCCGACAAAACAGGCCCATGCTGTTGCTGCTGCTGCTGTTTCTTTCACGTGCATCATCAACAAAATCGTGCTAGAATAATGTCACATTAAATGGTGGGTGGCGGGTAGGATAGGGGAAGGGAGAGGGAAGTGGAGGTGACTTCTGTCTGCCGTTACTGTCTAAATCGTTTGATTTGTATGGGGCCCTCCCTTTTTGGAGGAGATAAAATGATGATATAATCGAAGGCGCACACACCCCCACTAGAAAACAAAAAACAAAGGAAAAAATAACAAAAGGAGTTGCAAAAAGGCTCGCGGTTCTCATCTCAAAAGGAAATGGAAATAAATATCTTCTTTGGTCATTTCCTTCCCTTTTCCTCCTTTTGCTTTGATTGGAAGCGGCTAACGGTACGTGCACGTAACGGTTACGTAGTTTATTAATTAATACTAACGAAAAGTAGTAAATTTTACTAAAAGTTGACCGTTACTAACAAAGTCAACCCATATTTAGTAAAAAATGTAGTAAAATTTACTACTTTTCGGTCAACTTTTAGTAAAGTCAACGTAAACTTAGTAAAAAAGTATGTAAATTTTACTACTTTTTCACATTTCATTCCAGTTCATGTTTACTACTTTTGCGCTGACTTTACTAAAACATTTCCGTTAGTAACGTCAACGCAGAATTAGTAAAAAAAGTAGTAAAATTTACTCCTTTTTTTTACAAATTTTGCGTTGACTTTACTAATTTTTTTCGTATTTTAGTAAAGTCAAACCAGTTTTAGTAAAAAAAGGAGTAAAATTTACTACTTTTTTTACTAATTTTGCGTTGACGTTACTAACGGAAATGTTTTAGTAAAGTCAGCGCAAGGTTAGTAAAAAACGTAGTAAATTTTACTACTTTTTACTGTACGAATTAAGCCGATAATTAGTAACGGTTTACTAATTCTGGTGTTTTTTTTAGTAAAAAACTCTTCCACTTAGTAAATTTTACTAATTTTGAGTTGTTTTCACTAAAAAAAGTAGTAAACTGTTACTAAAAAATGAAAGTGTTTACTAACGAATTTACTAATTTGAACAGTGTTTCAAAACCTAACTCCGAACCTATTTTTGATGTGAAATTACCGGTTTACCCCCGTTACAGGGGAGAAATTAGGTTCGTAAATAGGTTCGGATTTCACTGATTAGTAACGGGGGTAAAACGGTAATTTCATATAAAAAATAGGTTCGTAATAGGTTCGGAAACACTGTTCAAATTAGTAAATTCGTTAGTAAACACCTTCATTTTTTAGTAACAGTTTACTACTTTTTTTAGTAAAAACATGTCAAAATTAGTAAAATTTACTAAGTGGAAGAGTTTTTTACTAAAAAAAACCAGAATTAGTAAACGGTTACTAATTATAGGCATAATTCGTACAGTAAAAAGTAGTAAAATTTACTACGTTTTTTACTAACATTGCGCTGACTTTACTAAAACATTTCCGTTAGTAAAGTCAACGCAGAATTAGTAAAAAAAATAGTAAAATTTACTCCTTTTTTTATTAAAACTGGTTTGACTTTACTAAAATACGAAAAAAATTAGTAAAGTCAACGCAAAATTTATAAAAAAATGAGTAAATTTTACTACTTTTTTTACTAATTCTGCGTTGACGTTACTAACGGAAATGTTTTAGTAAAGTCAGCGCAAAAGTAGTAAACTTGAACTGGAATGAACAGTGAAAAAGTAGTAAAATTTCCATACTTTTTTACTAAGTTTGCGTTGACTTTACTAAAAGTTGACCGAAAAGTAGTAAATTTTACTACATTTTTTACTAAATATGCGTTGACTTCGTTAGTATTAATTAGTAACGGTCAACTTTTAGTAAAATTTACTACTTTTCATTAGTATTAATTAGTAAACTACGTAACCATTACGTGCACGTACCGTTAGCCGCTTCCTTGCTTTGAGAGCAAATCCGTTCAACTACATAGTAAATAAAAAAAACCCTTGCGTTGGTTGAGTTTCTGCACGAATTGACCCCAGAGATGGCTTTTTTTTTTTTTGGGAAATAAAATGATTCATGTCTCCTGCAAACTTTAATATTAATTAGAATAAAAAAAATGGTGCATCATGATGCACGCGGGACTCTCGAAAGTCTTCTACCAAATCACAGAACCAGATAAGCCCCCAAAACATTATTAGGTTGTTTCCACACATCAATTTCCCTGTGGAATGATCGGCTCCACATTTTGGGTGCAATCCTCGTCAGAATGATAAATCTGGGAATCTCTGAGTTGGCGGTTGAGATGTAGTTTTCCCAAGTTACACAAATAAGATATTGACTGCTTCATACTTCTTATGGTGCTAAGATTTTAAGATTGAGGATGGGGTACCTAAAACTATTAATTTGCGCCAAAAACTATTTGTTCCGAGGGGTTTCTTCTTAGACACTACCTCCCCTTCTACAGTAGGCGACCTTTATCATTGCAAGAGGATTTGGGCCACTCTCCCACATCATCATTGAGGATGGTGCCTTTTATTTGGACTTGTGTTCTGAGCACCGAGCAACATTTGATAGCTGTTCTCTACACTCTTTCTGTTGAACAATCTCCAGAGAAAGGAAACAAGATTATCAATCTTTCGGCACTTTGTTTTCCGAGTCTTGTCATCACCTGCGATCCTGTGGGATTGTTTAACTAACTTCAGGGTACTCTATTTGCAGAGAATTTTAGGGCCTTGTGCACGGGTACTTAAAGATTTTTTTTCTAGCTACAAGCACTTTGAAAATTCTTATTAGTACAAATGATCAACTATACCCCAAACCCAAAGTTTTGCTGTGTTCTTCGATTTACTCTAAACTTTTCAAAATATCATTACATATCCTAACATTTGGCCGTTATATCAATTTTAACCACCGTTAACCGAATGGAATGACCAAATCTTATGTACCACCCACGTGACAAGTAACGCCGTCTACCCACCATTAAATTGCCCAAATCCCAAATCATGAACCCTATCATCTCTAGATCCCCTGCGACGGCATCCTCCGCCCACCTCCAATTCCCCTCCCCTTGGTCTCCGATTCACCTTCCCTTTCCTATTTCCCTTCCCCACCCCTTTGAGTTCAGGATGACTCCGTCATTTGATTGTTTTTCATCTGTAGGTGACAATTCTGAGATCCAGCTTCGTGACAGGCACAATTAAATTTGATCTTCAGGTTGGATGGTGGGCAGACTGTTTTCGGGAGAATAATTCAGGACATGGACACTGTTTATGCCATTTAAGGGGGAGTTGGGACGTACATTGAGAAGCTGAGGAAAAATGTGATTATCAAAGCTTCAGGATTGATACCTAAAAAAGCAAGAGGGATGAGGAATGCTGAGAGGTGTCGGGCAACACTGAAGTACTATTATCCCAAAAAGCAAAAGGGTTGTTCAGGAGAGATACCCCGACTTTTCTGTGTCTGGAAAAGCAACAAAAGGACAATATTTTCGTTATTTTTTAAACTAAAACCATATTTGCAAATTTGTTTTTAAACTGTATTTCCATACAAACTTCCTTTAACTTCAATCGCCATGAATGGTGTAACGCTCCCACTTTTTCGTAGGATCGTAGATCTGCAGCAGATTGAATTCGGCCGAAGCCACGATTTTAGCATTTTCAAAGCACAAGAAAATTGAATCTCTCGCAGGGAGAAACAAAAGGAGAACTTGATGAGCACCTCCCACCGCGATGCAGGGAAGATATGCTTGTTCTTCTCATACCAGTGCCTCTCGACAACTTTTCCAGCATGCGACTGCAAGCAAATCAACAAAACCACACTTTAAGAAGAACGAAAACCATCTAAACTAGATAATCAAACACTTCCCTCGATAAGAGAAGAGCCAACCCCATAAATGAATTTAACCCCTTATCCTCCCTCTCTCATAATCAAAATGACCTGCTTAACTTATGGCTACCATGATGAGGAATCAGTCCTTTCACAAGTAATCAGGTATCCTGACATCGTTTTTGGATTCCACAAACACGTCACTCAGCTGGGAGACTTTGAAAACCTCTAACATCTACTACCGCCACAATATTACCCACTGTATGCAAAATACTGAATTCTGCCTCACACATATATAACTCACACGAAATACACTAAATTAAAAACACAGCGTCATGTAAACAGGCCAAATTACCACAAGAAAACAAATGTGGGACATATACACCGATGTATGCCACCATTTTAAAAGAGAGGTAAAACAATAAGCACAATAAAACCATACCTCATCCTTCTCTATAGTCGCATCCGCAATAGTCCTCACATCTTCATGCACATCAAAATGAAAAAGCTGCCGAAACAAAATCATATAACAGGGAAAATGGATTAGCCCTTGAAATTTATTCACAAACTTGAAAAAAGAACAGCAGTGATCTCATTAGCTATATGCATATGAAAAGTTTAAAAGGCTTAATTACCCTGTCTCTTAAGATTTCACCTGACATTTCCTTAAAAGTGTTCAGGTGGATTCTTATACATATTATTGTGAGGTCTTTCGATTTAGAGGATAATGGAACGAAGGGGGCTCAGAAAAGTGAAAGCGCAAATCTAACATACGCTCCACACTTCTAGACAATAGAATTTTCCTAAATGAGCAACACGGAAGAACTACAGCCCAATAGAATAGATGGATGCATCTATAGCTACTGATAGCTAGTTCTCCAACAGGGAAGCCCATGGGAAACCCTTTGTATTGTATTACTATCAATAGTTACAAATTGAAGCCCAAAGGGACCATTCCCATGTGATCATTGACCATAAATCACAACTAAAAGATGATATTTGACATATTCCGATGTACTCCGGCTATGTGATTCCATGCAAATAACCACATACACGAGATGACTTCAGGAAACAAGGTGGGTATAATCAATTCCACAACTTAGGACACAGGACATCCACTTAGATGATCTAGAACACCAACATCCATTTCCAAAAGAAGCGAGACCATTACGATCACACATGCTATACATGTACACAAAATTTGAAATACACAGAGATGTAAAAATACCGGTCCACTTTTGCCCCTTGCCTTGTTGACAATTAGCTCATAGAAACTGTGTTGCTGAAATTTCAACAAACATCACCAGCACATATTAGATCTAAACCATTATAACTCAGGCTCTAATACTCACATTAGAAGAACCTAGTGAAGATCACTTATGTAAGTAGTCTTACATGAGGAATGATCAGATCTTCTTTTACATAAAGCAAATTTTCAACCGATGTTGTCCGAATTTCTCTGAATTCAGGTGCAAGTTGTTGCTGGACAGCACGGAGAAACTCCCCAATCGAATCACCTTTGCGAACCTGAAAGCGAAAGTGTTACGAGTAATCCACTAGCCCCACCAAATATAGTCTACACAAATTAATCAAACAACTTCGAGTAGAATATACTAGCCTGAATTACGCGTCTATGACCTGTCCCGTCCCAGTAGCTGTAAGTAATTTCAAGGGGCTCATCTGTATTAAGTTGTCACTACTTTTAGGATAAACCCAGATTCCAAATAAAAAAGTAAACTGGCAAAAAAAAAATACGAGCATTACTTCGTATTTGCTCCTGTTCTCTTTGCCATACTTTACGAAGTCTCTCGCGTTCAGCCTGCTCCTCAGCCTCCCTCTCACTGAAAAGCATCTTCAACAACCCTATGCTTAGCTGTTAGCCCAAAGAACCATGTGATGGATAGAATGATAGATATACAAATGGAAAGAGAAGCGCACCTATCAGGAAGAAAACTAGTTTCCACGGTAGGGTCCTTGCCAAGTTTTCCACGGCCGAAATTGTTGAACTCAGGAGCTGCAACCAGAAAAAGATAAGAAGAAAACTACTTACTGAAAACATTCATGCAAGTTTACCATCCTAGACTCATGGCAGCATTGCTTATGTTGCCAAGAGAGATACACATTTAGTCGGTAACATGGGCATCGTAATGCTCAATGTAAAATTCTAAACTTTAATTAACTAAATCGGCCAAGCTCTATCGCCTCAAATTTTACCACGCAAATCCTTTCGAGATCTTGAACTGCTTGTTCTATGCAGGTTGGGGACAACACTCGTTGAAGAGGCAAAAATTAAATTACAAGGATATCGATAGGCCCAAAAGGGAGGAGAGATCATCAGGACAACCTGCATCCTCGTCGTCGCTTCCAATCTCGAAATCATCAGCAAAGGACAAACGAGAATTTCCCTTGATTTTCCTCTTCTTCCTCTTCTGAGCTTGAAGCTCCTCTTCCCTGAAACAGAGAAAATCAAAGAATACATAAGAATAAAAGGGAACCCAAGAAGAGTAGGAAAGAAGAGGGGAGAAGGGGGAGTGTATAAACAAGGAACTAACTCTTGCTGCAACTTCTGAAGCTTCTCCTTTTCCTCCTCTTCGATCTTGTTACGGATATTCACTCTCTACGCAATCAAGAACCAAAAGGAGAACGCAAATAGTAATTAAAAAAGGGAGAAACATATGAACACAGAGAGAGAGAGAGAGAGAGAGAAAGAGAGACACCTTCTCGACGTACTGCTCTCGGGTGACTAACCCAATCGTCTCCTTCTTGAAAGCGGTCTCAAGAATCTTTAAACGCGAAAGGAAAAAAAAATAAAAGGAGGGAATGGGGTCAGAGAAAGTAAGGAGGATGGAAACAAGGAAAGCGGGAGGGACCTCGGAGGTGCTGGAACCGAACTGAAGGAGACCGGGCTGACCATTGGCGGAGGCGGACTTGGTCTTGAGTTCGTGGATTTTGCGGCGCTCGGCCTCCCTCTGCTTCTCCAAACGTCGTATCCTAACGGCGTCCTGGGCAGTCCCCACGTAACCGTCCCCCATCCCCGACATCCTTCTCCTCCTCTTCCTTTCTCCCTCTCCTCCGACGAAATTAGGGCGAAGGGAAATACAGAAAGAAAGTAGGTGTGGGATATGAGGATGATTACATTACTACCAAAGCCCAAAGGTGATAACGGTATGGGCCTAAATAACCTCATGTGGGCCTTCGGCATCTGATGGGATTAGGTGGGTTTAGGTTTTTACTTTATAGAGGCATATCAGTCTCACCTAACCTCCAAACCTTCGGTTAATTGAAAAAAAAATACCGTAGAAGTTTGCGAAATTTGGAAATTTTATTATACTTATATTACAAATAAAACGTGATTCCTTGTCATGACACTAACTCTGGAGAAGTACGTCGTCATTGAGAACCTCGGACGGATGAATCCCTTCTATGTATATAAAAATTTATAATGGAATTTACCTTCACCTAAAAGTCATGGGACGAATCTGACTTTGATATTAAATCTGCCGAGTCTCCAAACATTTGTTTTTCAACGTGAGATATGAAGCCTTGGATTTATAAATCCTTTCGGGTGAAGGATCTCAACCCCTAGTGATCCAGGCCTTGTTTATCCGTGGATTTTCCCAACTGTGAGTGAGTCTTAGGTATAATGGCGTGGGTTTAAGGTATCCTGGTTTTGTTAGGTAAACCCAGTGCAAAAGACACCAACCAGCCACATATTAACAGTCCCTTATTTAAAAGACAAAGACAGGTAAAGTGCCCACGATTCTTCTACTCTCACCAACCAACCCCCACAGGGAAGCCAGCCAAAAAGCAAGGGGAGCCAATCAACTGGTAATTTTAAGGAGACTTGAGAGACGGAGGAGGTTGGAGTTGAGAGGCACAAATAACACAACCACCACCACCACACAAACCCAAGAAGGTCTCCCGCATCCCAAAACCCTCCTTCCTTCCCACCCTCAATCCCAAATCCCTCCCAATGGCAGCAACTCTCTCTCCCTCCCATCGCTTCTCCGGCCTCCGCTTATCCACCTCCCTCCCCTCCCCCTCCCCCCTCCGCCTCGCCTTCCCCGTCGCCCGCAAGCCTCTCAGGGGCGTCGCCGTCTGCATGGCCGGCACCGGCAAGGTACCTTCTTCCCCTCTCTATTCTCCCTTTTCTCCCACCATTCCCCTTCTCCTTGTTTCCCAACGTTTCGTTTAATTCCTTCTTATTTGCTTCTGTTCTCAGTTCTTCGTCGGTGGCAACTGGAAGTGTGTAAGTACCCATACTCTCCCCCTCCCCCTCCTCTCTTCCTATTAACCCAATCGACCCCTATTCCATCACCCGCTTCGAACCACGTCAGGATTCAGTTTATCTTAATTTGGCTTCCCTCGGATAAACCACATTATCCATTCAATCCTCTTTTCTGCTTGGATTTCTCACGAGGCACTGCATCCTTCAGAAACACTCTGCTATCCAATTAACATTTCAAACTTAGATAATGATGCGACTGTGACATGTCCTGGAACTTCCAACGGTATTCGGATCTTGCAATGTTTTTCTTTTTCTGTTCATTTCACGTCTTTTCAGTTAGCAAGAGTTTCTATGCTTTTTTTTTTCTCTAAAATCATTACATGCCCACACGTAGACGGGCGAATTTTTTTCTTGGTACTTGGATGCTCACTCCTAATCGGGAAAGTTAGAAAGAAGAAATGCATCTTATCAACCCTCTTGTGAAATGGCAGCTGATGGGTTCTTATTGATATTAAATCCTGTATGTTTCCCAATATTGTCCCCTGTTACAGCTTCTCTATTGTCATTCACCACCATCGTTGATACATGACTGCACTTCTTGCTTGCATGTCTTGCACTTGCCTTTATGTGTCTTGAATTCTTTTTTTGCTCATTATCTTATTTTCTCCTTGTAGAATGGAACAAAAGAATCCATCACCAAGCTTGTCTCTGACTTGAACACTGTGAAACTGGAGTCTGATGTGGGTGAGTTGTTGCCTCTTCTTATCACTGTAGACATCTGATAATGGTTTTTCTGATGTTCCTTTACATCCCAATGATATACTCTACGTGTTGTTGACCAAAATAAATTAACAACTTGTGGTCAAAACATCGATGACGACGATGGTTTGTATGGTCTGTCGCCTGCATAATTTGCTACTTGATTCTTACTTAATCGAGAATGATGGACGTTATCACTTTTAGTCCCTCCATCATATTTCTGTCTGAACAGAGGCACCGACATGTACATGCCCAAGCCTCATGAGCAATGATTTTCTGTTAATTCTGAGTGGATACTACAGTCAAAAGTTGCTTCATTTTTATTGACGAATCAAATTCCATATACCACAGGGATCATTCTCCATAAGTGACAGTCGATTGTGAGACATCATTTGGATCATTCTTGCACTTTTTCCCTGAGTGGTAATTACTCACTATTCATGTCATGTCTCACGGATTTTATGATGCGCTCTCCTTGCAAGTTGTGCAGATGTTGTTGTCGCGCCTCCTTTTGTATACCTTGATTTTGTGAAGAGTTCACTTAGCGAAAGGATTGAGATATCTGCTCAAAACACATGGGTCGGGAAGGGTGGGGCTTTCACTGGTGAAATCAGGTTGATTTCCATTAAGAAAATGAACCCGTTAACCTTATTTTCTTCCTGTCGAAAGTATTTGTTTAGTTTGTCTTTGAGTCCATATTGAAATCACCCTAAAACTTTTCAGCGTGGAGCAGTTGAAGGACATTGGCTGCAGTTGGGTAATTCTTGGACACTCGGAGCGGAGGCATATTATCGGTGAAGATGATCAGGTAATGAGATGTTGACATTTTTATCGATCGGTGTTTAATTTGCTGTTGCTGTCGATACCATCTCAAACCATTGTCATCTAAAATCTAAATATCAATTGGGTAGAACTGTCCCAACAATGATATAATTAGTTCAAATCTTTTCCAAAGGTTAGGCTTTGGAGTATTGCATATCCAGCAGTCCCCCACCCGGCCCGGTCCTCTTGGGGATCTATAATGCACGGATACTTCATTTTAGGGTCACGTACCCGTGTCCGATTCTAGGATACTTGTCTAATACTTCTTGGATACGTGTCGGATACTTTTATGCCATGTCCAAATAATTAAAAAAAAATTAAAATATAGGATAACTATGTCCGATACTACTTTTTCCTGTGCGATAAATATTTTTTCGTATCCGAACCATTTTCAGCTTTATTGTTTTATGATTTTATTTTTATTTGTTTTAGTGAGTCATTAACCTATTAGCATCAGAAGTCTTTATGCCACTTTCAATATAAGTGTAATACCACTCAAATATCTTGATAGCTGAATGTGTATTTTGATTGTTACATTTGAAAGTTAGAAAGTGATATATACTCGAAAACTAAGAAAAGAAATGTTTGTTGGCTTTTGTTATTTGTAGGGGTGTTCATATGAAAATTACTTTCGGTTTTTCTTTTTAGAACCAAACCATTCCAAATTTAGGTGAGACAGAATTTAACCAAGCCAAAATATTTTGTTAAAAACAAAAAAAAAATGTGTTAGTACAAGAAGAAGGCAAAAGGAAAGTTATGAAATTAATATTCTAAAAAGGATTGAGATACAATAGTTTTTTTAATATTTCTCTATTTTCTACAATTTAGAACAAATATTAAACAGAAAATTAGAATATGCGATATAATCTTTTTAGTAATTTAGTTGGATTGGTATGGCTCGAATCTAAACCCAAACCAAAGTATATTATTTAGTTTAGATTTGGTTTTCAACTTGATTCAATTTAACCAAATAATGTACAATCCTAAACAGTTGTGCGCTTGATATATAAATTATTGATTGATATTAAATTACATTCAATCAATAAATTATTTAACATAGTATTAAGTAAAAAATTTATATGCGTGTCCGAGCCGTATCCGTATCCTAACTTTTTGAAGTTTAAACGTATCACCATGTCGTATCCGAGCAACATGGTTGGGGATTCATTTATATAATTGTTTTCTTCTTCAAAGTGTAAAACAACTTATTAAAGCTATTGATTTCCAGTTTATTGGAAAGAAGGCTGCCTATGCCTTGAACGAGGGTCTAGGAGTTATTGCATGCATTGGGGAGCTGTTGGAAGAAAGGGAGGCTGGGAAAACTTTTGATGTTTGCTTCCAGCAGTTAAAGGCTTATGCAGGTGCATATATATCTGCGCCGAAATGGAATTATCCTAATTATGAACCTTTGGGTGGAGCTGATTGGCCATTTCTGTGCAGATGCTGTGCCCGGTTGGGAAAAAATGGTCATTGCGTATGAGCCAGTGTGGGCTATTGGGACAGGCAAAGTCGCAACACCTGAGCAGGCTCAAGAAGTTCATATGGCTTGTCGAGATTGGCTGAAGAAGAATGTCTCGGCAGAAGTTGCTTCCAAAACGCGTATTATTTATGGAGGTAATATTTGTTAACAGTTTATTTTCTTAGACTGTCCGTGTTGGTTTGAATAGTAAAGATGCGGGAGATCGTCTAAGTGTTCCCACCCTGCTCGCTGTTAAAGGTGGGATACATGTTCGGACATTATTACTATCCTTTTTGCTTATGTGAGAGTGACATAATATACTTTGATTTTGTATTTGATTCGAATAGTTGTTTTTAGTTGGTGATGTTAAGATGTTGGATTGATACTTCAAAGCATGTAGTTGGTCTATATTCACCATTTCGGAATTAAATGCAGGTTCAGTAAATGGGGGAAACTGTGCTGAGCTTGCGAAGCAAGAAGACATAGATGGGTTCCTTGTTGGCGGCGCATCCTTGAAGGTAAACTTGGTCATTACACTTTGGTAAAGGATAGAAGGATAGGGAGGCTGTAGGAGTCATGACACTGAGTTTATGTAGCAGCCATGTTAATGGGAGAATTGGGGGGATGTTATTTTGCAGGGTCCAGAATTTGTCACCATCATCAACTCAGTGACATCGAAGAAAGTTGCAGCTTAATAGCTAGGAGGGGGGGGGGGGGGGGGGGGGGGGGGGGGGGAACAACAGCATGGTGGAATAGGATTCGTAGTCAGAGAGAGCTGTTAGCCGATGGAGTGGTCCCCAATTCAGAGACCTGCGAAATATGCTGATTTTTCATAATTTGAACGAGCATCCATGGACATGGATTCTCTATTTCTTTTTAAAGAAAAAGGAAATGAAATGGGATCAGGTGAGAACTTGGGGGGGAGGGGCGGGGGGTGTTCTTTGTTTTTCGTAATTTACCGAATGATACTTTTGAGAGGACAGAGAAAATAATGGGAGAGGTTGGTGGTTGCCGGTAATATCTTTATTTCGGCGTTTACAATTAAAAGTAACAATTTGGGCGTATTTGAACAACTTGTTTTTAGAGTTTTGTATGGAAATACGGTTAGTTTTAAAAAAAATTTGTGAAATACGGTTCCTGTTTCGTAAAATACGGTTTTACCGTCGATGGGACGCGTTTTGAAAACGCGCCCCTTGGATTACAAAGAGGGCGCGGTCCGAAAACACGCCCTACGTGTGCCCAGTGAGTGGCGGGTTTCCCAAACCCGCTCCTACAGGCAATAGGAGCGGGTTTGGGAAACCCGCCCCTTACGCAGCACCATTTCGTGTGGGTGAATAAGGAAAAAATGCTAAGTATACAAGGGGCGCGGTTTCAAAACGCGCCCATTCAACGGGCAGACCCGCCGCGTCCCCCCCTCTCTCGCTTTGACCCCCCGCGTCCCCCCCTTCAACAGTTAAGCAGTCCCTCGGTCCCCCACAACCTTTGGGCAGTCCCCCCCTGCCCCCCCTCCAGGGGCGGGTTTTGGAAACCCGCCATTTGAAAGGAGATTATGCGTCAGACGGTGGGCGGGTTTTGGAAACCCGCCCCTCCATTAAAACAATAAGGGGCGGGTTTTCGGAACCCGCCCCTCCGACGGACATAAGTCCCCAAGTCGGGACCGAAACCCTATTCAGCCGACCCCCAACCCCCAAAATCGTCCGAAACCCGCCATCCGACCCCCGACTTCCGACACAGCAACCTCCTACGCCCCGTGCTCCATCCTCCCCGCCTCCGACCCCCGTTCGTGCCGTCCCCCGTCCTCCCCTCATCCGCCCGTTCGACCTCCGACCTCCGACGTTGGACCTCCGATCTCTGCCCGTCCGACATCCGATTATCATTCGTAAGTTGAATTATTTAAGTTAGATATTTTAGGTTAGAAAATTTAGGTTAGGAAATTAGTTTAGAAATTTAGTTTTAAAATTTAGGTTAGATTTTTATGTTAGAACATTTGGTTAGAAATTTAGGATTGATTAATTAGTATATCAATTTATAAATTGATTTGATTATTTAGTATATAAATTTATAAATTGTTGTTTGGTATTACAATTATGATGATTAATTATACGTTGTTTGAATTGTTGCAGGTATTATTAAGTTCGAGAGGGGAGCTAATTCATGTAAGTTTTCCTTTACGTTTGAATGGCGCAAGTTCATTTGTTATTGTATGGTCATGGGAAAGTTATTCATGGTAGTCAAGGAGTAGGTTATAATAGGAATCCAGTGAAACGTATAAAGATACCTGCTGATGTGGACTATGTCCAATTCGAAAGGGTCATTGCTAATGCAATGAGATTAAGCAAAGAAAGTAAGCTGGAAATATGTCATAGATATCCCGTTCCTTCGTATGGTCCTTCCGGTATAAATTTTGTGCTAGTACCGATTGGTGATGATGAAGATGTTACGTTGTTGTGTGAGTTTGCGATGTCAAATGGTGACCGCATTCAAGAAGTATATGTGATACCAGTTTTTGGGAATTCTAGCAATGAAGGGAGGCCGACAAATTCAAGAAGTAAGCACGATAGTAACATGCAAGCCGTATGAGTGAATGTGGATGAGGGGTTAAATGTTGTGCAAGAGAGAATGGAAAATTTCGAAGTTAATAGAAATTTTCGTCGATTTGTACCGGTGAATGAAGGGTGTAGCGGATATGGTGGTAATGTGGGGAATGAGGAGGATGGTGATATGGATGATGACGGTGGTAATGATTACGGAGGCGATTATGAAGAGGGTGATCCGTTTGAAGATTTAGAACGTGATGTGGGCGATGAAGCAGCTGTAAACGAAACTATTTATCGGCGATATGAGAATCATATCGTTGATTCAATAGTCAATTCCGATGAGGCGGATACTGATGATGAAATGTTTAACGGTGTTGATTTAGGGAACGATGATAACAATGTGGGGGTTAATGAGGCTGGTCCCTCTAGGAAGAAACGGTTGGAAAAACCTCTACCATTCTATCTAGACAGTGGCGATACTGGGAAGGTCATTTTCGAGGATGATGAGGAAGTTAGGATGACGGACGATCTAGATGCTGTGGTTGAATTTCGTAAAGGGATGCGTTTCAAGCATAAGAACCATCTCATTCATATGGTTAATATGTTCCATATCAAGAACTATTATAACTGCGAAATTGTGGAGTCAGATAAGACGACTTGGTCAGTGTTTTGTTCTGAGGTTGGTTCTGGTTGCAAGTGGAGATTACGCGCGATTTAACGTGCTTGTGATGATGAGTTTGAAATAACCATCGTTGGTGAGGCGCATACATGTTTAAATGCAGTGCTTTCCGAAGATCATGATCGACTTGACTGCAACTTTATGGTTCCCTACTTCCGTACTTTTGTTAGAGAATCTCCTGAAGTGAAAGTGTCGTTCCTATGGAATGTAATAAAGGAGAGATTTGGGTACGAAGTAACTCGCCGACAAGTATGGGATGCAAAGAGGAAGGCAATTGAAGTTGAATATGGCGAATGGGATGAATCTTATAACGAGTTGCCGCATCTAATGAATGCAATCAGAATTGCCAACCTCGGAACAATTGTTGATTGGGGTGCAACTTATAATCTTGGCGATGTGGAAGTATTACAGTTTCAAAGACTTTTTTGGGCGTTTGGACAGTGTATTCAGGCATTTACTCATTGTCGGCCAGTTGGGAGTATAGATGGCACATTTTTATATGGTAAATATAGGCATAAACTCTTAATTGCCTGTGCTATGGATGGGGATAACCATATTGTGCCGCTTGCATTTGCACTGGTTGATGAGGAAAGCTATGATTCTTGGAGTTGGTTCTTGAGATGTCTTAAGGGATATGTCGTTGGTGATAGGACGGGAGGAGTATGCTTGATTTTCGATAGACATGCAGGCATTCAGGCGGCTGTGAATGATCCGCAGGTGGGCTGGAACCCGCCATTTGCGCATTGGCGGTTCTATCTTCGACATGTGGCAAGCAATTTCAATACTAGATATAAAAATGTTGCTTGTAAAAGGAAGTTTATAGCCGCAGCGAGGAAATCGATGACTGTGAAGCACAAAAACATTATGAGAAGCTTGTTTGAATCAATGCCAAAAGCTGGTGAGTTTTTCGCCGAGATGAATGAAGAGCAGTGGTGTTTGAGTCGGGATGGCTTTTATAGATATGGTCTTATGACTACGAATTTGAGCGGGAGTTACAACGCCGTTATAAGAGGTGCTAGAAATCTTCCTGTTTCAGCTCCTGGTCGAAAAATATGGTATAATTGCGTGTCATACTAGATAGCCAGAAGGGATGATGCTGACTCCGCGTTGAGAATTGGCAAAAGTTTTACAAGTGTTTGTACAAATCGGTTGTTTAAATGTATGGAGAAGGCCAAACGGTATGAAGTAGTGCTTCTCGATCGACAGGAGGGTAGATTTGACGTGAAAACTAAAGGAAAACATCGACTCAAGTATGTGTTACTTCAAGCGCGGAAATGAAGCTGCAAGAAGTGGCAAATCTATCGCATTCCGTGTTCGCACGCTTTGGCATGTTATGCACACATGCATGTAGATCATACCGCTGTGATTAGTCATTTCTACTCATTCGAGTGTCAGAAGGCCATGTATGCTTCGAAATGGCATTCTTTTGACTGCAAAGATGATTGGCCGGAATATCCTTTCCCGAGAGTCAATCCCGATCCTACAAGAGTCAGACCAAAAGGGCGTCCACGGTCATCCCGTATACGAAATGAAATGGACATCAAGGAGAAAACTCGGAAAACTAGTTGTGGGTTATGTAGAAAGGAAGGCCATAACCGACGTAGTTGTCCTAATAGGAATCTTTATAAGTGTTGTTTCAATTGTTGAATAAGTTGTGAATTCTGATTGCCTTTGTTTAAGTTATTCTTCTTATTAACCGTTGTTGATATATTTTGTAACAGGAAAATGCGTCCATGACCAAGAAAGACAAGTGTTCTTGATGCTCAAGCAGAGCATCGATTGACGGCTGTATGGGAAACCGGATATAGCGTGGTAAGTGAATTCGTTTATTCGTACCTTGGTGGCATCTTATATGTTTCATGTATTCGTATCTTTTTTACTAACTCGTGTCTCATCTACAGAATAACGTTCTCACTTGCCGTCGGGTTGAGAAATCGCTGAAGGGAGGTGCCACCGATCCCAGGATGGACGTATACCTCCGTCAAGCAGGATTCTATGGAGTGGCTAAACTTCCGTTCATATCATTGGACTGGGCCCTCATCACAGCATTGACGGAACGCTGGAGGCCGGAGACGCACACCTTCCATATGTTGCACGGTGAGATGACTATCACCCTTCAGGATGTGGCAATTCAGCTAGGTTTGCCCGTAGATGGTGATGCGGTGATAGCAGATACATCCGTATCTAATGAGGCGGTGTGCTTAGAGTTATTGGGCCGGATACCTAGGGGTGACAACATCAGGTCTGGTCGTATTAGACTTAGCTGGCTTTCTGCGAATTTTGGTGAGATCCCTATAGATGCCTATGAGGAGTTAGTGCAGATACATACCAGGACATATATTCTGCAGCTGATTGGTGGGATGTTGTTCACGACGAAGTCAGATAGTTTAGTGCGTGTATTCTGGTTACCTTTGCTAGCTGACTTTGAGAGGGCTGGAAATTATAGTTGGGGAAGTGCATGCCTAGCGTGGCTTTACAGGAGTTTGTGTAAGGCGGCGCACCATAAGGCATCTCAGATAGAGGGTCCATTGATACTGCTACAGATTTGGGCATGGGATAGATTCCCTCATGTAGCACCTCTGAGACTCCGTACCCTCTTTGTGGAAGATATGCCTTTGAGCCATAGATGGGCCGTTGTGAAGGATGTACGCCCGGTGTCCACCCATGTTCTTTCCTCCTACAGAGAGGCATTCTATAGGCAGAGCATGGATCAGGTAAACTACTATAGCTAACAAATTCATTTGATTATATCGAACTCTTCTCACACATTCACATTGATATATGCAGATTATTTGGCATCCTTACCCGGATGAGTTGGTAGCCATGCTTCCTGATTACTGCCGATCTGGTGAGGCTTTCTGGCGTACAAGACTTCCGCTAATTTGCTTCTACATCGTGGAGTGGCAGTACCCGGATAGAGTGATTCGTCAGTTTGGCGATCATCAACTGGTGCCGCAAGATTGTGACACAAGCAAGGCACTCCACAAGATAGATTTACGCGGGAAGACGATGAACAACTGGAGAGAGATCCACCGAGTGTTTGTGGACCAGTGGGAAGATCGTCTCAACATGGTCGTGCCGCTGTTTTGGGAGTCTCCCATTAGATATTCAAAATGGTATGCAAAGCACACCAGGCAGCACATCTCGCACACCGGCTTCATGCTAGGCACATTGGTAAGTCCTTAATGAGTATGACTATCTCATAAAGCTTTAATGAGTTTGACTTATACTTAATGAGTATGACTTTCTCATTCATTGTTCAACTTTAACCTATACTTCTGATGTAGATGAAGAACTTCCGAAAGATAAAGCTTCGGTCTAACCAGCCGGAACTCGTTACTCTTGCCGCGGAGTCCATGTAAATGATGCGGGAGTATGCACCGATGAGATTATATGGTCGTACCGGCGGGTTGGAAGATCAACCTGCATATGAGTTCATTCCACAAGGTGGACAAGAAATGGAGGAGGAAGATCATATGGAGGAAGAAGATCCTCATCATATGGACGTTGCGGAAGAGGATCATGAACATGAGGAGGAGCCACGGACATACGACGACCACCCGGTATTTGACGAGGAGGGCCATGAAGTGCGAGAATGGATGCTCATCTCGCAAGTTTCTCATGTTTATGGCGATTACGGCACTCCTTACTACGAGGTTGGGTCCAGTTCTACACCGAAGGCTCCGATTAAAGGCCCAAGAGAATTCGGGTAAGTCCTTCGATTTAAGATTCATTTAAACTTTCATAACTTAACTAATATAACTTCTTCAGGTACGACCATTTGCAACAAGGAGAATGAACTTCTCAAATTACACAACTGTACCCGGATGTTCCATCTGAGCAGCCTGAAGTTCCAGAAGTCCCCGTCGTGAGGGCTTATGGTAGGAGGAAATCTACGAGGCGTAGGGGACATTACTGATATGAAATTTGGACGTTTGACTTTGTACGTTAGATGTTTGACGATATGAAATTTGGACGTTTGACTTTCTACGTTACATTGGCTTTGTTATTGAATGTTGGGTGTTAGATTGTTCCGAAGTTTGGTGTTGGATGTATGGATGTTACCTATGAATTGTTTCTATTTGTTGAAACAGGGTTTCTAAAGTTATTCATAGGTGTGTTGCATTGCCAGACGGGGGGCGGGTTTCCAAAACCCGCCCCTTATGTTATTCCAACAAGGGACGCAGTCTCAAATTGCGCCCCTATTGCCTGCAGGGTTAATCCCGCCCCTCACTGGGCACACGGGGGGCGCGTTTTCGGACCGCGCCCTCTTTGTAATCTAAGGGGCACGTTTTCAAAACGCGCCCCATTAACGATAAAACCGTATTTTACGAAATTGAGACCGTCTAACTGTATTTCCGTACAAAACTAGTTGTTTTTAAACTAACATCCACTAATATTATCATATCCATGACTTAGAAGGAAGCCCCAGAGGGAAGCATTTTCTTGATTAATCGGGTCGTCGTCGTCTTCATCGCACAGAAAAAGGAAATCTTTCAATCCCCGACGCCGGCGACAGTAGTTGGTGGGAGAGAGACAGAGATAGAGAGAGAGAAAGGATGAACGTAAAGATGGCGAGGAGGCCGATCCACGCGGTGTCGTCGTGGGTGAGTAGGCAGCCGCCCAAGGTCAAGGCGTTCCTCTCCGTTGTCTCCGGCATGACAGCCCTCGTCCTCCTCCGCGCCGTTGTCCACGACCACGACAACCTCTTTGTCGCCGCCGAGGCCGTCCACTCCCTCGGAATCTCCGTCCTCATCTACAAGCTCATTAAGGAGAAGACCTGTGCCGGTCTCCTCCTCCTTTCCCCCTTAATTCCTCCCTTTCGATTCCTTGCCCTTATATTTATTATTTTATTTAGGGTTTTACTCTTTCTCTTTTTGCTGATTGAATCACGCCTGTTGCTTCGTTCCTCTTTAATGGATTATCCAAATACAGTCCTTGTCCCTGTTTGCCCGCCGCGGTTGTCCCCTGTCATCCATGTCTCGCCTTTCTGGATCCATGTTTGGATTTCGATCTTTGACCCCAGCTCCGCTCCCCAGGACTCTCGCTGAAAACCCAAGAACTTACGGCTATTTTCTTAGCTGTTCGGCTGTATTGCAGTCTTGTCATGGAGTATGACATTCACACCATCCTGGATTCCTCTACTTTGGCGGCCACTATGTGGGTTATTTACATGATTCGGTTCAAGTTGAGGTCCAGTTACATGGTGGAAAAGGACAACTTTGCAACCTATTACGTGGTATGGTCTCACCCCCGTCCCATTCCTTTGTTTCCTGTTATTCTTTGTTGTCAATTCTTGTACCTTAGATTATTCATTAGCATGGGTCCTTTGATCCCCACACATTCTGCTCCTCTTGTACCCGTGATTGCCTCACCAAAATGCCTGTATGTTACTTTTATTAAAATTGAAGTCTTCTTGGAGACTTGGCCAATTGCTCTGTTCCCTTGACTTGCTTTAAGCTAGAATAAAGTCTTACACAAAAGGTGGTCAAGCGAGGCGTGATTATGCATCCGTTTGGTGGAAGCTTTTTTCTCTCTCTTTTTGTTAATAAAAAGGGAGAGCTAATCACTTATATTTTTGTGCTCTTGCTTTATACCTGGACTGAACTACTAGTGACAATTTGTGGATGCAGTTGATACCTTGTGTTGTGTTGGCCTTGTTGATTCACCCTTCGACCTCTCACCACATAGTGAACAGGATTTGCTGGGCATTTTCTGTCTACCTAGAAGCTGTTTCAGTACTTCCACAGTTGCGGGTCATGCAAAACACTAAAGTAAGGCACGACTAATCCATATCCTTGATGGATCGTGTAGACGAGGCAGTGTTGTACTTTTTTGCTGATGAACTTTTATCTTTTGGCAGATCGTCGAGCCATTCACGGCACACTATGTTTTTGCGTTAGGTGTGGCAAGATTCTTGGCCTGTGCTCATTGGGTTCTCCAGGTCTGAAATGGATCTCTTGATAAGAGTATGATGGTTGTCTCGTTCAATTAATTTATCTACACACATCAACAAAAACATGGGTGATCTTTTTGAATTATGTATCTCATTTTCATTATCTTCTTTGTTCTATCAGAATCACCCTCAACCGTCCTGTCTCTCTTATTATATGTTTGCCTTGATTCTGATATTAACTGTAGCTTAGTTCCCCCAAATAATTTGTTTGCTTGTTCTCGTTTGAACTGATAGATTTTAGTTTGTGATTGAATTAGGTCCTGGACAGCCGTGGTCATTTGCTGGTTGCGCTGGGATATGGGTTGTGGCCGACAATGGTTCTCATCTCCGAAATAGTTCAGACCTTTATCTTAGCAGATTTCTGCTATTACTATGTCAAAAGGTCAGTAACAGGTCTAATGAAAGTACTTTACTTTTGAGGATTAGATTTTTGTTGTCTGATCCATCACACATGCCTTTATCTTCTCAGTGTTCTAGGAGGACAGCTCATGCTTCGTCTCCCATCCGGTGTCGTGTAACTAACCGAGCCAATTCAGATGAGAAAAACTAACATAAGATTTTCATTGTGGTTTTCTCATTCTTTTGGCCTTTTTAAGCATTCTGATGCTTGTTATGGTGACAAATCACAAGTCCAAGTCTTTACCATAAGATGGTTCAAGCCACTTTGGTTGGATAAATACTAAGCCTGTCTATGTGCCTCGACATTGGGATGTAATGGAGCCTCGTCATCACGACCCTAACCAACTTCCGAGTGGCTTGGATCTGGCCTGTGGCTATGTCGCTCAAGCACCGGCAATGGCGTGATATGGTTTGGAGTGCAAGTGCATTGCATGGTCTGGCAGCTTTCGTTCCCAATGGATTGCATCTGGTGGTAGAGTATTGTTGAGCTTTGTTTCAATTTAAGGTTAGTTGTGAAAATTAAGGTTCGGTAGTTTCAAAATTCGTCAAATAATGTCTTGAAATTAAAGTAAAAAACTCATTTTCGCTCTTTAAAGAAATCTCGAAGTTAGAAAACCTAATTTCAACTTGCAAAATGCGTGCTTCATTATTATTTTTTTAAGGATTGAGAAGTTGGAGTTTGAAACTTTGACTTTTTTCTAGGTGCAAAAAGAAAGTTTTTAAACTTTAATTTTAAAGCATTTGACGAATTTAAAAACTATTGATTATATTTTAAGAAATATTTTTAGGACTAATGTATTATTTGTACGGGGGATGTCTTTCGGTTTGGGGAAATAGGCAAATGCCCTAAATCGTTGTTAGAGTTCCCTATTTTAAAATTTACTATTTTATTTTACAAAAAAATTTATTTTCTCAACTAAAGTTATTTTGGTATAAAGCTATAAAATCCAGGCCAACGAAACGAAATTTCATTTTAAGTCACTATCAATAGTAAGGTCCAACAAAACATTTTTTTTTTTCAAGGGGTTTTTAAGATTGACATTAATTTATGAGAAAATTGATTTCCTTCGTATGATATAGGTTCAGCTTCAGAGAAGCTAATGTAGTTTTGAGTGGTTTCTTTCAAACCGTATATATTTATTCAACTTCTAGTAATGCAAAAGTATTTGATTTCATCCTAGCGATATATGTAAAAATTCATAGAGATTCATCATCAGGCTTTCCTAAACAACAATGCAACGACAGAGGCAATTACGAGTATGCAAAAGCTAAAACCTGCTTTCAGACCGGAACTGTCACTGGAGGCGTAGGGACTTGGTTCGGGAAAGGCATTTTGACAGTCTTTGTCGCCGAAATATATCTTCCTTGAAAAGCCCAACCGTCCTTTAATGTAAATGCATCGCAATTCTATTGCAGGATAATATATGTCGCAACGGAACCAAGCCGGTCTTTCTCTGCTTGCTGCAATTCACTATTGTAATAACCTATCCCCCAGAACAGAGTAATGCTATCTGCAACATTATCAATGATGATTAAATTGATTCAACATTTTATTGCCACTTGTGTTACCCTATGGAGTAGTAAGTTGGCATCACCTTCGAGTCCTATTGTCGGAAGGAGAGAATTGTTGAAGTTATATACGGTTGTGCTCTGGCTGAAACCAGGATGTTGCACCAACACATCCCAGTGCGAGTAATTCCTCTTGTAATCAGAGTTTGATACCGTCAATTTCACCCTCCAATAGTCAACTTAGTTGTTCTTCACATGCCAGTGGATGTCGACTGGATTGCCAGGTGCATCCGACTGTGATGGATGGTTCCCTTTGCGGCACCCACTGAATGCGGGAGCTTCTATTGAGAGGAAGTTGTAACACATTTTTATAATGGATGATATCAAATGGAAATCACCTCATGCACGAATCAGCCTTCTGACCTGCTTCTTTGCGTACGCAACTGTCAGCAGCTGGTGACTTTTAATTTATAAAAACTTGAGAGAAAAACACAACAGGTTAATGTTTATTTAACCAAGATACTTAAGTTTATACAAACCTGTAACAACCCGAAAATTTGATGTTGATTATAAAATTATATACGGTTTATGGTGATAGTAACTAAATAATAATCAAATGGTCGACTGGTTCAAAATCCGACGTGGCACGAGAGTTTAATATTCTCGTAGTCGATGGATGTTACTGGCGAATGTTATCGAGACGTCGAATTCGATTTCTTGTGACTACGTCATGCGAGAAAGGGGACGCCTCGACCAGAACGGAATCAGATTCGAGTAACTATGAGGTTAGTGTAACGTCGTGGGTTTTGATCGGAATAAAATCATAATTAGTATCTAAATTACGAAGAGTGGGTTTACGGGTTAAAAATGTTTTACGGACGAGAAATCATCAATTACGTAAACCCACGTCTTATCTGTCAACAGGATAAGCGGCGGATTTGGAGAATCGGGGAAATCACTTCCCGACCTCACGAATCTTATCAAGTGGGGATTGGGATAGAACGTAAGACGATAAAAAAAAGGGGAAAGTAGGGCAGTCGGGGGGGAAAGAAACAGGGGCGCGGAGGAAGCTCGCTGAGGAGAAACTCGGGGGAGGTTCGCCAGCCCCGGTTTCCTTTCCCTCACTTGCGCCGAGCTGAGAAGCCTTGGGCACGGGCGTGCCGCCGTCGACCTGAGCTGCCGCGGAGGAAGGGAGACGGGGTGAGAAGTAGGGAAGCTCCGGCCGCTGGGTAACTCGGCTCTCCTTCGGGACTCTCTCCGGCACTGGGATAGCGGCTCGAGTGGGCTGTCGCTGCCTCGAGGAGCTCAGGCGAGGAGATCGAAAGAGGGAAGTTGTGATGTCCCACATCGGTTGGAGAGAGGAACGAAGCAGGCTTTATAAGAAGCTGTTGATACCTCTTCTCATAGGACGCGTTTTCGGGCCGTTGTGCCAAAAAACAAAATCGTGCTGGCGAGATCCAAAGCGGACAATATCCTGTGGCGATGGTCTGAGCTGTTACAGATGATATCAGAGCCAGGGATAGGATCGGTGTGCCAGCGAGGACGCTGGGCTTCCAAGGGGGGTGGATTGTGATGTCCCACATCGATTGGAGAGGGAACGAAGCAAGCTTTATAAGGAGCTGTTTATACCTCTCCTCATAGGGCGCGTTTTCGTGCCGTTGTGCTGAAAAACAAAACCGTGCGGGCGAGGCCCAAAGCGGACAATATCCTGTGGCAATGATCTGGGCTGTTACAGAAGCTCAGGGCAAGGTCGATATCCGGGGCAAAAACGATGAGCCGAGCTCCAGTACGTTCCATCCTCCCTCCCCCTCTCTGTTCTGTGTCCTGCTTTCTGTTGTGTGTGTGCGCGCAATTAGGAGTCGTCCAGGAAGGGTTAGTAGGCCGCATTGTCTGGTTCAGTCCTTGGTCTTCGTCCTGGTGCGTTCGCGTAGTGGGTTCGGTCCATGAGGCCCCGACCTGAGCACAATGGGGCTGCGGCTAGGAGGTCGAGAGTTCGAGGATTAAACGAGGTACTCATGGGGGAATGCTGGAGGTGGCGCCATGAGGAGCTGTCCGCCGCCTTCCCAAGACACACGGTCGCAACTCTCGACCGACTGGTTCGCCCCGGCTGAACTGTAGCCGAGTTGCTCCCCTCTATGGTCCGTGATGGCTGTTTGGTTGCTGTAACGGGGACACTGGAATGGTGCGACGGCGACCACAGCTGGTGTGCGAGGGACTGGCTGGTAATGGCGCCGCGTGCGTTCGTCTGCCGCTTCCCGCATCGCCGCCTGAAAGCTGGATCCGTCCCTGCCCTTGTGCCGAGCTTACTGGAGTTGCCGCCGTCCGACCTTGGCCACTGAAAATGCTTGGAGATGAATGACCCAATGTCGAGCCGCGATTCCCTACTGTAGGTGGATGGCCTTGGTCGGATATGCTGATTGGCAACAGGTTGTAACGAGGAGGGCGCGGAGTGTTTTTTATCTGATTTGGGATCGTTTAAAGGGATTTGAGGAAATGGTCGGGTTCGTGGAGTCCCATTGTGTCGTATGAAGTTGAGGAATGATACTCGACTGTGATGTCGGAGGAGTGCAGGGACTTCGATTTTTTCCGGGCGCTCCCGGAGGAGTGGGTGGGGGCGCACTGCGGTGGTCCTGGCACCGTACGAAGTGTTGATATACGAGTGGAAACGAAATGAGGGAGTCGCACTTATGAATGTCGGTTTTGGTCTTCGTCCTTGGTGCGTTCGCGTAGTGGGTTCGGTCCATGAGGCCCCGACCTGAGCACAATGGGGCTGCGGCTAGGAGGTCGAGAGTTCGAGGATTAAACGAGGTACTCATGGGGGAATGCTGGAGGTGGCGCCATGAGGAGCTGTCCGCCGCCTTCCCAAGACACACGGTCGCAACTCTCGACCGACTGGTTCGCCCCGGCTGAACTGTAGCCGAGTTGCTCCCCTCTATGGTCCGTGATGGCTGTTTGGTTGCTGTAACGGGGACACTGGAATGGTGCGACGGCGACCACAGCTGGTGTGTGAGGGACTGGCTGGTAATGGCGCCGCGTGCGTTCGTCTGCCGCTTCCCGCATCGCCGCCTGAAAGCTGCATCCGTCCCTGCCCTTGTGCCGAGCTTACTGGAGTTGCCGCCGTCCGACCTTGGCCACTGAAAATGCTTGGAGATGAATGACCCAATGTCGAGCCGCGATTCCCTACTGTAGGTGGATGGCCTTGGTCGGATATGCTGATTGGCAACAGGTTGTAACGAGGAGGGCGCGGAGTGTTTTTTATCTGATTTGGGATCGTTTAAAGGGATTTGAGGAAATGGTCGGGTTCGTGGAGTCCCATTGTGTCGTATGAAGTGGAGGAATGATACTCGACTGTGATGTCGGAGGAGTGCAGGGACTTTGATTTTTTCCGGGCGCTCCCGGAGGAGTGGGTGGGGGCGCACTGCGGTGGTCCTGGCACCGTACGAAGTGTTGATATACGAGTGGAAACGAAATGAGGGAGTCGCACTTATGAATGTCGGTTTTTGGTTGACCTGTCTGGTTACTTTTATGTATATCGTATGGATAAATATACTGGACCCACCGTATTTGTATAGTAATGTTGTTATGAGTCGTATGAGCATAAACAGTTTTCAAGCTGCACGCTAGGTATGGTTAGCGTCTCTCTATTTTCGTGTGTGCATGACGGAACGTACTCAGCGTTTATCGCTAACCCCAAATGGGGAATTTGTTTTTAGTTTTGCATAGGGAGGAGAGAAAAGAGACATGTGGCCTAAGTATGAGGAATTAGTCAGAAGACGATGTCACGGTAAAGGATCGAAGTTGCCTGCCGTTTGACTGGTCAACATTGGAAGAGAACTTCTGAGTAATTCTTGTAAAAATGCAGATCGTTTCAAAACCGATTTCCATGTTACTGAAATTCAAGAAAATATAAAAATGATCAAGAACACGGTTATATTTTACGAGCGAATGAAATAATATCAATATCTCCGATTTTGGGCCGCAAATACTAACTATCAGAAGCCATCATTATTAAATCACACTTCCTTCGAAGACTAATACAAAAAAAAAAAAAGGAAACCTCCCCCTGTAAAGCATCAACCGGTTAAAGTGATAATATTTCTACTTTCTTGGAGGTGCTAAAGATGCATACTCGGCAGGACTCGGTCGGATAAAATGGTGAATGAGTGGGATTATTCTTTCTCGGTAGAGCACCGTATGTTCGAAAAATTCATGATTGAATTCTCTATGAGGCAAAAGGCTCGGTCATCTCTGTATTTAGAAGAGTTCTCGGGGGAGTGGGGTAGTAGAGAGTTAATATCAAGCTGAAACTTTGACACGCAGCGAAATTGACTCCCATCTCCCTCAAGCATTACTTTCTCCCCTACTTCTGCAGCCACATCAATGGATCCTCCAGAATTTGACCTTTCATGTGAAGCTGCATCCTCCCTCTGCGTCTTAAATGATCTTCCTACTTGCGAGCAGTTGCCGATATAGCGGGTGCAAATAATGGCAGGTGCAGTGATCCCCCCCATGAATATCATTATGACTTTCCCAACAAGCGGAGTCTCAGACCGGAAAGTCAATACTCTCTTTTATTGCTGGTCCAGCATCCCAATCTCAGTCCTATAAATTGATAGTCGAAGAATCCACGAAGAAATCCAAATATAAGGGAAGAATGGCCGGCAGGGCTGTGATATCGGAGGATGAAGAAGCCGTCCTCAATGGAGGCAAAGTCCAGCCATTTTCCACTCCCTAGTAAGTTTCATCCGCTTCCATGCTTTTGTCATTTCATTTGTCTAACGTAAGACAAGAGTTCGTCCATTAATCCATATTTCTCTCCGCTTCCTCATCCCAAGCGCGAAAGAGTCGACGAAGAATGATAAGGGAAGGCATAGGCTCACTTCCTTCCAGGATATCTTTGGCTTGAAGGACCTTGTTTCCCTGCAGGTCAATTTGAATTCTCATTTCCATGTTTCCCTCTTTTTAATTAAGTTCATTCCCAACCGCAACTTTCCATTTGGACCCAGAGAAGTTGGGTTATGTATAAATATAGTGATATAGACAAAAGGAGTGACCATTTATTAGTATGACCCTGAAAAGCTGCCCTGCAATGGCGGGAGCTTCTTCATTAGGGAGGAACCTGAATCCTGAGTCCATGTTTGTCTCTGTCGGATTAAAAAAAAAACAGGTATGGAGGGCGTCCTTGGCAGAGCTGCTGGGCTCAGGCATCCTGGTTTTTGCCATCGACACCGTCGTCATCTCCTCCTACCAGTCCATCACAAACTCCCCTAACCTCATCATGTCCTTCCTCATTGCGTTGACGGTTGCCATCCTCCTCCTGGCCACCTCCCCTATCTCAGGCGGCCACATCAACCCCGTCATCACCTTCGCTGCGTTCCTTGCGGGGCTCGTCTCCATATCCCGCGCCGCCATCTACATCCTCGCCCAGTGCGCAGGGGCAGTCCTAGGGGCGCTTGCCCTGAAGGCTGTTGTAGGCGACAAGATCGAGGAGACCTTCTCGCTGGGAGGGTGCACCCTGACCGTGATAGGGCCAGGGCCCGAAGGGCCGGTGGTCGTAGGCGTGGGGATGGCCCAGGCCCTGTGGCTAGAGATATTCTGCACATTCATTTTCCTGTTCGCGTCGATATGGATGGCGTTCGACGAGAGGCAGGCGAAGGCACTTGGGCGAGTGGCAGTGTTCAGCATCATAGGGATAGTGGTGGGGCTGCTGGTGTTCGTGTCGACGACAGTAACGGGGATGAAAGGATACGCAGGGGCTGGGATGAACCCAGCGAGGTGCTTGGGGCCAGCCGTGGTGAGGGGAGGACACCTTTGGGGAGGGCACTGGGTATTCTGGGCTGGGCCTGGGATTGCCTGTGTTGCCTTCTCCTTGTACATCAAGATCATCCCTAGTCACCACCTTCACCCTTTGTGAAAGACCCTTCTGCTTTCTGGTTATCCCTTTTCTCCAGAGTAGGGATGTGTTTCCTCAAATACGTAAAAAATCTATACTTGTGTCAACTCAAGCGAGGTTCTCTCAATTATGGGACATTTGGACATACATACATTGGTCTTTTTTGTATTCCTGAAGCTACGCCCTTGTCAGAACTTCTCCTTACCTAATCAATTCCTCGGCTATCATCCCATCACACCCAGTTATTAACTTTATTGTGGATTCTACTTTAATGTTTACTGCCGAACATCCGAGAGTGAAATTATTATTGACAACATGTGGGGGTGAACAGCAAAATTACAATCATCAATACATGATTCTTCTAAATAACCTTCCTCCACGGAATTAGGACACAGTGGCAGGCAACAGGACTGATGACGCTGATTCTAGCGGCTCGTGGACCACCGAGTTTGACGACACTGAAATCGGGTTGCCCTCTAGCTGCAACATGACACTCCCCAGTACTTCTGTCAATATCTTCCTGAACTCCTCCTCCTTCACCGTCTTCCCATCATCTGCGTCCATCATCTTCATTGCGTCTCCTACCACCTTGTCCATCTGTCAGAAAGACAGCATCATTGTTCCAGTCATTGCTTTTATGGATATCACCGCTCTATCATGATGGAGCAACATGTTTTGGAAAAAGGAAATCACCTCATCAATGGCACCCACAGGAGGTAAGCCTGCCAAGGGTGCCAATACATCCAGCGCCACGCGCAGGTACTCCTTGGAGATCTTCCCGTGGTGATCTTTGGGGATATTCTCAAGAGCCCCACCCAGCGCCTGCGATACAACATGAACAGGAACTATACCATTATTCCAATAGATAGTCACTGGAGAAGCGGCACGCGAGTCGATGGCTGAAGGAACCTTGTCTAACTCGAACTTGTTCGACAACAATCTCTTGATGCCGCTCCCGTTGAAGGTGTTTTCGGTGTGCGCAACTATCACAGGTTTCTCCTTGAGCTGCTGAGCGAGTCTCTCCCCAACCTTCTTGAACTCAGCAAGGAACCCCTCTTGTGAAAAGGATTCCCCTGGACGATTATCAATGGACATGTCCAAAACAGGTTCCACAATGTTTTCCTTTACCTGTGCATAAACCAGGAGGAGTTCAATGCCATGCAAGTGGCTTTTTTAACCAAACAAGGAGAGAGAGAGAGAGAGAGAGAGAGAGAGAGAGAGAGAGAAGGAGAGAGCCGTTTTCTGAATGTGTAATCATCAATCATACTGGCTGTCTTACCCAAGGGTCGGAAGCAGGGGGCATGCCCTGGTCAACAGATAATTTCTCCAAGGCCCCCAGGATTGCATCACGAAGGGATCCTCCTTCAGG
Organism: Melastoma candidum; assembly: GCA_023653495.1. Classification (NCBI taxonomy): domain Eukaryota; kingdom Viridiplantae; phylum Streptophyta; class Magnoliopsida; order Myrtales; family Melastomataceae; genus Melastoma; species Melastoma candidum. The sequence goes on along the minus strand of CM042883.1, from coordinate 23,651,128 downwards.
GATGTCGAGCTGGGAGTAGATGGAGACCATCTCAGTTTCGAAGACGGATCCGTTGATGAACTCGGAGAGGTCTTCCCCATCAATGCGGAGGATGACAATGGGGTCTCTCTTCAAGCCAGCCGCCATGCCTAGGAGAATATCGGAGAGCACCTCCTTGAACTCTGACTTGCTCACCTTGTCTTGCTTCCCATGTGTGAACTCGTTAAGCACCTGCCCCCCAAAAACAAAAAATCCAAGAGTCTCTTCTCTCAACTATGCTTCTCTGCTAGAAATCCATTATTTTTTGAACTCAAAACACTTGAAAAGAAGCACAACCCATCAGATTCCATGTGAGGATGGGTGCTAGTAAGAAAACACGAGAGACAATAAGGCATTTGTATTAACTTTTTACTTGCTAAGTATGCTCAAAAATGAAGAAGAAAATAGACAAATCCCCCTTGCTACTTTAACAGTCCAAACGAAATCGGCAGTTGCTTGGACGAGGTTTTTCAGATGCAAAGCCTTTTTCCCTTTTCCTTTTTCTTTTTTCTATTTTATTTGGCATTAAAAGATTCAAAAGGAGGTTTGTTTTTTTTAGTAGAAGCCAAAACATGATGAGATTGACGGACCAGAGACATGCTAATAATGCCAATTTTCCCTATTTAAACATTTGCAGATGACCGAAATAATGTATGTTCGGTAGTTGGTCTTGTTTTTCCTTGTGTTTACCTCGGAGTAGATGTGGTCGGAGTGTGGGGAGGTCCCCTGCGCAGGCAGGCCAAGGGCGGCACCGATATCGGTAACGGCGGGCTGGAGCTCCTGGACGGAGAGCTTACCGTCCTTGTCCAAGTCCAACTCCTTGAACTTATGGTCGACGAAGGAGGTGAATACCTGGTCGTTCTCAACCAACTCCTTAATGTCGGAACCGTCGAGCACCTGCCCGTGCCCGCCATGATGATCCGATTCCTTCTCCATTCAATTAACCTCCTCCGCCTTTTCTCGTGACTCTTGTGAATTACAACAATATATATAGATGAAGCTTTTCCCTTTTGTTGGGTTTAAGCGAGAGTGTCAAACACAAGGGACAAATGTTGGCGTTAGGTAGGGAAATTTAAGTAAAGAAAGGAATAGGGCTTTTTAGGTTTTGGCCACTAATCATCCGGGTGGTCCAGACACGTTGGACGGTTTCTGGCGGTGGCAATAACTGGGGACCAATCATCACCGTAACATATTTGACTGACCATTTTATTTCTTCACATAATGAGAGGAGGGGAGGTCGGTTCATTCATAAATTTTATCCCTTCCCTATTATTTCTTCATCGTCTCACTTGTTTTGTTTGGTTTGGCTTGGCTTGGCGTGGCGTGGGGACAGGTGGGACAAATGAAAGGTGGGGAATTTTTGGCATCCAAATTCGAGAGGACACGCGTCTGTGTGTAAGGTAGAGATCCAGCACCTTCTACGTCTTTCCCTTTCCCTTTTGACTTCCCTTCACCACGTTACATTATATCATCATGTTTGACTTTGTTTTCATTGCCGATTTCTGGAAGATGGGCTTTCATTCCTTTGTTTATTATTATTATTAGGCTTATTTATCAAATATATCCTTATCTTTACCTGTTTTATCTGATTTATCCTATTGTCTAACTAATATCTCCTTCTATCCTTAATTTTTGCCTAGTTTCAATTTTTCCTAGTCTTTTAATTCTCATCTACAAATCAAAAGATAGTCTTCTTAAGCGGCTCTGATACCAATTCTCTTACAGGAATCGAACTTAAGAAGATTAATCCAATTGCCTTTGTCGTCGGCGTTCCGCCAACCTCAAATATTCATTTGAATATTTTGAACTTGCCGTAAATCCTAGATTGGACTTACCTTCAAGGAAATATTCCTCGAATTCACTCTGGATTAGAGTCAGTTCTTCTAATTTCTTAGAATAACTCTCTATCTGCTGTGATATTTGTGATATCTGTGCTGATAGATATTCAAGACGATCTACTATGGTGTTGAGAAGACCAGTAGTAGAATCCTTGCCCACTCCGTGATCTAAGTGTAATAGTTCAGGATTTGGACAATCAGTCATAAGAATGACCCGTGCAATGCACCACTTTAATCTCTTGATTAAAGTCTCTCTCTCAAAACATAAACAACTTAAATCAAAATGCTTATCTTACCTTAATCTTTTGGGTAGCTTAGGGGGTTCACCAAGCTTCCGCAACTCAACGTATTGGAACCCAAGAGACACGCCTTCTTCTCAATCGAGAGAATTTGCGAGCGGAAGAGGCTCTTCTGTGTCTTCCAACGCCCTTTCCTTGAGGGTCTTATATAGACACTCCTCATTCCGAAACAAGGCTTAGTCCTAAGGACTTTCCTTCCAAGGTTTAGATACACTGATCTAACCTTAAGTTAGTTTTAATCAATCTTGATTAATTCTAACTCCCTTGGTTCCTTAAGGTATCGTTCGGAAAACAATCAGAGAAAACTTCAACTCAGATTTGAGATCTAGGTTTTTTAGATTTTCTCCTAGAGAACAATCAAAGAAATTTTTCTCAGAGAGATGAGAGAGAAAATTTTCTCTATTTAGATTGCCTCCCCAAATGAGGTAGAGGGCTTGTGAATATATACACAAAGGAGCTGGTGCCTATGCACTGTTTGCCAACTCAAAAGTAAAAGAATCTACTTTTACAAAAGCTTATAAAAGCTAGCTAGACTACAAAAATGTCTAGTTTATCTCTATACATTCTTTTTCTCCCGTCTGCCTTGGAGTGTTGTCCTGGGAGATTCCTTCATTGTTGTTGTTGACGCTTGAAGACTCGCCAACCCTTTCTTGTTCTGAGAGTCCCGGTGGGTCTTGGACCGCCCTTAAGATTTGTTGGGCTCTCTCATCATATTCAATTTGCTGATTCAGGGTCTTGTCTGTGAAATCAGCAATTTTACTCCAAACCTCGAAGGTGTCGGTTCGGAGGTGTAACTCAGAGTTCTCTCGCCTCCAGAAACTATCCAGAAGTTTGAGCATTCTCTGCCATCCTCGATCCCCTGCTTGTTCGTCTATGAGACTTAGATTTGACCGAAGGATCGTGACGGTTATGATGCCGTCACAGAGCACGTAGTATTCGTCCTTACGGGCTAACACATGCTCCAACACATCCTTAAGGAACTCAACTTTTGTGGCATTTCGGACTGTTTTGTCCTTATAGTATTTTCGCCACAAACCTCTCTGGTCGAGGTCCTGTTGTTGAGGTTCCACCAGACGTCTACTCTCACAAGGGTGGATGTCCCATACTTGAAGATTCTGAAGTATTATCTTTCCATACTGCGGATGGTCTTCCTCCTCCCTTATTGTGCTAGTAATCAATGCCGTGGCATATTTTGGTCCATAGCCTAGGCATCCGAGTACGTACCTTACCAACATAGGCAGTGGTTCCATACACTCTGGTTCAGATCTGTCGATCTCCAGGATGTCTACGAACCCAGCATATACGTAAGGTGCTGCTACTCCCACCATGTCTGAATGAATTCTCAGAGACGGCCACTTCCCCGATATCCAATGTAGATACGGTTGAAGTACAGTGTTTTCCTCGAGCGAGGATTCACTCATGTCTACTATTACCCTTGGGACTTCATAATTTTTTACTTCCCCTGGTATTATTGACATTGTTGTGGAGAAAATCTGCTGTCTTTCCTTTTCAACCCTGGACAGCTCCTCCTCACCTGAAGCCATAATTGATAGCTTATACTCCAGGTCTTTGATGTACTCAATTGCCTTTTTCGCGAAAACTCAACTTGGCGTTTGTCATCATGTCTGATGCCACCCATGAGTCCTCCACAGACCACAGACGCATCCCAACTTAGGGATTCATCCTCGAATGAGTCTTGATCAAAAAACCAGGATCCTCCCAGATCCTCTTGGACTATTCCAACATGGCCTTTGCCATCGTAACTTCCGTTACCGTGAGCATTCTCACCAGACTCTTTGACCGAGTCTTTTACAGGAATCACTTCCTCAAGGTTCTCCTTTTTCTCCAAAGTACCTTCCAATGATGCGTAAGCACTTCCAAAATCGAAGTATTGCTCACACTCCATCGCAGCCGCTTCCTCAGGTTGTTCTTCCTTTTGGATTGGCTCGCCAATTAAGGCCTTGAACTTAGCCTCTTCATTAGCATACTTTGTTCCCATTCTCTCCTTCTGTTCCTCCTTGCTTTGTAACAAAGACTTGTAGGATTTCACAGCCTGGTTAATGGAAATTTTCTGCTCTTTGGCCAAGTGGTTTCGGCAGTAGTTAAACTGCTCCATGGTCAAAGGAAACCACCAAGGATCTTCAACCTTACCGTCCTTCTCAAGACCAGAGACCTTAAGCTTCTTAGCTTTTCTCTTCCTTTTGGCTTTCTCCTGGGAATTAGCCTGAGCTTCTTCTTTCAGATCTGTCATTTTCGCTTTTCCTTTAGAGCTTACCTCTTCAGGATCAGCCATCTTCTCTTGAAGATCTTTCTTCACGTCTCTATTGGGATTTCCCTTAAGAGTCGTCATTCCCATCTGGGAATCTTTCTCTGCCTTTCCTTTGGAATTGGTTGTTACTTTTTCCTTGGGTTCAGCCATTCTCTTCTGAGAATCATCCTTCGTCTTTCCTCTGGAGTTAACTGCTGTTTTCTCCTTAAGATTCACCATTTCCTCCTGGAGATCTGTTTCCGCCTTTCTCTTGGAGTTGGCTTTTGCCTTCTCCTTGAGACCAGCCACACCCTTCTGGGTATCCGTAGTTTTCTGCTTACTGGGACATTCGAATGATCGATTCCCAGGTCGCTTGCACTGCCAGCACAGAGCTGATTTCGTTCCAGAATTGGAACCAGCCTCACTAGGCTCACTATCTCTTTTGATAGGATTAGGACATACCTTCTTGGAGTGTCCCTCCTGCTTGCACCTCCAGTAGATCTTCTTCTTTGCTGCGGGATCCATCTGCAAGTTCTCTAGAGAGAGAGTCAGCTATTATGTTGTTGCCTGAAGAGATATACTCGACATCGAATTTATAATAGCTAAACCACTCTTGCAACATCAAAAGTCTAGTTTGCCTAACTTCTTTGAGGTTCAGACTCATAAACCTTTTAACATAGGTCGAGTCAGAGCGCACTAAGAATTTCTTAGGTGTCAAAAAGATGAAAAAGGCTTTAATTCCATTTTTTAAAGCCAATATTTCTTTTTCATGTATCGGGTACCGGAGCTCATACCCCTTAAAACTACCCGACCAATACTTACAAACTGGTTCTGGTTTTCGTCCTTTAATTTTAAGGACAGCACCCCAAAATTCGTTTGAAGCATCTATTTCCAGAACTAACTCATCCTTATCAGATGGTAAAGAGAGTTGTGGTAAATTTTTAACCTTTCTCTTAATTATCTGAATAGCATGAGTGTCCTCATCTTCCCATGTCCAAGGATTCACCGAAGAGGTTTTCTTCGAAATCCTACCTAGATCTTGGGAAAGATCTTTCACAAATTTTCTTGCATAATTAACAAATCCACAAAATCTTTGGACTTGCTTTCTATCCTCAAGTTTGTCAGGAAAATCAACTATTTTCTCAGCAATATGACTTTGCAGTTTAATTTTTCCCTGCTCGATCTCCATGCCTAGAAAATTAACCGACTCCCTAAACCATTCTATTTTTCTCTCCGATAGAATCATACCTTCCCGTCGGAAGACATCAGTCACCCTATCTAGGTGCCTCATGTGGTCGTCCTCAGTCTGACTGTAGACTAACACATCGTCAATATAGACCGCACAAAATTTTTGGATTTGCTTGAAAGCATTATCCATTTTGCGCTGAAATACTCCTGGAGCGTTCTTCAGGCCGAATGGTATCACCAGCCATTCAAACATTCCTTGCGGAGCATTGAAGACAGTTAGAGGAACCGAATCTTCTTCCATCTTGACTTGCCAGTATCCACTTTTCAAGTCAAACTTGGAGAAAAACTTTGGTTGGCTCAGACTTATCCTATCAATTAAATCTCCCGCAGTGGGAATCTTATAGCCATCGTCCTTTGTAGCTTTGTTAAGCTGACGATAATCTATAACCATTCGTGCTTTACCTCGCACCTGCTCGACGTGATTAATTACCATAAAGGCAGGACTAGAATGTGGACTGTAACTGTCCGTAATCAAGCCTTTCCCAAACAACTCAGGAATTTGTTTGTTAAATTCCTCAACCATCTCAGCCGTATACGTAATGTTTCTGGCTCTTATAACGGTTCCGGGATCCTTTAACTCGGGTCTAGCTTTTAAGCCATTCCGACTCCACAATTTTAATGGTTCTTCACTAAAATTGTCGGCAAGCTTTACCAGGAACTTATCCCATTTTGTCCCAGCTAACTGTACAGCCATACACACTTTTTGTTTTGGAAACAAGTTGTCATACCAGTTAGAACTCCTGGTAGTCGTTGGGAAAAACAGGGTTTGTTCCCATGATTCGTTCTCATCCAACCGTATATCACCACGTTGAGCTCGCACTCTGAAAGCTTTTTCACATGGTGAATTTCCACAGTACTCAGTCCATTTTACCGGATAGAACCCAAATTTTAACCGTAACTTGGGTTCTTGGAGTATAGTGATTTTCACACCACCTATGGACACATGATGGACATCCTGCACAAAAGGTAGGTTTTCCTTTTGTCCTTTCAGAAAGGCATTACCAATTATGATGTCTGCCTCTAACAAAGGATGGACCAGGATTTCTTTTATGATGAACTGTTGTCCACCAATAAAGACAGGCACATTATTGGCCTGGTGGCTGACTATTGTTGCCATTCCATCTACGTTTACCATGTGGATTGGTTTTTACAGTGGTTTCCACCACTCATCTGGTAGAGCATTGAGTCTGGCACAAGTTATGCTACACCCAGTGTCTATCAAAGTATCTAGAGAATACTCATAGTATCCAGGAAACTTGAAAGTTAGAGCCACATATGTGCTCAAATCATCCTTCCGAACACTAAACCCAATATTCTTAGGTACTTCTTGGGATGGTTCTATCATCCTCCAGATTTCGTCTATTGGTATAGACCTCTGCTCGGCTATTTGCTCAATAACCTTACAGACCTCAGGAATACTGGATAAAGAGTTATCTGGATAGGTAACTCTCATCATTCGTATTGATTCCTCTCTCGTCTGATCTACCGGATCTTCATAGACTGGTAGTGACACCTGTCTATATCCTACGATTCTACCCGTATGCTGCGACGGGGTTCTCGAATCTGTAGACCTTCGAGACATTTCTTCTATTAGTGGTGGAGCAGATGCTTCTGCTGGTCGAGACACAATTATGTCCTCTCCCACATCACTAGTTCTAGAAGAAACTTCAGAGAGCGTATGAGTTCTGGGCTCTCTCAGGAGTGGCATCCTCACAGGCAAATACCTGTCAGCTCTAAAGCTATCTCTAGACGGTTCACCCAACATTGAAGTAATCTCGTTACCTCTCTGTCGGATATTAGCCGCACTTATCGGTCTAGAGCTACTACCAGGTTCAGTCATAACCCAATTTCTTGGCCAGGTTAACTCTAATGGGTTCACCTCTCGCATGTGAAATTGTTGGTAGTTATTATGACCTTCCTCGAACAACTCTGTAAGTCTCGAGATGTTCCTCACACCAGGACTAGTAGTATTTACCAATCGGTAAATTACTCTAGTGTGATACGCCAAAAACTTGGCCTGGGAATTCATTCTATCCATATTCATCGATTTGATTCTCAAGGTTAATGAATTTCCCAAACAGCGATCGTTCAGGGCCATCATGAAGTTTGGATGGACCTGGAACCATACAGGGCCGTGTGCAAGGTTGGTCTGTATACCTGATATCAGCTGATCTCTAAACTCTCGCCATCGTTTATCGATCACTGCTGCTACCACAGGACTATCCGCTGGAAGATGAAAGAGCGGGATTAGTCCTACTTGGATCAACCCAATGTGTATATAATTATATACACCTCTAGCACGTTGCATGGTTTCCCTAATGCGTTGTACGTTGAGTAATGGGATAACTAAAGTCTCAAGTTCCGTGCTTGTAACTTGAGACGTTGCTTCTGTCTGTGAAATGTCTATTATCGATCTAAAATTAAATCTCGATACATTATAGACTTCCCTCACATTAACATTAGGCAACCTCCATTCCAGCACTGACTGGGATGGATCTTCGTACTGGTGGGATTCCTCCAGTACCTGATTCGATGCTTCCAATGGAACCATCTCATCACCTTCTCCATTATGCTCTGCTCTCATCATGAACAGATGCATTTTCCAGAGATCAGAATCTTCTTCTGAGTCTGTATCATAATTTGATACAACCTCATAGATAAACTCTACTTCCGAGTCAAGATCGGAAATATCCTGCTCATCTATTGGTTCATAAGCCAGAACTTCTTCCTCATGACTCCTGTCATCTAGAAACACCATTCGGAGTCTTTCTCTCCTTTGGTTTTTCTGAGGACAAGTATCCGCCTTGTGGGCTTTTGATCCACAAAACCAGCAACAATTGCAGTTGCTCAACGGCTTCCCTTTCGGACATTTAGGCTCTCCGCCATACTTACGCTTAAAGGCTTCGATCCTATCTTTATCCTTTAGGTTAGTTCGTCTCCTCACAAACCTCCTTGGTTTGTAAGCAGGACCTCCTCTTTGCTTTTTCTGGAAGTCTCTCTTTGGCCAAACTTTCCTTTTGTTGTAGCCAACAAATTTTTCTTTCTTGGAAAGTTTCTTGTTCTCACGGATTCCGTTTGAGGATCACATCCATACCTTCCAGGTACTTACTCAATCTGAGAACAACATCTCTTATTTAGGTATGGCAGCTTTTTAGCTGCTTCCTTAACTTGGAGCTCAGTACACGCCTTCCGCATTGCGTACTTAACCGCCTGAATTTTTCCTCCGAGTCCAAAGACAATTTTTTCCTCACGCAGAAGTAATTCATAGGCCTTTTGCGCAACTTCCGGCCAGGGTTCTGGAAGTTTTGCAAAAAAGGTTCCCAATATGAACTGCTGAGATACTACGTCCAGATTATAATAATATTTCTGGAATTCACATACGTAGCTATCAAACAGACACATATCGCAGATCTGTAGTTTAACCAGAGCGGTCAATGACTGCTCTTTTTCCACCGTTTCAGTGGATAATGAAAAACCACAGAACTCTCGTTTTAATGCATCAGCTATAATTGCTAACACACCATCAACGGTTAGCGCCTGATCTATCTTTTCTTTAATGTCAGTATGAGCCACCAAAGTTTTCCAGTATTTTTGCACCGTTCCCATGAGGGCTGCCACACATAATTCATAAACTGATCCAGGGGATAGTATCCCTGCGGACGCAGTCATTCGAATTAGTAATAACCACTCATCTATCTTTTCAGATACATGCTTCTCACAATCTATGTCCAGAAAAGCACCAGGGGTAATTATAAGCTTCAAAATATTATCCCTAGGAACAAACTCTGGTTTAGTTCTGTGCGGATAATCTGGCGTGTAAATTTCCCTCTTCGCAGTCACCAGCTCATTAAACGTTCTATTGTCTAAATGAACTGGAGCATCTTCTGCCAGACCTAAGGCTTTCCTTAAGTCTTTTGCCAACTCTCCACTTTGAGAGTTCAAATTTGCATTTCGCTTCTGTGTGTCCAAAATGTAAGGAGCCACCGACTCTTTATACATTTCTTCCACACTTATGCCTTGATTCTGTTTGGAATTTCTTCCTCCCAGATTCAATCTTTCGACTGGTTTTCCTGTCGTACTTTCCAGTCCAGAGCGTCTAGCATATGGTTTACTATAGAGCCTACTTCCCTTGCCATTTGGTTTCGGCTCTCTAGATCTTCTGTACTCCCTTGAATGGTTAGCTGAGTTAAAATATCATTTATACTCTTGCTAATTCCAAAAGGAGACAACCTAGACTCTGGAACGAACTCCAATCTTGATGGAGTCCCAGAAGGATTTACCGAATATTTTCCTTCTCCAGCCATTCTGAGAATTTATTTTAAAAAACTTTTGACGAGTATTTTTGAAAAGAGGCTAAAGTCTAGGTTTTCTGAATATATTATCTAAACTTTAGGATAAATTAAAAAAATTTTGTAATTTCGGGATATTTTTTATAAAGTGGCCTTATTATTATTATTATTTACTCCTTAAAACCAATTGGGACGACGGGGAGATGGAGATTTGATACTGGTATTACTTAAATGGGCTCTTTCTATTATTCAATAAAGCCCACCCGGTCCCGGAAGAAGGGCTGATAGAGCCCATAATTAAGTCAACATGGGCCTAACCTCGGCCCATAAAGGAATCAGAGGCGTCCAAATGTGTCGTCTCACTCCGAAAAGAGAGATACCCCAGTTTCTTTGCTTCTTCCTAATGTTATATGTTTCCCTGGGATTTTGGGTTTAGTGTTTGATTCAATTCCGCATTTCTCAGGCCAAGTGTTCACGGGAAGTATTCCTAGTCACCTTCCTGCGGAGATTGCCAGGGAAAAGCAATTGAGAAATTTGTATAAGGAGAGGGGCCTGCTTTCTTGTTGCCCCGAGACAAAGATAAGCTTACGACGTGTTACACTTTCCGAGAGGCTCCCTTAAACAACTTCACAACGGTAATCTTGTCTAATTAGGACATGACCCCCCTCCCCCCAAAAAAAAAAAATAAGTTAGCTGTCATCCTCTGTTTGGCATGCAAAAAGGTTGGGATCTTTCTACCGACGACTTCCATGTCCTTTTACGAAGCTTTGCAGCCGACAAGCGAGGTCAATGAAGGCTTCTTCATTGCAGGGGATGGTGAGTCCCCCCTTGGGTTGGTTAAACCCGTACTCTTCCTCCGCCCTATCCAGCAAGTCCTGGAAACACGGGTGGTTCAGCAACGAAATGGGTAATAGATACCTCTTCCTCTCTTCCTCTCCCACGTACACTGCTACGTGACCTTTCGGGATGCGCTGGGTTTGGTTCCAGGGCTCCATTCTCAGAGCTTGCTTGGCGTTGGTAAGCAGAGATGGGAGAGACCGAATACCCATGATGAGTTTAAGTATACAGAAGCTGAAGGTGGAGGTGTGCAGGGAGGCTTTCTATGTTTTCTTGTGTTCAAACTAGGGTAGGATGGGAATCAACTGATCAAGTGCAGCTGTATATATATACATGTATATGCATATGGGGGAGAGTGAATACCAAGGAATGGATTTGAACGCGCATCGGCAGTTGCTGGCTGATTGATTGAAATGATAAAACAAGGCATGGTAAATGGCATGGACATCTTTCAATGAAAGCCAAGCTGTGTGATAGGGGAGCCCTCCAACCCCACCCCAAAAACGACGGTGGGCACATGGGTCTACCTCAATGGGTTGGAGATCCTGTCCTGACACAACAGTACATGAGTATATGCCTCCAGAAGGGGGGAGCCGTACACCATGTGACCTGGGGGGGAATGATCAACATCATGCTTGTTTTACGAATTTTAAAAAGGTGGTCAAGTGGGGAAAGCTCATGGTGGTGGGTCCCGCTTTCTTAATGTCGGGGGCCAGGCGTTTTGTCAGGAAATAGCAGCAATGCATCTGAGGAGGAGGAGGAGGAGGAGTCGTCGAGCAATTCTTGGATTTGGGTCCATTGGCTGTGGTTGGGAGTGCCTCGAGTCCCCACTTGTTCGGACAACAACAAGTATTGATTGTTTCATGATTGGACTCGTTTTCGCATGCACCCTGCCTTATGTCCAGGGATCAACTCCCGAGAGGATGTTTTGCTATGGTTTCTCCACTTAAAAAAAAATATATGCTTTTGTTTTAATGGGATTAGCAAGGATGACCCGCCCCCCCCAAATGTGTGCTGTCTCTGTCGCGTACACCACCTGTTCCTCTCGTGAAGTGTTGGGGCTTTCATATAATATCATATTCGAACGCGTCACTTCCGATCTTATGGGTTGGGAACTACAGATGTGATTAGCATGTGATCAATTTCCACCCTTCTCCTATTGATTGTTGATTTGCTTGCTGTCCAAGAGTCCCACCTTGTGTGTGTGTGTGTTTTTTATCTAGATAAGATTGGAATCTCAGTTTACCTATGTTGATCTTATCTTCTTGTTTTCAGCTACGTTCCTCCGTCAAATTCCAGGCAGTGAAATCCCAAAATGACTATCCTCAACATTTGACTCTTGAATTGACTGTGGCACCCGCCATTGACACAGTAAATACACAACTAAAATTTTTTTATTTACTTCCGGACGATATATATGGTTGCTTATAGTCGTAGTCGAATATGCTTTTGGTGGCTGGTTCATTTAAACTGGTGGTGTTGTTTTTTTTTATCCCTGGCTTGAAAGAAAAATGTGGGTTGCATTCCGTAGGATATGGTCGTCGCTGTAGTTGTGGTGCAAACTGGAGCAGAAACTTTAAATGAAGAGATTTCATATCTTTGGATAACAATCCTAATATCAAAAAATGATCAGGAATGAATAATAATACATCCTCGATCTTCCCAGCGGAAGGTGAACAGTGAGGGAGAGAGGCTATAATTATTTATCTCCACTCTACACGATTCGTCATTGATATTCTTGGAGATGAAGACGAAGAAGAGGAGGAGGAGGAGGAGGAAGAAGACGAAGAGGAATGTGTCAGGTGAGAGGTAAGATGGACAAAGGTTTCCTGGTCGCAGGGAATGGTGAGGCCTCCCATGGGATGATTGAACCCAAACTCCTCCTCGGCCAAGTCGAGCAGCTCCTTGAAGGAAGGGTGGTTGAGGACGGCGACGGGGACCAAGAATCGCGTCCTCTCAACTTCTCCCACGTAGACAGCCACGTGGCCGCTGGGTACATGGCCGTGATCAGAGGAGGGACGGTGAGCCCTGGTGATGGCGTCGGAAGATCGAAGCTTGAGGGCCTGCTTGAGGAGGTTGGACTGCACCCGAATACCCATTCTTTAGTTGGTTGCAAAAATGGTATATGAGGGGGGGGGGGGGGGGGGAGGTGTTGGACTGGTGGTTTTTGATGGATTGATGATTGGGAGCAGGAGAGGAGTTGTATTTATAGGCAAATTATCAGTGCCCTTTAGTTCAGGGGGGGTTAAGAGTTAGTTGAGTTTGGCGGGATGGAACGATGAGTTCTGACTAGGGCAGAGGGTTGGGGTCCACAGCTCACATGGGGAAATGGAAGGGATATTGGGAAGTGGAAGGGATTTGGGACTCTTTTGTCATCCTTGGGAAAGATTGGATTGGATAGGATAGTATTGAGGAGGAGAATACAAAAACAAGTTAAAAAGATGGAAGAGGCGCTGAAATCAATATCTCCAGCAACTTGCAACAGAAGGAGGAGGAGGAGGAGGAGGTCTGGTTTTCCAGGGGAAACAAGGGGCGTCAAACTCTTGGGGAAGGGATCGTCAATAAGTCCTTCATTAAACCCCCGACAACTGTGAGGTTAAATGAGAAACGGAGGTGAGTCCTACTGATGGGTCTTTGTTCATAAAATGATGATGATGATGATGGGACCTTTGTTTATATGGATGTATTCCATGTCTTATGGATGTTTATTTTGTTGCGCTTTGTACATGAAATCAAATGGGGGGAAAACAACAAAGAGAGGCAAAAGAATTCCAGTAATGGTCATTCAATACCAATCCACATGCAAGCATGCAAAAGTCCACCACGTTCAACTTCAATGCATCCTTTTTCTTCAGCTCACTGTATTCCCGTAAAACCGCTCTGCTGAGATATATATCTTCTTTCTTTAGAAAAAAAAATGATTCCATCCATCCATCCAACTGTCCATCCTTTCCTTCTTTAATTATCTTCAAGTATCCGTACTCAAATCAACTCAATCTCAGCCCCCAAGTTTGAAAATCTCATCATTATCCTGTCAGAGTTTTTATTATTATATAATTTCCCCATACCCCTTGCCCTGGCCTAATTCCATCGTGCACGTTCTTGTCCTGCGGCAACAACACACAAAGAAAAAGAAAGATCATCAATGCGATTGAATTATACAATTTCCCCCATTTGATTGGCTGGAGTTGCAGATGCCATGTGATGTCCAAAGCTCACACCGAGTTCCAATTGCAGGATATCCGGCTATTTTTAAGAAGAAGAAAGAAAGATAAGAAGATGAGTGAATAAATATCAAGGGAAGTGAGACATAAAACCCTTTGGAGACGCAAAAAGGCTCTGCAATAGCTTGATTAGGCCTTGATTTTTTATTTTATTACCAGAGATATCTCTTTGTGGCCATCCATCCACATTCCACCCAATCCACTGTCCCTCGCATAACTGCGTTGCTCCTGTTTGGAAAATTGCTAGAGTGTAAGCTTTACATTTCCTTATGACTTTATTTCCATGACAGAGCAACGAGTTTGAGGACTTAATAACTTTCAGATTGTGCTATCGCCAACCCCATACAGTACAATTGTCGAGAGAGTTAGCAACGAGTCATATTAACAAAACTTGTCCCAAACACCCCCCCTCTCCTTCCACACGTAATCTTCCTCTTCTGTTCCGTCTCTTGCCCTCGAATGAAGCTGAAAAATGCCGCTTCGAATGAAGCAGAAATGCAGGAAAATGTTGCTCCGTGGATTGTTTTATACATTTCCTCGGAGGAAACTCGGGATATCAGCAATGTTGCAATGCAGAAGTTAGGCCTAGGAAGTATTCTTCGCTGCAGGGGATCAGGAGGCCGCCCATGTTCGGGTGGTCAAATCCAAACTCTTCCTCGACCAAGTTCAGCAGCTCTTGGAACAGGGGGTCCTTCAGGTACCAAAGCGGGATGACATATCTTTTCCTAGCCTCCCCTACGTAGACCGCGAAATGCCCCTTGGGGATGTTGCATTTCCCGGCGCTGATTTTGGAAGAGAGAGTCCTCTGGAGCTTCTGCGTTGCATGAGCTATCCCCTTTCCCATGACTTGGATCCTCGTAAATTGTGAAAAACCTTTCGTATTTGTGATGGACACAGAGATGAGAAGCTGATGTGTGAGTGTGTATAAAAGTAATGGAGTAATTTAGGTTTGGTCGCCGATGTGTAGCTGTAGCTCCAAAGATTATATTTATAGAGACCACAGAGGCAGCAGAAACCGCAATTTAGAAAAGAAAGGTGTAGTCATCCGAACATTTTAAGAGAATAAAAATGGAGATGCTAGTAAGGGAAAGGAAAGGGAGGGGGACATATCAGGTGGAGGGAGCAAAAGAGGGGGGAGGGGGGAGTCCACATGGGGGACTGCCTCCCATTGGGCCTTTTGGACAATCTTTGGCCCTACCAACTTGAAAGAGAGCTATCTATTAGCCATATACTAAAAATAGTGGTGTTTTGTTCCTTCCCATTGTATAAGAGCATTGAACTTAGACCTTCTCCCTTCTCCACCCCAACCAAAAAAAGCAAAGGAAATAATGTTGTTTCGTGGCGACCTTGATTGTTCATTCATTTCAAAATGCAGAACAGCCAAGACATCCAACTAATTTTTTACTTCTCTCATGTGGGTTCTCTGCTGCTGTGGGGGAAGGAAGAGGAGGAGGAGGAGACAGACCCCACTTTCACTCATTGTTGCAAATTGGAAACATCAGGTGGTGGTGCTCCTCATATGGACCTGTCTGAAATCGACAATGTCGACCCCCCCTCTCCTCCCAAGAGTCTTCCTCAGTTCAAAATCCATTTGATCTAAACCTGGGGTTGTGAGGGTGGTGTTCCAACCAAGTTGCAATTTCATTCTTGTTTTTTCTTTCCTAAAGGATAGAGAATAATGGCATCTGGCGATCTGAGCAATCCATCTAAGTTAGAGATGGTGATGCACCCGAAAATATTACGGGAAAAGACAAATAGAATACTCGATTCCAGATATAGTGGTGGTCTGCAAGAGAAGAAGTAAACAAAAAAAAGAAGAGAAAAGAAATTGGGGATAAAAAGGGTGACATATAACAATAAAAAATAGGGCTTCGGCTGAGCCTATCCCTTTCCTTTTATCGAAGGCCGAGGCTGAGCCCTGATGTTTCTGGCGAAGCAAATAGTAGGATTAGGATATCATCCACATCAATTTGACAAGTTACCTTCGTGTAATTTAAAGGAAATTCATACATATGGAATTAGCCGCATCGAATCATTGACCGACAACTGGTCAAGTCGGCAGGGGCGTTTCGACTCCTCGAAAAATATCAACAATAATAAGGATGGGTGGCAATGTCGGTGATGGGATGTAGTGGACGCTCTTATCCCATCAATCTAAACTAAATAAATCAATCCTTCATCTACAGGGAGGGAACTCCATTAGTTGTTATGTTAAAGATGAATTTAACATAACCATCTCTTGTAGAATGAAACATTCGTCGCCACCACCTTCCTTAAAGAAGCAGACCCTGCGTGGACCCAAATGATAGGGGCACTCCCTGAAATTTTCATTGAGGAGAAAGGAGGAACTCCCATGTGATTCCCATATGGGGAGGAGGGGGTGTGTCAGTTGTTTTTAGTGTAGTTGTTGTTGTTTGGAACTCAAATACTTAACTACATTTTTTGTCATCCACCTTCCGTAAACCCTACTGAGAATCCCAATCCCTTCTCTTATCCTTCCATATTTCTATCCATCCAAATCATGAAGCCAAAAGCATGGGAAAAACTGGGTGTTTATCATTTCAGCATAGGGGGATTTGATACCTTGGGCCTTAACTTGGGACTTGTATCAAGTGAAGAGAGATCTGAGGAGTAAGGCTGTTGGATATTGCAGTCGGGTATGAATGATGAAAGGGAGGAGGGGGGGGTCTGCAATCAATCATCCATCCCCCGCCCACATCATATTAATTTGTATCCGAATACCAATAACTCGAGTTTTAGTTACAAGGGCCGTTCCTTTTGGGACAATGAATGATGAATTAATCAGGTTGGGCTACATATGATTATAGACTAAGATCGATCATCAAAATATATACTTCCTCTCCGAATAGGATGAATCGTCATCCCATCCCATGGTACATTCCGCCATTGCATAGTGAGTTTCTTCAAAATTATTGGAAATATACCAAGATCGGGTGGAGAAAGAACTGCAACTTTAGTCGGTGTCTTAAATAGACAGTGTCGTCACCCGCTACGAATCTCTTCTCAGAATTACTAGTTTCATCATTTCTTGAAAGTCTCTTAAGTAAAACTGTTGTCCAGACAATATTGATGAGGTTCCTTTTCCGAAGGTAAGAACATCAGTCCAATCCCTATTAATCATGCACGGCCAGATATTTCTCTTCCGTTTGCAGGCTTGACTCTTCAAATTTGTTTTATCACGCCAGGTTAGAGAACAGTAACTCAACAAACAATACTAGCTCAAACCACCATGGTAGGACTGGACTGGTCGAGGCGGCTGCGAATCCGCCAAAAACTGTCTCAGTACCAGAGCAAGCGGGGTGATTGCTGGACATTTCTCTCCGAAGCTCCTTAACCTCTTCACATACAACAAAAATACCAGCTCTTCAGATATCATAAAAACAAACACTTAAAATTAAAACCCCATCCCATAATCAAATTGTGTTTTACGGACAATCTTATAGGAGGAACATTCAAATGAACATCTTGAATCACATTTAGAAATTTCTCATGCTTATGACATAAGTAAAATTTAAAATGGTCAATCTTAATGAATCACATCCAGTGGTGTCCAGTATCCAAAGGCCAATGGACACATGTAAATCACTGTCTTTGAAGAAGTACCTCATTGAGGTCATAAATATGCAGCGTGAAAATGAAATGACTCCTTGAAGACAATTCATTCATCTTAGTCTTCCCCACAACCCTGCGAAGAAATTACTAAAGGGAAAATATACATTTTCATGATGAAGGAATATTTCTATAATCTAAATAAAATAACCGAGCTTCTTCGACGTTTACCAAGAATAATCTCATTCAAGATTAATACTTATTTTTGAAAATTCTTACACTCTTTTCATTGAAAACAATTATTTGTAAATGAATTTTCCAAGAATTATCTTATATGAATCATTACCTGATATGTGTCATTTTATTTAATAGATCAGAAATCTCCTTACTGCCGATCCGATCCAATACGTCCGTATTTCAATCTACGCTTGATAATATATTACTTCATGACATTATATCTCATTCGAGATGTAGTAAAGAAGGTGTTAACTCAGACCATACTCTTTGTCGTGGTTATGGGCCTTCTTCGAAACATTTGGCCACCAAACCTTTGGGTAGCTGGCAGAGAAGAGCCAATGTAAACAAAACCCAGGCGCAGGAAACATTTCCCTTAGCCATTCTCCTTTACCCTTAAAAGCATAACTTTTTTATTTGTCTAATTAAAGAATAGAGGCAACTCAAATCCTTATAAGTCAATAATCAAATCAACATTATCAATCAGACTTCATTGGATATGAACATGATACACAAGAATGAACATTGAAGTCGGATGGGATGGTTGGTGGGGACTCCATAACTATAAACTTCTGGATTAATAAGAATGGCCCGCAGGTTTCTCGAATAAGATGTCTCCTATCCCCCATGGTTATCGGCATCCCTTGCTGTAATCCTGGGGCCAAATAATTCAGTCCTACGCATGACATCACATTTTGTATATCATCAAAATAGCATTACCATATACGGATATACTTGGGACGTGTATATACATACAATGATATGTTTGGGCTGTGTGTCCCAATCTAAGGACGTCAGAGAGAGAGAGAGAGAGAGAAGGCCGATAGCATTGATTAGAGGGTGTAATGGCCCCACATATATCCTCCGAAACAAACGATATCCACAGAACATGCAGGCCTCGTTCTCCCTAAGCAAGCAACAAATAATTGAATGAAAAAAACCGCAAGAAAATAGAACATGCAAAGGCCCTACACTGATTTCACCATCACCCCTTTGGGAATTTCGTTCGGATCGGGGGGGAATAAATAAATAATATGGATGAACAAAAAAAGCCACCTGATATTTTAGTTACTTCGAGCGTTCGACCCTTCAAAGGAGTGGGGAGACAACTACTCCCGTCTGAAACAATAATTGTCTGAAGGTGATGAGAAAGGGGTGGGGACAGATTGAGTGTTTTTCCTTGACAGAACCAAAAAGAAAATAAACAAGAATTTCAAGACACAAGATCGCAATGTGAAGTCTGGATCATCCTATCTCAGCCTCAGAATGTACGTACAGTTCGCGGATATCTGCATTGATTGCCCTTCCTATCTCAGCCTCAGAACATGACCCCCTCCCTCCTCCTCCTCCTCCTCCTCCTCTTCCTGACGTCCTCAAACTTACCGTATCTACGTTTTCCGGTGTTTCCCTGCATGTTTATATACTTCCATTTCAGTTTAGATACGCTTGTTCAAGCTAGTGGTAAAATCATTCAGAGAGGTGCCTACAGTGAGTTATTGTCACTAAAAATGAATCATACACGAGCCATCCTCTGTTTTGGTGGGATCCCGGTTACGGTTCTAGAGCAATATTAACGCCAGAGTCAAGTGGCTTACTTCCACGGTGAGATATGAGTTTCAAGTCGGTAGGCAGTGGAATTTAAGACCCGGCAGTAGTTTTTAATGGAGAGGGCCATTGAAAGCTTGGGGGCGAGAAGATGGTGGTGGTGGTGGGGGACGAGAGGGGCCAAGGTGCCACGAAGAGGTCCAACATCTCCACAAGGGAGCCCAGATGGAGATGGGTGAGGAGGGAATGGTCCCATTCTGTCCCTGGTCCCCCCTGCCCTGTCCTTGCACTTACAACACCATCTGTACTCGCCTCTCCTGTCCCACACGCCCCCAGTAAACCATCAACACTACCCCGCTTCCCTTCTACTTCCATTGTCTTGTGTATAAAATACCATCACCCCTCCCATATTCCTCCACAAACCACACTCCTAATTGTCCCATATCCCCTCCACCCATCCTCCACTCCCCCTCCTAACCTTCTTTTTGTTCCCCAAGAGATTACTTACAAGTATGGCCCACAGGAAATTGAACAAGTTGCCGAACACGGCCGTCCTCAAGCAGATCCTCAAGCGGTGCTCCAGCTTGGGCAAAAAGATCAACGTCGGCTACGACGAGGACGGCCTCCCCCTCGATGTTCCCAAAGGCCACTTTGCCATCTATGTCGGGGAGAACAGGACTAGGTACATTGTTCCCATCTCTGTCCTCGATCACCCCGAATTCCAATGTCTCCTCCGACAAGCCGAAGAGGAGTTTGGGTTCGACCACGACATGGGACTCACCATCCCTTGCGAGGAGGTGGTCTTCCGATCTCAGCTCACCTGCATCATCAGATGAACAGCGTGACATAACACGGTTACTCTAGTAAAAAACAATTTGGAAGGGTTTCTGCTATTTTTTCGGAGTAAAAGGAGAGGCAGGACGACAAGACCATCACCATCATTAAGATGATGAAGAAGAAGAAGCATCATCTTCATTTATGATGCGATAGATCGACCCCCCCTTTTTTCATTTTTTTTTTCCCTGCCTCCTCCTCCAAGTCCTCTGATTGACTTGCACTAACCCGGACCTTATGAAGAATACTTATGCTGTAATTTTTTTCCTCGTATTTGGGTGTGCACTATGCACCGTTTACGAGAGAAGGTTTGATTACAAAAAATGCATGTGATTTTCTTCACTGATCTATCAATATGTGCGGATTCGTCTCAATATCCACTTCCACAAGCGGGTGTCCAGCGTTAGTAACAAAATAAATGCCCTCCTACCTAAGATGACCAGCAAGAAATTTAAGGGTATGTGATTCATGAAGGAACATACACACCAAGCAATCCCAGGAGGTTAGCCAAGTTTTTGGATAACACGTAGAGAATGACTTTGAGGCTATACAATTCACGTTAGTTGAATCATGTAACAAAGGACAACCTTTTTTTGGAATAAAAATTTAAAAGTAAGAAAGCAGAAAAGATTCAAGCGTTCATTCATTCGCATCCACCCCTCCAAATTGAAGTATCCGGCTACCCAACTTAGCATCATATATTGTGTGCATGTGTGGGGAGGGGGAGATATGAGGATGGATCAGGTGAAGGAGATAGAAAGGGGCAGGTCCATGATGATGGAATCAAATCAACAAGGAGATGCCATTGTTAGCATGTGATCTAGCTTTTTGGTTTCTATCTTTTCCTTTGGATTCGATTCGAAATTCTCCTTTCCCATCTCTCTCTCTCTCTCTCTATATGTCGAGTGTGTGTCTTTTATGAAGGACCCTCTCTTCTCTAAAGCCACATGTTGTGACTGGAGTCCCCCACCCCCCCCACCCCTCCTCACCCCAACTCCTTTCCATCCATTGACAACAACAACCCTTTCGACCTTCTGTAACCACAAAGAAAAAGAACCGAAGGGCAAAGGGAAAGGGCAACATCATGCAGAATATTACTCCACTACTCTCTCTCTCTCTCTCTCTCTCCCTCTCCCTGTTACTAAATATAAATGAATTGTTTCCAGTATTGTTTATACATAGAAGAGAGGGGAGGGGAGAGTTAATATCCAGACAGTGGATTTGGACAAAGACATTTGAGGAAGAGTAATAATCGCCGTTAGTGATATGACATCGCGTCTTGTTGTTGGGTTCCTGAGTTCGAGCTTCACATGTCATGACGATCTCTCCTCTCCTCCATTCATTCACCCTCTTTTCTTGAAGTTGGTGGGGCTAAAACATTGTCCTCATGCACCGTCGTGCTGCAAGAAGAAGATTTCCCCACAAACAAATCTGAAAGCCAACGCTTTTGATGGAAATAAAATAATAAAAAAAAAATGCAAAAAGCATCGAGGAAGGGAATGTGGACCACACACCATTCACTTTCAATTTGAGTGAGAGACATCGGAAAAGTTAGAGTGGGGTTGGTTAGAGAGAGAGAGAGAGAGACAAGACAACCACCGGCGATGTTCATTATCCCCTGAGGTACGAATGAAGTAAGTAGCATTCGTACCCAAGGGGGACACCCATAACTTGACTTATTACAGAGTCTTGTGAACCCTTTAACCTGGCTGGTTAAACCCTTAGTTATAGAACAATCATCCCATCTTCCACCCAATTCATTTACGTGGTTGATAAAGCATTTCATTAATGAGGGTGGTTGGGGAATTCTGAATGTGTTAATGGACTCGGCCCATGTACTAAGTATAGTAGAGCCCAGTAAGGATTTATGGGCCGAATGAACAAGCCTCATGAATATTTGAATTTGAACATAAAATTGAAAATTCTCTTTAATGAGAATGTTCCAGGAAACTTCCTCCGCCTGGGCTGCTACCATTAAAAATTTCTGGGGGTAACAAACAACAAGCATTAAATCCGTTCCACCCCAATATTTACATACTGACAGTATTCATCGTATTCGCTAACAGGGAAACACACGGACTGATTAATTAAGGAAGAGTCTTTGTACATTTCAATAGGAATTCTTAAGCAAGGGCCTTGATTAAGCTTAGCCTACCCCTTATCCCAACGTGGCTGCTGCATCTCTGGCCCACCCCCCCTTGCTTTTTGTTGTGAGTAGTCGACCGAGACGCCAACGACGCCAGGATGTCTTCGAACAGGGACTCCTCGCAGGGGATGACCAGGGGTCCCTCCGCTGGGAATCCAAACTCCTCCTCTGCCTCCGCCAGCACTCGCTTGAACGTAGGGTGGTTCAGGTACGTAGCCCGTACCACGTACCTCTTGCGGTTGCTCCCCACGTAGACGGCCACGTGACCCACCGGCACTTGGGAAGGGGTTCGAGGTGGGGTGGACTCGTGGCGCCAACGTTTCAGCATCTGTCGTAAGGTTACGACCGCACGGATCGCGTTGGCCATTCGCCTTTCTGGCAAGATAGCGAGGGAGGGCATAAGGTGGAAAAGGATGCTTGCTCGTCTCTGTGTGCGCGCGCGCGAGAGAGAGAGAAAAGAAAGATAAAAGAGAAGGAGTGAGAGAGTACGAGGGGGCGAATCTGTGCGATACCTTTTTCTTTATTAGAGGTTCTTTTTATATATATAATTGTCGAAATCAAATATACGGGATCTGAGTATGTGGTGTATTTATTGATTTGTTTTTTAAATGGAAAGAAGAGGATTTGCCTCATATTTATTTGATTTCTTATTTTAAGCGATGAAGGTGGGCCACCTTTCCATTCCAAGTAAAAATATCTGCGTCCATCAATTATAATACATTCTGGGAAGTATTTCTTTTTTTTTCTCAAGAGAAAAACCTCTTGGAATTATTAATTTCGTAAATGGTGATAAAATACGCCGCATCCCCCATCAAGGCTTTCCCTATCTCATTTCCTATAATTTCGCTTGGAGACGACCAACATTCATTCATTCGGCATGTGAATATATAATAACGTGGATTGATCAATCATAACGTTTTTCATGGGAATGTTATTCCAAATAATATGCGTAGAGAAAGTCCCGGACCTAAACTAGACATAACCTCCTTTTACTTTTGCATGTGGAAATTACAACGCATATGTCTGATTGTGTAGTGTGCACGTCCCAATGGCGTCCTCAGTTAAAAGGGAACTATACAAATTAGAGGATAATCCTCCCGCAGTGGGAGATTTCCAATGAAACAGCCATAAACTATGCTGGAGGCTCCTCATAATCCCCATCCTATGCGTTTCAAGAAGATCGCCCTCACCTTTGCCTATGTGTTTTGTTTCCATGTGAAGTGAAATGAACGTGGGGGTGGTGATGAATTGAAATGACCCCCCATTCCTAGTGTTAGACCAAATTGTCATCATCCAATGAGACCCCTCTCTACTTACTGTATACCAAGTGTTCTTGCTTTTTCCTCTGATCCCATTCTGAACTAGTGGTGGTATATTGTTTCGGGTGGACGCACCATGTGCCACCCTTGGGACCTCTCACCCCTTGGTGAACAGGAGTTGATGAGCCTCTTTCTGTCTACCTCGAAGCTGCTGTTTCAGTACTTTGTGCAGCTGCAACACACTCAAGTAAAGCATGACTAATCCATGTCCTTTCATGGATCTTGTAGATGGGGCGGGGGGATTGATGAAGTTCTATCTTTTGGCAGATCGTTGTGCGGCGGCACATTATGCTTTTGCTTAGCCTGTGTTCAACGGGCTATCCAAGTCTGAACTTGCTCTAATAGAAGTGTATGGTGGTCGTCTCTTTCAATCAATTTATCCACAATCGACTGCCTTTTGTGGATTCTTTATCTCATTTTCATAATATTGTATGTTCTATTGGAATCACCTTAACCATCAGCCCGTTTCTGTTTATTATATGTTTGACTCGATGCTGCCTTTGTTTGCTCGTTATTGCTTGAACTGATAGGATTGAGCTTCTGGCAGCAGTGGTCATCTGCTGGGGGCGGCCGTCAATTGTTCTCGCCTCAGAAATAGTTCACACCTTCATCTTAGCAGATTTTTGTGGTTGGAATCCTTCATACATGCCTTATAATCTTCTCAGTGTTCTCCCCTCAGGTGTCCTGTAACGAGCAGAGTCCATTCGGGTGAGAAAAACTTAATAAGATTTTCATTTGTCTCTCTCTCATTCTTTTGGCCTCTGTAAGGCTTCTGATGTTTGTTTGTCAAGGTCACAGCACAGCTGGATAAATACCAAGCTAACATAACACAATCCGATATAACTTCCAAATCATAAGGTAACTACTTAAATAAGTAAAACTGAGTTTTGATGGAGTAGTTAGATGATCTTAAGATGCAGAACATCAATGGGGAGAAGCACTTCTTTGGTTTGAGTAGCAGTTCCGAACAACCGTCACAATAATCGTAATCCAAACCAATGAGTATCAAGCGTAAAAGAAGAAAAGTGACTTCGAAGCCAGCCTAAACACCATTGTAAACTCATAGCCACCGTGAACGGGGCCATATCAAGAAGAAAAATAACTCAACAGGAACATTTTAAAAGACCTAACAGCAATTGGAAGGAGCCAGACTAAGATGTATGCCCAGGGGGCTTCAACAGGTCCCTTATTGCCATTTCCCGTAACCCACAACAACCAACCAGGAAAGAAGAAAAAACTTTTCTAATGGTGAGCCTTGGCTTCAGCTTTCGCATGAGACTTCGCCTTTCCCTGTAACAAAACATGAAGAAAGGGATTTCTGAGTTGCCATACAGATGCATCTTCATCAATACGGAATTTCAACATCACGACAGCTTCCAGAACACTGATACCTCACTGGGAGGTAGCCAGAGACGAGTCACAAAAAGCAGGAAGAAATGCAAAACGAAACAAAAGCAATCTCGACCTTTACGACTCAAACCCCTCCATAAAACTCCTGGGGCTTCTGATCGACAAATGCCCTTAAATTGTAACCCAACAACAATTTTCCCAGGCCTAAGAATGCAAAAGGACCAACCCGTCATGATGCTTAACTAAGAAGAAGACAGGTTCCAGAGGCCAGAGGAAACATCCCCAAAAAAATAACCTAACCAGAAAAAGGGTGTGGGAAGGGGTCGATCCTTCATCAAGGACCACATCATAATCAAAAAACATCAATCCAGAAGGCGCAATTTTCAAGGCAAAAAGGACGCACACAAAAGGGAAAGGGGGTGGCAGATCTAAGAACGGATAGAGGGAGAGGGAGGGGAATCAGCAAATACCTTGAGGACTTTGAGCTTGAGGTTGCCGTAAACGAGGCCGAAGGTGAAAGCGGAGGCACGAGCCACCTGGTTTTCGCCCACAACAAAAAAAAAAAAATTGGCATAACAAACCAGATCCCCGATGGATTGCATGAATCAAGGAGGGGAGGGGGGGGAATACCAAAGCGAGGGTGCTAGTGCCTGAGTATGGTCCAGGTAGGGGTGCCGCCATCTTCCTCCCTCTCTCCCTCCTTTGTCAAAGAAACGACCCGATTTCAGACTCCAATCAGCTCGTTTTGGGAAAGCCTAGGGCAAAAGCACCAAAAGGCACTGACGATGACTGACACCTCCCAGTAGTCCAACTAATCGGTTTGGGCCGACTCCCCCCCAAATTCTCTCTACCATCTCCTGAGCCCGCCATAGTTTCAGGTCCAACATCAATCATACTAATAACCCACCCTTTGATGCAACCGATTTACATCCAAGTCATATTTTTATCAATATACATACACCACAAATCAATGAAATGTTACATATTATATATATGTTTATAACTAGATATTACAGCCCCTTCTTGTATGTGAATAATTAAAAAAAAGGTTTTTTGGTCTCTAACTACTGACTCCATCCATGCAAATGCAAAATGCAAATCAATAGGGAGAACACAACGGCAGATGTTGATGTTGTATGCAACAGCAATACCCAAACCCAAAAAAAAAAAAAACTAATGAATGAATGCACTATAATGACAGAAACTACTTCCGATGAGTGGTGGACGGAGATGGTCCGATCGGAACCCCCGGAATGTGATTTCGGTACAGTCACCAAATCTCCCTACTGCTTTGTTTGATTGGTTGCCACACTCCCATTCTGCAGTGGCGGCTGAGAAGCCTGCCCTTGCTGCGTCTGCTGTTGGGTCTGCCGGATGTTCAAGTGAGAGGCCTGCTGCTGCAGCTGGAACATCTGCTGGTTCAGGGGGATCTGTGAATTCCCTGGCCGGGGTTCCCCTCCCATCGCAGCTGTTGCAAGCTTCAGCCTTTGCACCTCCGCGTTTAGCTGCTCATTGAGGGCTGTATGTTTACAAAGCATACGTGTTTAGACAAAACACCACGTATGTGAATAACAACACCAAGACCAAGAGCAAACGCTAGTATTATCTAAATTGCTTCTTCAACCACTTCGATGGGAAGGGCATGGAAGATTTTAGTCATAAGCATTTGAAATGAGATTTGCGGAGAAGGGAGACGGGTCTAGTGACACCATTTAGTCTCGTATTATTACAGAACACCCTGTCACGTTCCGAAATGCACTCTAGACAATAAGAGCCACAAGCATCCGCCATTCCAATCAATGAATACCACAGAAATGTTTTTATTTGGGAATTGGCAAAAAAAAAATTGAAAAAAAAGGAAGCGAAACCTTGAGATATTGCTGTTAACAGCGCAGCAAACAAGCGGTAAGCTCATAACTATCTTGAAAGAATGGCTTCTGTTGAATGTAGTATATCTCATTCAATTTTGAAGTAATCAATACTTATTTTACCAGCCTCCATTCCTCTCAAAGATGGCAAAATCCGCTATGTCTAAATCAATAGATGGGCTGCATAGAGATGAAAGCCATGCAAAGTAGTCAAGGAATAGTGAACTGTACCGTCTCGAAGCTGTGCCTGTTGTTCCATGGCTTGGAGACGGAACTTCAACTCATTGTTCTGATTAGTGAGCCCAACAGAGTCTCGCTGGACGATTATAAGCGCAATAAGATTTCAATAACCGGAAATAAGTATAAAGAAAAGGCGATGCCACAAACTCCAAAGCTAATCAATCACCTGGAGAAGAGTAAGTTGGGCAGACAGCGTAGTCGCCTCTGTCTGAAGGGTTTGTACCTTGTGCTCCAATTCTTGGATATACCTCATCTTGCGTTCTTTAGAACGAGCAGCCGACTGGCGATTGGCTAAAATCCTGACAAATCAGCCAAATGATAAGCGATTCCTCATTCTGCACTAGAAACAATAATTACTTTGCAGTAACATCGGAAAGAAACAATACCTCTTCACACGCTTTGGATCAGTTAAGGCAATCTCAGCGAGTTTCTCATTTTCCATGATCTTCTTCAGTTCAGCACCACTGAACTCGCCGTTGCCAAACTCCAGGCTAAACGCATTGGAATGTGCATCCAAGGAATTCTGTGGAGAGAGTTGCCCAGAACGAAGTCCAGGAGACGCGGGTAATTTCGACACCTCACCCGCGAAGTTCAGCTTATCCATGAAACTATCCATAGAAACACTTCTGTAGTGCCTGGAAGCCGGAGCAATGTCGCCACCAGCACTTCTTTTTACCCCTTCTCTCCTCCCGGATGAAGAACCAGGCCTCTGCAAGCAGTGAATCGATTCATTGATACTACTCTCAGCTTCATTATCGCTGCTGTCTCCATTCATCTTCGTCCCACTTGCCCTGCTATCCAAATCTTCCCTGGTATCAATGCCCACCTTCTCATCGGTTCCAGAGGAGTTGAGCGCTTCGATACCATCCAAATTCATATAAGCAGAAAACAGATCATCTACAACTTCTCCTTCAGACTTACGCTCTCCCATTCCTTCCGTATTCCCGTAACCAACCTTTTCCCAGCTCAACTCCTTCTTAACCAACTGGGCCGGCTTAGCAGGGCTCATGTTCTGACTTCCCGCGGCGGATCGCTCGGCAATCCCCAAACCCTTAGCCGGAATCGGTATCAGAGGAGGGGAAGATTGCATGAGCGAGTTCAAGAATGGGATGTCACTATTAGACCGACGATGAGCCTTCCGTGAGGGTGGAAGGTTGTCGGCAACACCAATCCTCGTAGGATTTCCCCTCGAGAAAGGTGAAGGAGGCAACAGGGGATGGGAGCTGGCGTCGTGATCCTCCATGGAAACGTCCCCAGAGGCATGGTCGGAGACGGAAGAGGAAGGGGATTCCCGGAAGGGGGAGGGGCTGATGGGGGGCAAGTTGTCGAAGTTGAAAATGGAGGGCTGAGAGAGGGACCTGGTGTGGGTAGGGGGTGAGGGGAAACCCTGAGAAGCCATAGAGGGTCGGGAGGGAGGGGGGATCTGGGAGTAAGGGGAGATTGGGGGGATCTGGTTGGGGTGGGAGGGGGGTATGCCCACCCTCTTCTTCCCATCATTGCCGAAACCCTGCCTGCAACGGAGGAAATCAGGATTACCGGAGAGGGTCATATCCAGCTGGTTAATAGAAGACCCTTGCTTTGAGAAACTCCCGAAAGAAGGCTGCGGCTGCATCTGCATCCGCATCCCTCGGGTGGAATCGCCACGACAGTCATCGCCCATCTCCTTCTCCTCGAAAACCCAAATGCCCCAACCAGCAGCAGCAGCAGGAGGCGGGCCAATTAACACCCACACAGCAAGTCAAGTGAAGTCAGAACCCAGGAAGCCTCCTCTGCTGGAAAAAGGAAGGACTTTTGCAATGTCAGGGTGGATGTGTGGAGAAAAAGGATGAGACTTTCACATTGATTGAGGGTCGTGGGAGTGGGGAGAGGGGTTACCTTGTAAGAAGCAATCGGATGGTCAATACAAACAAACTCGACTTTTTTTATTTATTTTTAATAGTAGTAACAGGAAGGGGAGACGGAAACTGCAAAGAAGGGGAGGGGATGATGGATGCAACCCACGACACACAGCCAATAACTCAGGAAAATGATAATGTTCTGCTGCTTTTGTGATCTTTTGTATTAAAGAGGAGGGAGGGTTTTACCTGGGAACTAGAAATTGAAGGAGAGAATGCAGGAAGAAAGGAACAAGGATATCGTGACTTCTCTTCCTTTCTCTCTTTTTTTTTTCTCTCGTTGTTGTTGATGTTGTTAGAAGAGGATGAAGTCCCCCCCGCGGCAACACACACTGCTTAGCTTTTACTAACTCCCACCCAACACTACTACTTCTATCCGGTCTCTCTGTAGCATTAGCAGATAGTTAAAGGAGGAGCAGTTAATTTTGTGGGAATTTGAATTTGGGGGATGGGGGATTCATTTCAATTTCATTCCGACTTGAATTTCATTTATGCATGGATGGTGGGAGTCGCTTTCCCCCTCACTTCTTCCCTCCTCCTCCGCAGCTTATCGTGCAATCAATTCCCTCCTCCGTCTCCCTTTTCTTTATTTAAAAAAAAAAGAAAAATAAAGTTCCCAAATTCTTTTTTATCGTGATTGCAATGAAGGGGGGGGGGGAACGCGCTTTCTTTTGACTCGTCAAAATGGCAAGGCCAAATGAATTTAATTTAATTATCCATTTGGCCTATTTTCCATCCCCCCCATCCAATCCAAAACATTTACTTGCGTGAGTTAATCTTTTTTAAAAAGAAAATAGTAAATCCTCCTCCTGTTATTTATCTTCCTTTCTAGGGAGATCCGCGTGTAGTAATTTTACTCGATACGGGAAATTGGATTTCGATTTGATTTTGAACACTTGATGATGAGCTTCAAATCAAATGTTTCTTCCCCAGTTCGAGAAATATCTATACAGATTTTTTATGAGAACTCATTCCTTATAAAAATTGAATTTGATTTTAAAAAAAAATCAAATTTAAATCATTATTTATTCAAATTTAAAAATAACTATCTGCGGTATTAGTTTGATCGGCGGACATGCAAGCTATTGGAGGTTGATTGACACGGAGTTTTACGCAATTGACACGAGAGAGAAACGTACGTGAGTCACATCAATCATGTTTCGGATAATCCCCCTATGGTTTTAAGTAAATATAATCCCAAATGTGGGATAAACGCGGCCGGAGAGGGGGGGGGGGGTGTTGACCCAAGATTTAGGAGATGGGTCCCAAAAAGACGCCACGTGGTTGATGGCGTGACATTATTCAACCCAACCCACATTTAATTTAA
Organism: Melastoma candidum; assembly: GCA_023653495.1. Taxonomy (NCBI): domain Eukaryota; kingdom Viridiplantae; phylum Streptophyta; class Magnoliopsida; order Myrtales; family Melastomataceae; genus Melastoma; species Melastoma candidum. Next base: position 23,620,799 of record CM042883.1, on the reverse strand, counting down.
AAGGCGTGGCCAATTTTATTAACTAGAGAATTGAATGAAAAGTTAGATTGATTGAATGATTGATTAGAGTGTTTCTCATCGGCTTAAACAACTCACACCCTTTTTCTTTTACAACTCAATTTCATGCCATTTCCCATCACCAGCAAACAAAAAAGACTTTGTAACAGATGAATACGGCACCCACCTAAGTCAACGTCGGAGAAAATCCAACATGTGGCGGTGACACAATTAAAACCAAGTGTTTTTTCCACATGGAGAGTAGGGAGATGGATTTTTATTTATACAAGTGAAAGGAGGAAACGGGCGTAAAACTTCCACATGGAGGGTGGGGAGACAACGACTCCCCCCTACTCCATCACCCCCCCCGATTATTGTTAATTAATATGCTGGGAACGGGAATGGGAATGGCTGTGTGAGACGTGGAAGAAAGAAAGAATGTAACATGACATGGCCTCTGATCTTCATATCCACATCTACGTACTTACATCATCAAAGTCATTCTCGATCCCAAGGCCATCTATCTAATTAACATTAATCCTCCTTTTTTTAACAGCAAAAAAAACAAAAGAGTTATACAACTTAAAAGACAGCAGACCACAAACAAGAGATAGCAGCAGCAGCATTGGCCTTTTTACTTGATTGTGATGTACCTGTTCGTACCATGCTTGGCCCAGTATTTCTTCAGATCCAAGGGAACGCTAAGATCATAACCTTCCCCAACCAGCCTACTCACCAACTTCGTGAACGCTCCCCCGCTCATCTTCCTCCCGCTCATCCGCCCGTGCCTCTTGTTCTGCACCTGTGGCAGCGGGTACTCCGATATATTGGTCGTGCAGCACGACGACTGCCACCCGCCTTTCCCCCACTTGTAGCAATGCCTGGGCGTGCCCGTGCAAGAGCACACTGGGACCGGCATGCTCGAACCGTTCAACTCCACCATGTTAAACCCTACCTCTACCCCATCCCACCCATTCCTCGTCTTCTTCCCCTCGTTGTTCGGTACCACTATGTTCAAATCCTCCCCAACTTTTTTCCCTTTGCGTGGTGTCCCAGCAGCTTTCGCGGATCTACTACTCTCCTTGGCACGCTTCCCCATACGGGGCTTGACGTCCTCAGCGCTAATGCTCGATATGGGGAAAGCATCGGTCACATTAACTCCAGCCACGGCCAGAGCATCTGTTATGTCAGCACGGGAATAAGGCGTGCGATGTAACCGCTTTGCTCCTCGATAACTACCATCCACCATCGGATAACTACAGGAATTTTCCCAGAACTGAAGAGCCGCCCGGGCATTGTCCCTCTCCATCAAGGCTTTATCCCTCTGGATGAGAGCTTCTTCACGCTGCCTTAGCGCCTCGTCCCGTGCACTCAGTGCCTCCTTTGCATCTGCCATAGCCATGTTGCGCTCCCGAATAGCACTGTCACGATCCGCAAGGATGGACATAATCTTCTTGTTCATAGCCAAGGCATTAGTCTCCTTCATTTGATGGAGAGGTGCCATAATCCGCTGTAGATGGCAAACGAACGGATCATACGGAACGGTTAAAAAACAAGTCAGAAGAGCATTTACTAAACAATTAATGAACGGAGAAACCGGCGGGGAGGAAAAAAGGCCCGAGCTAGAAGAAACCAGTGTGAAAATTACAACAGAAAGGTCTAAGCCACGAGGCATAAAATGGTTGGCGATGTAAACTAAAATTCCGTAACTCCAAGGAGGCACTGCATAATTCAAGGCTAACTCGTGATTCACATCCATTTGGACATTTTGTCACTGTGTTTAATGCCAGGGGATAAGAATGCTGATTCCAGTATACCTATTTTCCAACCGAAATCAGTAAAAGAGATTACAGATCATAACCAACAGGTGATTTTTTTAAAAAGAGAAGCTCTATACACATAAAGAAGAGAGAGAAGCATCGAGAGTCCATGCCCTTTTCACCACCACATCACAGGAGAGATCTAGACAACCAAAGGGTTGGCATGGACACGGAAACAGATTATTAACTGCCATGGCTAGTCCAATGGAATCATTACGCTGGCAATAGACCGGGCGGGGGGGGGGGGGGATGGGTGGACCCAAAATTGACCCCGAGCAATGGAACAAGCAACTCAAGGAGAGCAGAATTCGTTTTAGACTCTGGCAGTGGATAAATTATAAGCAAAAAAAAGAGGACCGACTCAATGCACAACCTAGTTAATAAGAACGAGCACCACCAGTAAGTCGCCGATTGAGAAGGGAACTGGATTAGGTAACCAGGGAGAGCATGCATTGTGCAGTGAAAACGCACCACCAAGATAACAAGGGGGATCAAAAGTCACAAAAGGAAGTGACTTCATTGAGATATACCAAAGCCCTCAACTTAAAATGTCAATAAAATGGAAAAGATTAGCGGCGGAAGCTCAAGACTTCCATAAAACCTATCCAAGCAGCAACAACAGCAAACAATGCGACAAATGGAGAGGTAAAAGGGAGAAAATGAAACAACAGAATCGAACAAGTCAGACGACCAGATTCTCCAGAGAATAAGACTAGCAAATTATAAATATATTGACAAAAAACGATGGGATAGGTCTTTCAGATTGGGAGGGAACAGGAAGAGGGGAAAAGAGGGAATCGATCTCGATGACGAGTGTCTCGTTTGGGGGGGGGGGGGGGGGGGGGGCGGAAGGAAGAAGTTATACCGAAGGAGACCCGCCGATCAGAAGGTGGGGTGAGGGGGACGGCGGAGGAGAGACACACCCACACTCCTGGGCTGGTGGTGTTTGGATGATGATGGTTAGGGCTTAAAAGTTATAGAGAGAGAGAGAGAGAGGGAGGGAGGCACACCAGACGACGCCGTTGCAGTGAATTGGCTTTCTTTTTTGGGGGAAGATAGTGGGATGGCTGGCTAAACAAAAACCAGCGTCGGGGGGGTCGGGGGGGGGGGGGGGGGGGGGGACGGAGAAGCAGAGGCGGGGGGGCATTGGCTTGGAAATGGACTGACAACCCAAAGCCCACTACTTGCTACTTCTAATCAATCTCCAATCCAATAGTATATGAATTTCAACAACCGTCAGGCCCAGCCCAATCTTAGGACCAAAAAACGAAGTCTCACCCCGCTCTCCTAAATATTCCATATTTTTTTTTAAATGGCAACCGGGACTCTCTTAGCAATATTTTCATTTTAGAAAAAACAAGAGATAATGATAAAAATATGATTCGATGAATATCCATCCACTTGAGGTCCTTTGTAAGGTAAAGGGAGGGGTCCCAATCCTAAGGGTGAGGGGAGTCGTGGATCCTGTGTTGGCAATGGCATCTGCACTTGGCTTCTATTATTCTCATTATCATCATCATCGTAATGATTGCCATCATAATTTGTGAAATGATGATGGGTCATTGAGTAATGGCCATGTTTCTGGATGTTTCCCTTTTTCTCGACGATGGAGCCCCCTCCCACGATTTGCCAAATCCTTATCCCTCCCCCCATTTTCATGTGAAAGGCCAAAGTGAGGAAACAATTGCTGAAAATTGGGGGGGAGCCCTCGGAATTGGAATCCCCCTCCCCACCCTCCTCCCATGGATAGGGAGGGGGGGGGGGGGGAGACAATTCCTGGGACAACGATAATGGTGAGCGTGCTCTGCTCATCAGTCAGACAAGTCCCTCCACAATAATGCAAACCTCCACCCACAACCGCATGTGCCTTTCATCATCCCATTCCCAACCATATCTCATTTCCAATGCTCCGAAATTTTATATTCTTGGAAAACAGCGCCGAACGGTGCTCACCCCGGGTATGCATGAAACAATAATATTAAAATATTGAATTTGTTGGGGGGGGAGGCACAGGCATTGAGCGATGTGGCCCTCGGACGAATCCTTGGGTTGTTTTGTAGATTCATTCAACCGCAAATATTCCGGGGAGGTGTGCATCGGGGGGAGGTCCAACCTTGGGAAATCCATCCAAAAACTGATAAATGGTTTTCCACTTTCGGCGCCCCCCCTCCCCCCCCCCGGCGGTAATATATCATTCATTACGTTATTATTACCACGAAGGACGATTTTTTTTAATAATAAAACACAATGAATGGGTGCTCGTCCAAGATTTATTACTTAATAGGGTATTCAAATTCATAATCCCCGTGGGAGTGGGGGTGGGGGGTGGATCTTTAGTTAGCAGCAAACTCAGGGTGGATTTGGATTTCCAAGTCAAAAAAGAGTCCAAAGAGAGGTGACCGACTTAGGAGGGGGAGGGTTTGCGTGTCAAAGAAGGTCGTCTCGCCATTTGGCTGGCCTAACAACACGGAAACACGTGATTTTTTTTTTTTTTTTTTCTTTTGGCTACAACTTCCCAAATTCACGTCCCTGTGCCGATTTTTTCGTGTGTTTGTTTGACCGATGGGAGCACCACAACACCCACCCGCCTTCTATTTGGTATTATTCGCAAGTGTCCGGCGATTCCCTTTCCTCTTTTTCCTTCAACGGAGGGAGGGGGGGTTAGACTCGGTCATTGATCTAGAACGATATTTGACTTGTGGTTCAAAGGATGGATGCGACAAGAAGCGGTTTCCTTGTCGTTCATTCAACACATGCCTCGTGCCTGTGTGATATTCTACCAAAACCCACGCAGTAAAGGGGGAAATTTATGGTTTGCGGGGAAACCTGAAATGTAAAGCATTTCTTAATCCCGCGGGGGGGTAACTTTCAATCTCAACCAACCTGCCCTAAAAAATAAAAGATGACGCAAGCCATGGCGTCATAAAAAGCCCTGTAAAATTAGGACAGGGTCCCCCAGGGGGAAGGAGCAGCAGCCCCGGTTGTGGTGAGGTGCCGGATGGATGAGGTTTCGTAGAAATCACCGCGTCCTGTTCCCTCTTGCCACGTATGCATCTTGCTCTCCCTGCCAAAGTAGCTAATATATCTCAAAACTAATCACTAGAGCAGGCAAATAATTCCAATTTCTATCGCTGACCAAATTCTAGATATCCCCCGGGCGGTGATGGTGGTGGGTGGCGTGGAGAATTATGTCCCCACTATTTTTCATAAAGGCAACTTCGCCTTTGCTTCCTCCCTCTCACTCCCCCAGTTATTTTACGTCGTCAAATTGAAAGTTTTTTACTAGGCTAAAATGCCCATGCACTACGTCTGTCCTGCTCTAATTTTTTTTCCCCTTTTTCCGGGCATTGGTCGATCACGACACAGTTATCCTTTTTGATCCATAAATTCCTGAAAGAAACTTTACCTTCGTAATCGCTAAATTAAAGAATAAAATTAAAGTTTTTTATATTTTATCAAATTTCGTAAGAAATTTCATTCTGAAATAATTTTTTTTTTAATGATAATACTAACTTTTGTACTACAAGGAAGTTTGTTCTAAATGGAAGAGTTTGTAGTATAAGGCAATTATTAATGACTTTTGTCTTAAAGCGAATTTTGCTTTTAGACAGGAAATTTTTTTTTTTTTTTTTTGGAACACACTTTCATACAATGATCACACCAAACTAGCTTTCTTTAGTTCATCCCAAACGAAAAAAGTTTGTACTTAAAAAAGTGATACTAAAGACTTTTATTTTGTAGTAATTTTAAAAAAATTTCTTTATAGAACGAACTTTCCAATAATGCTACATAAAACTTTCGGTTTTTGAGGAAATTTATAATTAAAAGTGACATGTAGTTGATTTCTTTCAAGAGAACGAATATTCTTGTAATAATTACAACGTATTTTCGATCTTCATGAATTTCGTTCCAAACTGAAAAAATTATAATAAAAAGGTGAAATTAATGGTTTCTGTATTTAGTGGAGACTAGAAAGGGAATTTTATTCAGGAATTTATTGTTACGCTGATCGTGGTTGACCGTTTATTTTAAACGTACTTAAACGATAGTAAACGTTAGAATTGAAGAAAATAAAGTGAAATTAAGTGGTCCCCCTCCCACCTTTGTTGCTGTGAATATGCGAAGTATGATGACACATACATAAACGAACCCCCCCAACCAGAACCAAAGAATACAAATAAAAAAATTAATAGGAGAAATTGCGTGGTGGGACCGAAAACATTTCACGAGGGGGCCACGCGGGGACTCGATGCCGTTACTAAAACCGTTTGGTAACTGAATTCAGACAATCATGGAACGTATTTCCCTAAATTAATTCTATTTCTTTTGTTGTTATTATTTTATTTTATTTTAAAAAAAAAAGATATTGGACAAAGTGATAACCTACAAACTCCTTTTTTAGCAAAATATTAATTGATGCGGTCAGGATAACGGAGCCCAACCCCCCCTCCCCTCTCCAACATTACCTACCCCCCTCCCCTCCCCATAATTACTTTCTCTGATTGAATGGTTCCAAGTTATCTTTATCATAATTTTAGGCGTCGTTTCTGTAAAATTTAAAAAAGTAAAAAAAAAAAAAAGGAGGAAAAAGTGGAAAAGAGATGGGCCCGAATGGTGGTGGTAGCAGGGGGGCCCTAAATGAGGACGAAACCCTCCGGCTATAAAAGGAACCCCCAACGCCTCTTCCCGACTCTTGCCCAAACACGTTGCATTTGCTGCCCCTTCCTTCTCCGAGTTCCCCATCTGACGTCATACCTGCGTCACTTCTTCTTCTTCATAATCCCCCTCCCCCCCTCCGGCTTCTCCCTCCCTCTCGTCTCCCCCAGCGACCACGATATTTTTCTCTCTTAGCCTTCTCCGTCAGATCTGAGGCTCCCGCGGCTGCATGGTGGTATCCTCCTTCCTCCGGTAAGAATTCCTCCACCGCCCGTTCCCAAGATCTTCAACCTCCGCTCCCTAAAACTTCCTTCCCTCCGCTTCCTGAGTGGTTCTCGGTGTGGGGATTCCAGATCTGGTTAGGCTAGAAAGTGTGTGCCTTTGCCCCCTTCTTCCCTTCCCTCCTTGCTCCTTTTGAGGGGGTAGCCGGGGCCTCGGCCTCGGCGGCTTTCAAAGCCCCCACCTCCACAACATCATCCTCATTTAACCTCAACCTTCAAAATTCCTCCCTCCTCTTAATCCTCTTCCTCTTCCTCCCCCCTCGCCGTCGACGATACAAGCATGCCTTCCCTCGCCTTCTGCTTCGACCCCTCCATCCCCCCTCCCCCTCCCCCTCCCCCCGTCCCTTCCTTCTCCACCTCCCACCTCTCCCCCAGAACTCCCTCCCTTGATGCCACCATGGCCGTCCATTCCCCCTGGTCCCCCTCCCTCTCCTCCTCCCTGTACCGTGTCGACGGTTGGGGAGCCCCGTACTTCTCCGTCAATTCCTCTGGGAGTGTCTCTGTACGCCCACATGGCATCTCCACGTTGCCCCACCAGGAAATCGACCTTCTGAAGATCGTCAAGAAGGTTACGGATCCCGAATCCATGGGCGGGCTCGGCCTTCAGCTGCCCCTCATTGTTCGCCTGCCAGACGTCCTTCGCAACCGCCTTGAGTCGCTCCAGTCGGCCTTCGACCGAGCCGTTGAGGTATATGACTATGACTCCCATTATCAGGGCGTTTTTCCTGTCAAGTGTAACCAGGATAGATTCGTGGTTGAGGATGTAGTCAAGTTTGGATCTTCGTTCCGCTTTGGCCTTGAGGCGGGCTCGAAGCCTGAGCTTCTCCTTGCCATGAGCTGCCTCTGCAAGGGAAGCCCTGATGCTTTGCTCGTGTGCAATGGATTCAAGGATGCTGAGTATATCTCTCTGGCGCTGATGGCGAGGAAGCTGGGGCTGAATTGTGTGATCGTCCTCGAGCAAGAGGAGGAGCTTGATTTGGTGATCAAACTTAGCAGGAAGCTATCCATTAGGCCAGTTATTGGCGTCCGGGCCAAGCTGAGGACGAAGCATTCTGGACACTTTGGTTCAACCTCCGGTGAGAAGGGAAAGTTTGGCCTGACCACGACTCAGATTCTCCGTGTCGTGAGGGAGCTCGAACTAGTCGGCATGCTCGACTGCTTTCAGCTGCTGCATTTCCATATTGGCTCTCAGATCCCCACCACGGATCTTCTAGCTGATGGGGTCTGTGAGGCTGCACAGATTTACTGTGAGCTTGTCCGCCTGGGCGCCCACATGCGTGTTATTGACATTGGTGGTGGGCTCGGAATCGACTATGATGGTACAAAGTCCTCCGACTCAGAGATATCAGTCAGCTACAACCTTGAGGAATATGCTGCTGCAGTTGTCCGGGCGATTCGTTATGTGTGTGACCGCAGATCTGTCAAGCACCCTGTGATATGCAGTGAGAGTGGGCGTGCAATTGTTTCACACCACTCGATTCTACTGTTTGAGGCAGTATCCAGTAGTGTCTACGATGCTCCTGCTCTCTCTTCATTTGGGCTGCAGTACCTGGTCGACAGTCTGAGCGAAGATGCCCGTGCTGATTATGGGAATCTGGCTTCTGCGGCAGGCAGGGAAGAGTATGAAACATGTTTGATTTTTGCAGATCGGCTGAAGCAAAGGTGCATCGATCAGTTCAAGGAAGGGACGTTGGCAATTGAGCACCTGGCTGCGGTCGATGGCCTCTGTGATCTGGTCAGCAAGGCGATCCGTGTTTCTGATCCCGTTCGCACATATCATGTCAACCTCTCGATATTCACATCCATCCCGGATTTCTGGGGGATAGGTCAGCTGTTCCCCATAATCCCAATCCACCGCCTAGAGCAGAAGCCAACTGCTCGGGGCATCCTCTCCGACTTGACCTGCGACAGCGATGGGAAGATCGACAAGTTCATCGGAGGGGAGTCTAGCCTGCCTCTCCACGAGCTCGAAGGACATAACGGGAATGGGTACTACCTGGGGATGTTTCTCGGGGGGGCCTACGAGGAGGCAATCGGAGGAGTGCATAACTTGTTTGGCGGGCCCAGTGTGGTGAGCGTGTCCCAGTGCGATGGCCCCCACAGCTTTGCGGTGACAAGGGCAATGCCGGGGCCGTCATGCGGGGACGTGCTGCGTACGATGGGGCACGAGCCAGAGATGATGATGGAGACGCTGAGGCAGAGGGCAGAGGAGTACGTGTGTGGGCAGAACCCGGGAGCAGTGGCTAGCAGGGTGGGGATGTCATTCAACAGCATGCCGTACCTGGCGGGGATGTCCTCCTGTGGGCTGATAAATCTGATGACAAGCGGGATGAATGTGATAGGGATAGGGAACAACAAGAAAGGGTACTACTGCTGCCAGGAAGAGGAGGAGGAGGAGGAGGAGGAGGGGGGTTACGCTGCTGCTGCTGCGGCCGCTGGCGGCGGTGCTGGTGGAGAGGAGGAGCACTGGTCTTACTGCTGTGCTTGATGGACGACGTTGTCTTTGGTCGTGTCTGGTTTCAAGTTGATGTGGTGGTTGTTGTATCGAAAATAAGTATGTTGAGGTGGGGGGAGTGGGGGTCGAACGCGGAAGGCATTTGGCCCTTTTTCTATCATCTGTTTCTTTAGTATTTTGTGGTTGGTCGTGAGGCGTTTGGTGGGTTTGAGGAGGATCACAAGTGTTTTTGTCCCTTTACCCAACAACCACCCTTTCCCTTTCTTTCTTTTTTAAAAATAAAATATTCCCAACTGAAACTCTTTTTTAGTAGTTTTCGCTGGTCAAGTTGGGAAGGCCTTTCGGCAGTTGGAATTTCACGGTTATGGGCCTTTGGGTCTGGCAAAAGCAAAATTATGGGCCTTCACTCTCTTTCTTGCGTGCAATAATGATCTCTCCTTTTTGGGCCGGGCCTTCATTAGATTATCGGCAAGCATCCCCCCAGGGCCGATTGTTAATATAGAAAAAAGTGGGTGGGTTCCTTCCTCGGTTGTTTTAGCGGATTCTTTTGGTCGTCTTCTGTTCTGGTTTTGTCCCCTTCACCACTCCACCCTTCTAAACCTCCCTCCGATCACATCAGATCAGGCGTGCTCCTCCCCCGCCCCTCTTCCTCTTGCTGCTTGTCTTTGTGCCTGTCTGTTTTGTTCTTTTAGGGTTTCTTGTTTTCCGATTTCATCTTTTGATTCTTTGCGGCCTGCGGCTTTCCTTGGAATCTAGTCTGTCGTGACAGTGATTTTCTCTGTTACGTTGCTCCCCCGATGATTTTTCCTTTTGTAGGGATTCCCAGAATAATTCTCAATTTTCATAATGTGTATGTACTGTCCGGAGTAACGGTTCTGATGTGGGGGTTTCATGGCTCTGTCCTGCTTTGATTTGTTGTGTGATCAGCTGCATAATATCGTATTTCATTTTGGAAATCTGCTAAGAGGTTGTCTACTACTTCCCCTCTGTTATGCAGGCCCTTCGGATCTGAATTCACTGACTGTGAAAATGGTATACATCGGACTTCTTGTGATGCATCTATTGCTTGAATTCGTCTTTGTTATCTTGATTCGGTGGTTGTTTCAGCGGTCTTTGTCCCTTGGAAATTTCGACAGTTGCTTCGTTCTTTCAATCATGGAATTATGTCCTGCTTCTCTTTGTCTGTCTGGCAGTATTTCGATGGATATGGATATCATGGGACATCTTTTGAGCAGACATACCGATGCTATCCCGCATCTTTCATCGAAAAGGTTTGAATTTTTACAACATTATTGCTTTTACTTTCGATTATTAACTTATCATCAAACTTATTCAACGATTCAGTAAAATGTGTTGTGAATTCCAGTGAGTGTATGATCTATGGCATTTGATTAAGCAAAGGAGTCTTATTCTTGATCAGATTTTTTGTTCTGTTTTCACTTTCAATGTACTGATTTCCTTTTTGTTGTCTTGCTCTTGCAGTCCCAAATTGAAACCGGCGACAAAAGTATTCACTTCATTCTTCTCTCACCAATGCTTAACAACTATATACATCATTCACTTTACCTGAGCCAAATCTTGTCTTTGCAGTCATAATGCCTCCTTCAGCCCTTGACCGTTTAGGTTAGCTTTTCATGATGTCCTCCAATATCATTGTTCTTTCATATGGCATGGTATTCATCATGCATGTCTCGTTTCTTTCCAGCTTCTCTGCATATTGACTATCCAATGCTGTTTGAGCTCCAAAATGTTTCTGCTGAGCGGGTTTCGCACTGTGGAGTTCTGGAGTTCATTGCCGAAGAAGGGATGATATATATGCCATATTGGGTAAAAACTTTTGTTGTTTTGTGCTTGTGTGGTTTGTTTTTGGGGTTGTGTAGATAATGGAACTGCTATCTCATGGGTGAACGGTCTTGTTGGCGAACTAATTAACTTAGATGATGGAGAACCTGTTGCTGCAAGAAGGAGACTTTGTGAAAGTTAAAAATGTGACTCTTCCCAAGGGAACATATGCAAAACTGCAACCACATACAAAAGACTTTCTAGATATATCCAATCCCAAGGCTATGTAAGTGCTTTACTTCGCTCTCCTATTGTGAATGTATGATTACCAAACTTTGTATCAGAGGGCTGCTTTTTTCCCCTCTCTTTTCGTTCTGGGATTGGCCCAAATTCATGGGTAGAGGATGAATTTTGCAATGCTGGGTTTAGATTGCATTGTCTTTTGGTACAACGAAGTTTTTAATTCGTTTTATAGTAAATACACATCACAAGTTCAGTATTCATGATGACTGATTAATACCTGTATTGAGTACCTTCTGCAGCTTGGAGACCGCACTGAGGAAATATTCTTGCTTAACAATGGGAGACAGCATCATGGTTGCATACAACAACAAGAAATATTATATTGATATCATAGAGACGAAGCCCTCTAATGCTATAACTGTCATCGAGACAGACTGTGAGGTTGACTTTGCTCCTCCATTGGATTACAAGGAACCTGAAAAAACTGTGCCAGTTTCTCAGCGCAAGGCACCTGTGCAAGGTGCATTAATCTTCTCTTGAGATTACTATCGCGAATAATTGGATTCATATACCGTAGATGCTGGGATCTCCGAAAAATTGGATTGCAAGTTGTGAACGAGTGTTGGATATTTAGCTGGTGGTGGACATTGGATTTTCATAATTGAAACTCTTTTTCGGAGACAGGTTTTTTTCTTGGAAATCACCTGTTGAATTAGATGAATCGATACTCTGTTATGGCACAGATGAATGTGTGATTGATGCTCTATCATTTCCCAAGTAAATCTTCCTACAGAATTAGTTTCATGTGCTGTAATTGTAGCTGTTTACCCACTTTGGTGCACGAGATATTAACGACATTGTTACCTGTTGGCAGCTGAAGAGTCGCCTGCCGAGGTTGTACCAAAGTTCAACCCATTCACTGGGTCGGCGAGACGCTTGGATGGTAAGCCATTGAGCGCTCAGCCTCCTCCTATTTCCACCACAGCAGCTTCCAAGGACAAGCAATCTGTTTCCAGCAGTAATGGGCAACCTTCTGCTGCAAGTACTTCGAAAGCCCCTGCTCGTCAAACTCAAGGGAAGCTTGTGTTCGGATCCAGTGCTAATCGTGCACCCCAGAACACGAAAAAGGTTCCCTCTCTTAATCATTCTCTGTCGGAGCATGGCTCTTTTCCACGTGAATTTCTTTGCTTATGGAGTCGAATTTGGAATCCAGGAAAACGGGAAAGAAGTCAAACAAGAGGAGCCAAAAAAGGAAAATGAGGAGCCCAAGTTCCAGCCATTTACAGGGAAGAAGTTCTCGTTAAGGGGCTAACAAACAGCAAGCTTTCATGGTGGCTAAACGATGACCGAAATCCTTGCTGCCCATCGCTTCTTTTAATATATCATATTACTGTATGATTTGTAGAGCATCACTTGTTTATATTATTAGACTTTGGTCATAAATCCAGTCCTTTGAAAGATTGTAAATTGTCCCTAGACATTTTATGGCTTATGGCCCTCCTAATCCTCCCAAATATTTTCAAAATGTTTTGTAATTTGGTGCTGTCATAAATTGCCTTATATTAGGTATGAGGTTCCACTAATCATCGACTGAATCGTAATCTCCAGGATATCGTGTTCAACTGCTATTGGGCTTTGGCCCAAGTGCAAATACTGATGGACTTTAAGCCACGTGTAATACTGATGGGCTTCGAGCCACGTGTAAAATTGATGGGCTTCGGCCCTAGTTAGATGATGATGATGATGGCACAGCTTCCCGTTCGTCCGTTGGGGCAGCGGCCGGCGGAGATGATGATGATGGCACGGAGGGGCGGAGGGGCGGCCGTGGCCGCGGCAATGAGATTGTCGGGGGTGGTGACGGCAAAGGCGAGGGAGATGGGAGGGGTACGAGGGGAGATGATAGAGTGTGGGAGAGGGGACAAGAAGACGAAGAAGGGGAAGAGATTCAAGGGATCGTACGGGAACGTGAGGCCGAAGAAGGAAAAGATGATTGAGAGGATCAAGGACAAGGTGGAGGTTCCCAGGTCCACTCCCTGGCTGATAACTCTATGAAAGTAGAGTTATTTAGGGCAATTTCCAACTTAGATTTTGTTAGATTAATGAAATATTGTGTTTATTGCGTAATATTCCTAGTTATTTCACATTATTCCCGAGAAATAGATTACTGTTGAGTTTTCTGGTTTATTTCAGGATAAATATGAAGAAAAGAGGACCTCGGCGTAATTATGAAGACTTTGTGCAAAGGGAAGTTCTCTGGATGCTCTTGCAAGACCAAAAGCTACGATGGGGAGAAATTAGAAGATTTTCTTTCCTGATTTTTCAGAGATTCTCTAGGTTTATTTGGGGATTATAAAAACATTGTAGTTTGACCTAGAGAGAGGGGGGAGGCGACTACAGAGAGCCGTCGACAAAGACTTTGGGAGTTTTTCTTTTAGTTTTCTTTATGTCGTTTTTATTGTTTACGATGGATTTGATGTTTTCGTTTATTTCGGCTATGAACTAAATTTCTTTGCTTAGGGTTAAGATGGATCTTGACGATTAGTCAAGAGTCTATCTCTTTTGATACACTTAAATGATTTTGGGTTGATTATTCATGTCCGTTCTTAATGCTTTCTTATTGCCTGATCACCAATAGGATTGAATAGTGAATTTAGGTGAACTCGGAAGGGGAATCCTAGATTAAGCACGGGGAGAGGAATAATTTAGGGTAAACTTAGTCGGAAGACGGGTTTATTAACGAGCGGGATAGGAATATACCCAATCGTCCTAGGTAATCGAATTGGAATTGATTCTTAAGGGGCATTCGATAGTTAATATACCTAGAAATAGAGTGATTACTATTTACAGAGTTGTATGTTCTTATGACCTCGGGAGGGGCGTAGGAAGATAACCGAATTCCAGATTATTAACCAGATCATCTTAAGCGTGTTGATTGAGATAGGACTTGCGATTAATTGTCCGGTGAAATCGTCGCCCTAGGTGCTTTTCTCATCTGAATTTTAATTCAATTTACTTACTCGTTTTCTTTAGCTTTTCATTTAGTTTGATTAAGTCTCAACTCGTTAGTTGGATAATAGAGATTGACGGTATTTTAATAATTGGGAGTAAGTTTAGATCAGTCCTCGTGGGAACGATATCTTACTTACACTTTATTACTTGTACGATCGCGTGCACTTGCGTGGTGAATACGTTTTCGACGTGACAAGTTTTTGGCGCCGCTGCCGGGGGCTGTTTTCTAAATTTTCAGCCAATATTAATTTCATTCAGATCTTTATTAATTCAACTTTAACCTTGATTTGCAATTTATTTGCAGGAAAGATCTTAACGTTGCATGCGCAGTGGTGAATTGGTTCCTTTTGATCCTGAAATAGAAAGAACGTTTCGGTCACGTCTGAAAGAGCAAAAGGAAGCCATACGCCAGCAAACAATGGATAACAACAATCAAGAAGTTAAGCCGAGAATCATGCGTGATTATGCCCAGCCCCATGTGCATGAACGCTCTAGCATAGTGAAGCCGACTATCCAAGCTAACACATTTGAAATCAAACCGGCGGTTATTACTATGCTTCAAAATTCGAGTTTCGGGGGATCTCCATCGGAGGATCCACATGGGCACATCACCAACTTTCTGGAAATTTGCGACACTTTTCGATATAATGGAGTGTCGAGCGAGGCCATTCGGATGAGACTCTTCCCATTCTCGTTGAGGGATAAAGCACGAACATGGCTCTACTCTTTGCCAGAAGGGTCCATCACAAACTGGGAAGAGATGTCCGGAAAATTCTTATCAAAGTATTTCCCACCTAGCAAGACCATCAAGATGCGGAATGACATCACTTCGTTTCGACAACATGGAACAGAGTCACTTTATGAGGCGTGGGAGAGATTTAAGGAATTTTTACGAGTGTGCCCACATCACGAGATACCTCAATGATGCACTTCGCTCAACGATTGATGCAGCTGCAGGGGGAACAATATTAAACAAGCAGCCGGAGGAAGCAATGGAGCTATTCGAGCAGATGGCTAATAACGGTCATGGAGTATCACGTGCCCGAGGAGTAGCTGGAGTACATTCAGTGGATGAAGTTGCTGCCCTCAACGCTAAAGTGGATGCGTTAACTCGGGAGCTAAATGCATTAAAGGGTCCTAGTCATCCCATTTATTATCCGTGTGAGAGGTGTGGAGAAAATCATGCTCCTGGTCAATGTTTTACTGGTGCCGAGTCAGCCAACTACTTGGGAGCCAACTCGAGGAACAACCCCTTTTCGAATACTTACAATCAGGGATGGAGGAACCACCCGAATTTCTCGTGGGGAAATCAACAATCGGCGAAACCAACTCCTCCACCAGGGGCTCATCAACAAAAGCCACAACCGCAAGAGAAAATGTCAGGTATTGAAGAACTTTTAGTCAAATATATTTCTAAAACCGACACTCTTTTGCAGAACCAATCGGCTTCACTTCGGAGTTTAGAAGCCCAAGTCGGACAATTGGCACAAGCAATCAATAATCGACCTCAAGGCACTCTCCCGAGCAATACTGAGGTGAATCCAAGGAATGACGGGAATGCACAAGTGCAAGCTATCACTTTACGGAATGGGAGAACACTTCCTGAAGCCTCAAAGTTCAAGCACGACGTTGCAACCACACCAGAAGTTACGCACAAAGGGAATGAACCTTCTGCTCAGCCTAGCCAACAACTTTCTCAACCAAAAGAAGGTATGGAAAATGCTTCTAATGGAAAGGATAAACTCGTATATCCACCTCTTCCTTTTCCACAGCGAGCTATAAAGCAGAATGATGAGAAGGATTTCCTGAAATTCTTAGAAATCTTTAAAAAGCTACACATCAACATACCTTTTGCTGAAGCGTTGGAGAAGATGCCGAGCTACGTTAAATTCATGAAAGATATATTGTCTAAAAAGAGACGTCTCGGTGAGTTTGAGACTGTTGCTTTAACTGAAGAATGTAGTGCTATTTTGCAGAAAAAGTTACCTCCAAAGCTAAAGGATCCAGGTAGTTTCACTATACCCTGCTCTATTGGTTCAAATTTCAGCGGTAAGGCATTGTGTGATCTTGGAGACAGTGTTAATTTAATGCCTTTATCAATATTTTACGAATTTGGGGGAAGTAAAACCTACATCGGTCACGTTGCAATTAGCCGACCGGTCTCTTGCTTTTCCAAGGGGAATCATTGAGGATATTTTGGTTAAGGTAGATAAATTTGTTTTTCCCGCGGATTTTATCGTGCTTGATTTTGAAGAGGACCGTGAAATACCAATCATCCTTGGAAGACCATTCCTAGCCACAGGTAGGACTTTAATTGATGTCCAAAAGGGTGAGCTAACCATGAGGGTTAATAACGAGGAGGTAACATTTAATATTCTTCGTGCAATGAAATGTCCGAATGAACCTGATGATTGTTTTTCTATTGGCATCATTGACAGGATAACAGCCGAAGAAGTTACTATTTTGAAGACGACCGATGTGCTTGAGCTAGCATTAACTTCTGAGGAAACAACTAGCGATGAAGAAACTATGGAAATGATCGGTTGGATGGAGTGCAAATCTTACATACCTAGAGATCTGAGAGTTTTCGATCCATTGGAGATGCCAGAAAAGACCATCAAACCATCCATCATAGAAGCACCAGAATTAGAGCTCAAAACCTTACCCACCCACTTGAGGTATTCATTTCTCCAAAATGCAAATCAACTCCCTGTGATTATTTCTGCAGAATTGACGGAGTTGCAGGAGGAGAAATTACTTCGAATCTTGAGGGAACACAAAAAGGCGATAGGATGGACTATTGCAGATATCAGAGGAATCAGCCCAGCAATTTGCATGCATAAAATCCTCCTGGAGGAAGATCACAAACCTTCGATAGAGAATCAACGGAGGTTAAACCCAAACATGAAGGAGGTTGTAAAGAAGGAGATCATCAAGTGGCTCGATGCAGGTATCATCTATCCTATTTCTGATAGCTCGTGGGTTAGTCCTATACAATGTGTTCCCAAGAAAGGCGGAATGACAGTTGTGACAAATGAGAAGAATGAACTCATCCCTACTCGCACTGTCACGGGATGGAGGGTATGTATGGACTACCGAAAGCTGAACAAAGCAACAAGAAAAGATCACTACCCGCTTCCATTCATCGACCAGATGTTGGACAGATTGGCAGGTAAGGAGTATTATTGTTTTCTCGATGGTTACTCAGGATATAATCAGATTGCCATCGTACCAGAAGATCAGGAGAAAACGACTTTCACATGTCCATACGGTACGTTCGCCTTTCGTAGAATGCCATTTGGACTATGTAATGCACCTGCTACATTCCAACGATGCATGACATCCATTTTCACTGACATGGTAGAACGATATTTAGAAATTTTTATGGATGACTTTTCCGTCTTTGGTGACTCATTTGATAATTGCCTGCATAATCTTGCATGTGTACTCGAACGTTGTGAGAAGACTAATCTAATCCTAAATTGGGAAAAGTGTCACTTTATGGTTCGAGAAGGTATTGTCCTTGGTCACAGGGTGTCGAGCAAGGGCATTGAAGTCGACAGAGCAAAGATTGAAACCATCGAAAAGTTATCCCAACAACATCGGTAAGAGCTATCCGAAGTTTTCTTGGTCATGTTGGCTTTTACAGGCGATTCATTAAGGATTTCTCCAAGATATCGAAACCATTATGCAATCTTTTGGAGAAAGACATACCTTTCAACTTCGACAAAGCATGCATGGAAGCGTTTACAAAATTGAAAGAGAGGTTAGTTACAGCACCTATCGTTATAGTGCCTGATTGGACTTTGCCTTTTGAATTGATGTGCGATGCGAGTGACTATGCCTTAGGAGCAGTGCTTGGGCAACGTAAGAATAAGGTCTTTCATGTGATTTACTATGCTAGTAGAACTTTGGACGATGCACAGGTAAATTACACGACCACTGAAAAGGAGCTACTAGCTGTTGTATTTGCTTTCGACAAATTTCGATCTTACCTTGTGGGTTCGAAAGTCATAGTGTTTACAGATCACTCCGCAATCAAGTACTTGATTGAGAAGAAGGATGCAAAACCACGATTGATAAGATGGGTTCTCTTACTACAAGAATTTGATCTCGAAATCAAGGACAGAAAAGGAACAGAGAACCAAGTAGCCGATCACTTGTCAAGGCTAGATGGTCAAAGCGACATCAAGCTCAACCAGGTAGTTATAAATGAATCATTTCCCGATGAACAGCTGCTCTCGGTTAGTCACACACAAGTTCCGTGGTATGCAGATTTTGTGAATTTTCTTGTTTCTAATTTCATACCCACTGATTTGAATGTGCAACAAAAGAAGAGGTTTTTACACGATGTTAAGAATTATGTGTGGGATGAACCATTCTTGTTTAAGCAATGTGCAGATCAGGTTCTTAGAAGATGCATACCTGAAGGAGAATGGGACCAAATTCTATGGCAATGTCATTCATCACCTTACGGCGGACATTTTGGAGGAGATAAAACAGCTGCTCGAATTTTACAATCAGGTTTCTATTGGCCTTCTTTATTCAAAGATGCTTACAATTTTGTTGCTAAATGTGATAGATGCCAACGAACGGGAAACATATCAAGGCGACATGAAATGCCCTTAAACAATTTTCTGGAGGTAGAAATTTTCGACGTTTGGGGTATTGATTTTATGGGACCATTTGTTTCGTCTTTCAAAAATCGTTATATTTTAATGGCTGTGGATTACGTATCTAAATGGGTTGAAGCGAAAGCTTTGCCCACTAACGAGGCTAAAACAGTGGTTGAGTTTTTAAAGAAGCAGGTGTTTACAAGGTTCGGTACCCCAAGAGCAATCATCAGCGATGGAGGATCTCACTTTTGCAATAAACAAGTCGCCAATTTGTTAAACAAGTATGGAATAAATCACAAGGTTGCTCTAGCATACCATCCTCAGACTAGTGGGCAAGTGGAAGTATCAAATCGAGAAATTAAGAGAATTCTCGAGAAAACAGTAAACACATCACGGAAGGATTGGGCACAGAGACTAGAGGATGCATTGTGGGCTTATCGAACAGCTTACAAAACGCCAATTGGAATGTCTCCGTTTAAGCTAGTTTATGGGAAAGCATGTCACTTGCCGGTGGAATTGGAGCACAAAGCATTCTGGGCGATTAAGAAATTGAATTTTGATCTCGAGAAGGCTGGAGAGAAGAGGTTGCTCCAATTGAACGAACTTGATGAATTTCGGCTTCAAGCATATGAAAACGCAAGGATCTATAAGGAGAAGACGAAACAGTGGCATGATAAGAAGATCATTGAGCGGAAATTTGAGCCTGGACAACAAGTATTGCTATTCAATTCCAGACTAAGATTATTTCCAGGAAAGCTCAAATCACGGTGGTCTGGACCATTTCAGGTAGTTCAGGTATTCCCCTATGGTGCCGTAGAAATACGAAATCCAAGTTCAGAACATACATTCAAGGTCAATGGACAGAGGCTGAAACACTATTGGGGAGAAAACGTTGAAAGGGTAGTTGCCGCGGCAACATTGAGAGACACGTGATGGATATCAAGAGTCGAGCCGTAGACTATAAACCAAGCGCTTCTTGGGAGGCAACCCAAGTTATTTTCTTTTAGTTGTTTTTATTTATTTATTTCTTTTGATTTACTAGGGAAAAGGTAGCGGGGGACGCAAGAGCAAGCAGCAAGATCGTGCAATTGCAGGAAAATCTCGTGCAGCTGCACCGCTTGGACCTCCAAGGCACAGAAACTTTGTGCAGCTGCACCAAAATCTAGTGCAGCTGCACCATGCGGACCCAGAATGCACAGAAACTTTGTGCAGCTGCATGAAAATTTGGTGCAGTTGCACCGCTGGGAGCACAGAATGCACAGAGACTTGGTGCAGCTGCACGAAAATCTCGTGCAGCTGCACCGAAATTATAAAATTAAAAAAAAAAATTCATAAAATTAGAAAACGAATTTGGGCATTTGACTCGACAAACCCTAATCGTTGTATTTCTTGTGATAAAGAGAAGCGCCGCCGTCGCCGTTTCCCACACCGTCGCCCTCACGTGTGGCCGCCGCTGCCGACGCCGTCACGGGGTGTGTGTGCTGTATTGACTTTGGAAGTGATGTATGCTTTGGGTGAGTCCTGTCTTTATTTTTCGGCTTTTAGGTTGTTTTTCCTCAACGTAGCCTTAGGAAGTCGATGTGGAATGTCTGTTTTCGATGATGAGCATATGTGATGCATTCTTCAAGTGTGGATAGATGAAGTTCTCTGCTTAGTATGCTAAAATTTTTCGTTTAATTTTGAGAAGATCTCCCAGTAGGAAGTGTGCTTAGCGGCAACAGGTTACATCTCCTCAGAATGCATGGTGACTAGTGGTGAGTAGAGTAGCTTGAATTATCTCTTGAAATGACATCTTTGGGGATCTCGAAGAAAAAGAAAAAGAAAAAGAGAAAAATGAGGTTGCCAAGGCTCTGAGTACCAATGTTCAGGTAAAAAAAAAAGAAGAAGAATAGAGAAAAAGATATTACCTGAATATGTGCTTGTGGTGGGAGTTTTCCGTGCTAGCTTGAGTGATTGATCCGAGGGGTGCTTTATCACCTAATGCCCTGGTTCAACTGAGTCGGGAGTCATTGATCGAGAGCTTGCTACATAAGCTTTAGCCGGAATCAGATGAACATTTAGAGTCGTGCAATCTGAAAAGAAAAAAAAAATGATGATGAAGTTGTTAAAAAGTCGGAAAACCTGAGATGAATGAATAGAGATGTTTGTGGTGATCTTTGCGAGTTACTGGTTGACATGAGCTATTTGGAGTGTATGCTTATTAATGCTGAGTGTACAACCTGCTGGGACGAAGATATTGTGTTTTAAAACCTTTAATTGAGCATGTTAGGTAGTGAATGGAATCTAGATGCATGAGGAGGATGCACCCATTTCTGAGAATGTTCTAAAAGATGCTTCTACGTTTGACTAACTTGGGTTTGTTGAGGAGAGTCTTTGAATTTTATTTTCTTCATTTTTGCTCGGGACTAACAAAATTCAGGTTTGGGGGTGTGATAACTCTATGAAAGTAGAGTTATTTAGGGCAACTTCCTACTTAGATTTTGTTAGATTAATGAAATATTGTGTTTATTGCGTAATATTCCTAGTTATTTCACATTATTCCCGAGAAATAGATTACTGCTGAGTTTTCTGGTTTATTTCAGGATAAATATGAAGAAAAGAGGACCTCGGCGTAATTATGAAGACTTTGTGCAAAGGGAAGATCTCTGGATGCTCTTGCAAGACCAAAAGCTACGATGGGGAGAAATTAGAAGATTTTCTTTCCTGATTTTTCAGAGATTCTCTAGGTTTATTTGGGGATTATAAAAACATTGTAGTTTGACCTAGAGAGAGGGGGGAGGCGACTACAGAGAGCCGTCGACAAAGACTTTGGGAGTTTTTCTTTTAGTTTTCTTTATGTCGTTTTTATTGTTTACGATGGATTTGATGTTTTCGTTTATTTCGGCTATGAACTAAATTTCTTTGCCTAGGGTTAAGATGGATCTTGACGATTAGTCAAGAGTCTATCTCTTTTGATACACTTAAATGATTTTGGGTTGATTATTCCTGTCCGTTCTTAATGCTTTCTTATTGCCTGATCACCAATAGGATTGAATAGTGAATTTAGGTGAACTCGGAAGGGGAATCCTAGATTAAGCACGGGGAGAGGAATAACTTAGGGTAAACTTAGTCGGAAGACGGGTTTATTAACGAGCGGGATAGGAATATACCCAATCGTCCTAGGTAATCGAATTGGAATTGATTCTTAAGGGGCACTCGATAGTTAATATACCTAGGAATAGAGTGATTACTATTTACAGAGTTGTACGTTCTTATGACCTCGGGAGGGGCGTAGGAAGATAACCGAATTCCAGATTATTAACCAGATCATCTTAAGCGTGTTGATTGAGATAGGACTTGCGATTAATTGTCCGGTGAAATCGTCGCCCTAGGTGCTTTTCTCATCTGAATTTTAATTCAATTTACTTACTCGTTTTCTTTAGCTTTTCATTTAGTTTGATTAAGTCTCAAATCGTTAGTTGGATAATAGAGATTGACGGTATTTTAATAATTGGGAGAAGTTTAGATCAGTCCTCGTGGGAACGATATCTTACTTACACTTTATTACTTGTACGATCGCGTGCACTTGCGTGGTGAATACGTTTTCGACGTGACACTGGCCTCTCCCTTTCAAGCTCATCTGACTCCCTTTTTACTCCACTCCGGATTGCTCTATGCGAACGTTATGCGTCAGAATCTTTTGTTTTTTTCAATCTATTGGCTGGAATTTCTAGCGGCCGGGGGATTTCAGGTTTTGTATCTTGGAAGTTGGATTGTGTTGAATTAACATTGGCTTTCTGGGAAAAGAAGTGCCTGTCAGGCATGTAGTTGATGTCACAGTTCTGAAAATCTGGTTTATGCTGAAAGCTGGGTGTTTCATTGGCGGATTCCTGCTAACTCCGCTGGTTAGGTTTACTTGCAATCTTTCAAGGACACGAAAGCAGACACTTTCTTTAGATTGCCATTGCCCATGAGGAGCAGAGTTTCTACTAGCGGAGACTTTAGGGAGTGCTTATATCATACAAGATGGGAAAAACACACTATTTCAGTAGTTTCTCTTCTCTTTTGATCACGTGTTTGCTCCTTATGAAACATATAACCGAAATTAGAGAACCACGACGATGTTGGCTGTTGTTGATGCTTCAAACTCTATGCATACCCAAAAAGCTCACACAGAAGCTTATAGACTATAACAAAAGAAAGATTATTGCTTCTCAAACATTGGTTGCAGCATCTAGACCAGTCTGTGGAGAAGTCTCTCTCCTTGTATTGATCCGCTGTCACATTTCGTTGTTGAAGGAGAAGGACTAACCAATCCTCCTGCTAGCTCTACCATAATGATTGCCCCAATGATAAAGTAAATTAAGCCAAAAACTACGGTAGCCATGCCGATAGAGATTGTCAAAGCATAGAGCCCTCTCTCTTTTAGGGGACTGAGTGTGAGCTTCATTCCAGCACAGGTTGCCCACAGTAGGCTGATCATCATGATCGTGGCACCAAACATTCGGGTGATAATTTTTGTCTTTCTCTTGCTCTCTTCATAGTCTTCATCCTTGTAACCTATGCCAATAACATTTTATCAGGATTTGCAGATGTGTCCTGATGACGCTGACAATATGTAGACAGTAGGCTGGATGATTACCTCTGAGTGATGCGGCCGTCTCCAATCGAATTGGCGTAGGGAGTTTGAGAAGTGAGTTTGCTAGAACCGAGATGCCAATGATCGAAAACCAGAAGCTGTAGAGGATAAGTCCCATCCCAACATAGATGGACCCCTTCCCAAAGAGACCATGCCTTCCCAGGGCCACTGTCTGCTTGACCCTGATATTGGGGTTCTTCTCCAATATTATGACGGCGGCAGCAAAAAATGAGATTCCCACAGCCACTTTCGCAAACTGCTTGTTGCATATCTTTGTGAACATCTTGGAAGACAGGATAATGAGTAAGGATTGTTGCATTTGAGATTTCAGCCCCTCTGTTGATTGCTGCTCTGTTGGGATGATGAAATCCTGCAAAGACATGCTGGGAATGGACTGATCTTAGATGGTGATGATGGAAAAAAGAGAGGAAACAAGAATTGGCTCAGAGTGTTTTCTGATATTGCGGCAAGCTCAGAGCAGCTGTCCACGAGTTCTCTCTAAGCCAAGTCTGATGGATTCTGACAAGAAGTCACACTGATATGTTCGAAGAGACAGACAGAAGGTCGGCGATCAACTTGGCCGGTGCCGCAATTGCATATCATAATAAAAAATTAATAATAACATAAGGCGAGAAAATCTGCATATTGTTAGAGGCAAAGCCGTCTAATGCAGATGATACCTTCCCGAGGGGATCATAAAATGGGGTTTCAGAGTTGTAAAATGGGGCTGCATTTGCATATTGGCATCAAGTAGAGGTGCTGCAACTGCTTGACCACGGATAACATGAGGATTTTGCCGGTCATCGTCCCAGCATGACCTCAACTACTAACTCGAATAAAGATATGAAATGCTTCAACATTAAATTTGCACAAAATAGATCCGGCATAAGGCAATCGGAAAGGTAAAAGCGAGCGTCAACTAGACTACTAAGCTGACAAGGAGAAGGAAGCATCAGATTCCCGAGTCCAGATGAAACCGCTGTTGTGAAAGTGAAGTTACTACACATCAATTTGCCTATTCTACTTTGTTGTCTACCCGATGGGTATGGAGCTCCTCTGTCTCCAGAGTGAGGAGGAACCCCGCGGCTTGGTTGAGTTGAAGTTGAGTCCCAACATGCTTTTCAGAGACTGCCCTTGTTCGGTAAATCCCACAAGCTTCCCCACTATGGAAGCACTATCCATGACGTGGTTCATGTCCTTAGTGTCCCGCCACAGGTGGTTGGCCAGCTGAAGACGCCTCCTCTTGGAGTTCTTGGCGATGCCCCATCTCTTGAAGAGTCTGAGCCTCTCTTCTTCAGACAGTCTCCTCCGCATTAGCTTGCTCAGCTTCTCTCTCTCACGTTGTAGAGACTTCAAACTGCCACCAAGAAAATGTCATATCCTTAAGACTGATAGAGCACAGTGAAGTAGTTCTGAAACCCTGTGGCGCCTAAAATAAGCAGTCCATGAATAATTCAATTCAGGATGAATGAATAAGAGGCAGACCTTGAGGACCATGTGACTACACGTCCATCTGCAAAGGTATGACCTCCAAGAGAAAATGTTTCATCCAAGAATGTAAGCCTTCTTAGCTCGACCTCCATGTAGACCGAATCCATTGGATCGCCTCTAAACATCAGAAAAAAGTAGGTTCTGTGCACCAATGGGACGTTGCAACTATGCCAAAGTTCTATTATCCTCCGCTGTCGCCGCTCAAACTCTTGTGGCCAGTCTGAAGCAGAGGCCAAGGCTTCTTGTATGGGGTCTGAACTCGCTCCTTTTCCATTCTTCTCGTTGGAGCCAGGTATTGGCTCTTTCCCCTGAAATGAAACAATGGAACGGCTCATTATCATTCGATGAGTTGGTTCTGCCATCTATAGGAGTAGACGGCGATCATCTGCATAAAATGTTTTGGGAATGGTGGAGGTTGTCTAGGAACATGCCTGATCACCAGAAAGTTGGTTTTCATAGGCATCTGCCATCTCCTTTAGTCCTGAAACAAATGCATTAATGCTAGGGATGTCCACATCCTCGTCTGGCATTGCTCCAACACTCCGAGCAATTGAAGTGCTTTCCAAGGATGATTGAGAACTATTCCTGGACAACTGCACTGTCCCAACATCATAACTAAGGAGAGGGGAATTCTTTTTTACCCCTTCCGGCTGACCAGTGAAGCTTCTTCTAAGCTCACTAGCTGTTGCTTCAATCTTGTCCCCTATTGCAAGATTAAGAAATAAGATGATTCAAAAGGAAGAACTGGTAAAATAGCTCCAACAAGATGCAATGTACGTCTATTGTACCTGCACATTCTCCCAAGTCTTCTGGGGACATATCATCAACATCGGGAGGTACAAGTGAATCAATAGTCTTTTGGACATGGTTTAATCTCTGCTCCAGAGCTCCATAATGAGAGAAAGTCTCTACATCATTTTCTTCTTGGTCATCCAGAACGGGACCCGATGCAGAATCTGGCTCAATTGTATCACCATCCACTGCTTGGCTCAAACATTCATCTGGTGACGAGGCAAGAACACCAGAGTCATTCCCTCTGCTTGAAACTTCCGTATCTACACACCTTACATCCTTGCAGTATTCATCAGAAGCTTCACCAGTCGTAATCTCTTCTACACTTGTTTCAGCTCGAAAATATTTATGACCAATTGATGGTGGTGAGGAAATAGCTTCGGTCATAAAATGCTCATTTTGCCAAAGTACATGAGATGGCTGTTCAAAGGTACTTCTTTTCTTGGTTTCCTCATAATAGCTTCCATTTGTTACTCCAGACAATTCAGACATTGAACCATTATCTTCCCACGTGCTTTGTCTTCTCCATTCACGATCATTGCCAATTCCATTCTTTCCCAATAGAGAAAAGGCAACAGTTAGCTACATGTACGAGTTTTGGAAAGAATACAGTAAAGGTTGATAAACAAAGAGAGAATTGTACCATCTTTTGGGAATCTCGATCATTGTCAATCAATTGTAGCAACTCCTCAATCCGATAATGAGCTTGATCCCGCTGCTTAGTCAACTCCCTGATCTCCCTCTCCATCTATGGTAAAGAAAAGAGTTAGTTGCCACATTACCAAAATGACTAACCGTCATCAAAGCAAAAAATGTCACGACAACTCCTCCCCCTGAAAAACTTCTGAAATAAGTCAAGTTAAACTGTTGAAGCTCATTATTATCATAAACTATGGTGCCAAAGAATATAACTAAGTTATTCAAGCAAGACGTGATGAACAAACTAACCTTTTCAATCTGGAGGTCCTTTTTCTTCAGCAGTCCCGTATGGTCATTATTTGAAGTCGGAGGTCCGGGAGTTCTCAATTCACTCTCCAATCGAGCCAACTCCTTTTGCAGATGTTTGACCAAAGCCTTGTCTGACATTACCACATTGACTTGTGCTTTCGTCATTACCTCTTTTGCACAACAGGCAAATAATAAAGTGTTTCTTGTCTGCTCAACATGGCTTCGAGCAGGGCTCAAAGTGCAAATAATTGCAGTCCTTGCATTGCCTCCCAAGGCTGGCTGCAGTATTCTTGTCAACTTAGAGTCTCTGTAGTTTATATGGCCATTTCTCCCTTTGCTGCATTTAGTATAAATCAACTTTGGGTGCTATAAAAAAGAAATCAACTTTGAGTTCAAAATGATTATTTGCAGCCCTCGCAGCACCATTTTTAATATAGCAGTTCAAGACATGCCTAACATCTGCCCATAATCCAATAAGAGAAATATTGACCTGAGCTTGCGAATGACATTTCCCAGAGTCAGTAAGCTTCGGTTGATGTGGCAGCCTTCTTTCAATCTAGCTCCAGCAGATAACGCCTGAGATGCACGCTCACTTCCAGCCAAATCTACAAAATTCTAATATTGAACAAAGAAACAAGTCAATTGGGTGGAAAATCTAGTAGATTAGAAAAGCAAGGATAACAAATAAGTAATCATGCATACCACACTTGCGGACAAGGCAGTGGAGCTGTCCTTGCCCATAAATTCGCGTGCTGAACTCTCCACTGTCTGCAAGAAGGAATTCCCGACTTTTCTCTCAACCAAATGAGTAGATATATAGTAAACGAGTGAAACATTACCAATAGAATGGAACAAGAACTTGGTTAAGCGATTCAGCTAACCAGTCGAAGAATCTGATGAGATCTGGAGCTTTTCTCGTTTAAAGATGTTTCCCCAACTTGTCTTTGAGCTGTCACACAAGATTGATGGTTTAAATACATAAGGATACCTGGTAGGAGGACATTTTCATTTATCAGCACGATGCCCCAGAAGCTACTTGCCTTCGCAAATGGCAACTAGTTGATTGAAGTGACTATGATCGCGTACAGTTTCCTCTCTCAGTTTTTCCACAATGGTTCCCCTCTGGTGAAAAAAAAAACGTGTCAAGGTGATATTTTTGCGGGACCAAAACACAAAAAGGGCAGATTGCATACCTCAGGGTCATCCAGCAACCTAAGTGGAACATTATCAGTACTCAGAAGGTCCCTAACAACTTCATTGTAGATTTCAATTGCCGAAAGTTTCAAAGCAAATGCTCTTTCTTCATGCTGAAATGAGGACAATAGATCAGAGAGATGCAAAATAAAAATAGCATGCATAGAATGCGCAAAAAAGAAAATCGCTCATGCCAACGGTCATACCTTATATATGTAGTCGAATATGTCAGCTACTGCATAATCTGTTATTCCACACATAGTATACGTCTTTCCACTGCTTGTCTGTCCATATGCGAAAACGGTAGCTGGAGAGAGGATAAAAGGAATACTTTTATTGCTCCATATGATAAGAGAGGTCAGAAGAATCTCAATGATAACCTAGGGGATGAAACAGCCTCTTTGGCATTCTGCCGAGATGAACATCTGGGGAGATCATGTCATACTTACAATTAATCCCATTGACCACTGAGAGAGCGATTTCCCGGATCCCCTCCTCATATAACTGCCTGGTGGTGTTGTCACCTCGGAATACTCTGTCTGCCAGAAAGAGAAACATAGAAAAAATGAAAATGGACA
Organism: Melastoma candidum; assembly: GCA_023653495.1. Classification (NCBI taxonomy): domain Eukaryota; kingdom Viridiplantae; phylum Streptophyta; class Magnoliopsida; order Myrtales; family Melastomataceae; genus Melastoma; species Melastoma candidum. The sequence goes on along the minus strand of CM042883.1, from coordinate 23,592,319 downwards.
TAAATAATACAAAAGTTTCTTCTTACAATACAACAGCTTATTCTAGGGGCAGGACAGCAGACGATTTTAAGGACATGGCGTCGAAGCCGTACCAAAGCTATAGGCTGACGGAAAAGTCGATCCTTCCCTGAGACCGTTGCGGTAAAGGATGGTCGTATCGTTGATGCATTCCCAATCTGCTAATTCATTAACTGCAATCTCCTTCTCATTCAGAGGCCTCAATCTAACTAAAACCAGAATTTTCTCCTCGCGGGAGCCCATCTCCTGCATCTTGTTTGTTCAACTTCTATAGTCGTTCTCGGTCCTCACCGACGGTTCCCAAGGTTCATCATCCTTCTCTGCATTCCCTGTCGACTGTCGGCAACCAGAACCCGGAACTCATTCCTCGAATTCCCTCAATGAAGATAACTCAACACCTATTACATGCACCGGGAAGTAGGAACTAATTTACTTGGTTTAGATTTTGACATCAACACATTTGAATATAAAAATGTTAAAGCCAAAGAAGAAGATGAATAAAACGAAGGACGCTGGATCCCAAACATTTACCGGATGTCACCAAAACTTGGATCCAACTAACTAAGAAAGCTAACAGAATGGAGAAGAAAAATCAACAATAACAAAATGCTAATCATAGACAGAGTTCACCAACCAGAACAACAGGCCAACCACAATTTAAAAAGTTAAAAATTTTAAAAATAAAAAAAGAATGTTGCTCGAGAGTTAGTTAGGATAAGCCTCTGCTGCTCACCCATTGCTCTTACTGACAATAACAATGTTCCTTCTCTACTCCTCCAAAAGAAAGCATTTATTTTCCTATTTCTTTTTATTTTCAGCGTATATGTCTTTTCTCACATTCCTTTCAGCAAATGACAACACATTCAGGGTTGGAAGCTTTGTGTGGTGGCAACCTTGGATGCTTTTGTACAAAGTAAATAAACCCCTCTCGCTCCTGTTTCTGAATTCCTTACGCATACTGGCCCAGGCATTCTCGTTTTCCCATCATTGTCCCCTTCCTCCGCCTCTCTCTCTCTCTCACACAAACACTCACACCACACACGCAGAGACAATAAAATAAATAAATGAACAAAAAAAGAAAGAGGAAAGCATTCCAAAGATACCTGAATACAGATCGGAGTTGGGAGCTATACCGTCGTCCTTCCCCGAGAGGTTTGACTAAAATTGGGGATCAATAACTGCACCGACATTCCCCGCATGCGCATCTCGTCTCCCAACGCCAACGCCCTCGACTCAATCAATGCCAGAGCTATGATATATGCAAAACACAAGCCGATTAAATTCACAGAGATTCGAATTTCGAATTCGATCAATATGCGACGAGTAAATGAAATTGTTAAATCAGAATCAGACGCAAAGAGATTCTAAATTAATCGAGATTAAATGCTCGAAAAGAGATTTCCGAGTTGAATTCGAAATAGGAAAAAGAAAAAGTAGCCGGAGCTGAAGTATGAACATTACATTGAAATCTAAAAGAGGTAGTCCAAGGAGTGGTATAGGAGAAAGAAAACGTCAAAGCAGGGGAAGAAGAGGAAAGGAGATGGCCCCGGGGGGGAGGGGGTGGAATGACAATGCCGCTTGGTTTTGGCAGTTACTCGAACGGAAAACGTAGTGGCGCTGTCGTGTGGGTACCGACGGGGGAAAAGAGAAGCGTCGCTCGTGGATGTAACAGTCTGGGAAATCCCCACCGCATCAACGATCTCAGCAAACAACTACTACCACATACTAATGACTGACAGCAGAAGGAGTCGCCTCCGCGGGCGACTGGCTCTTCAGCCTAAACGTGGGGAAGGAGGATGGCGGAGGTGGGGGAGCTAATTGATCCAATGGAAGCGTCAACGTCAGTGAAATTTCTGCTACCGGGGGGACGCGGACAAGGACACGGACAGATGAGGGTGGCCGATGTTGAAGTTACATTTTTGCCCTTGGTGTGTATAATATAAATTGTATCCGAGCGGACCTCTCCCTTTTGTTTTTTGCTTTTGGGGGGGTGGGGGGGGGGGGGGGGGGGGGGGGTCAAATGGGCCACCGAAAGGCCCACGGCCGACACCCATTATTTTTTTTATTCATGGACAAAATCTGAGAGTGTAGTTGTGATCAGCAATAATAATAATAATAATAATTTATGTTGCTTGACTCTCCAAGAATCAAAAGTTAAAGGAGGTGGCTGATGATGATGGTGACTGATTGAGATCCTGAGGGGGGGAAGGGGAGTTGATCTGGTGTGATGCCCACAAATTTTAGGCCCTTATTCTCTCCATTCAACCCAGACAGTCATTCGCGATTGGTAAACGAACGTGACGGCCATTTACTATTTTACTTGGTCAAACGAACCAATTTGCATAGCATATCAACCGCTACCGACAAACATTGCTTCCCACTTTTTGCCTGATAAATCTTTCGTGATCCCTACCTTCCTTCGTATCCTATCGTACAAAAAGCGACTGAAGGAGTCATGTGCGTTATTTTAAGAAAAAGAAAAAGGCGCAATGCCCCAAAAGACATACACATTCATAAATGAAAAACTTGGGCAGCTTTTTTCATTAACAGAAAGTGAAAGGAGGAGGTGAAGCAAAAAAAAAAAGAGTTATAGGAAAAAGGCTTTTCTAAGATTGGGGTGGGCCTTAAGGCTTTTTTAAGGTTATTTTTGCATTCAATGTATTTTTTAATATGGCAAAACACAAAAGCCCATAAACATTGCTTGGATCGCGTGTTTCCTACCATTTAACCGCGCAGCCGCACCACCTCCTTCCCCCAGGCAAGTGTTCTCGTTCACAAGGATGACCATCAATGAATTTTAACTCTTGCGTTTTGTTAAGTAATGGCAGGGGAGGTTAGCAGCTTACTTGGGTGATCGCCCCATTTCATGCAATGCCCCGATACTCATCTCATTCATCCTCAACACAATCAAAACGACTCAATAACACCCTGTCGTAAAGAGAAACCAGAAAAAAAAAAAAAAGCAAAAGCAAAACGACTTGCAAGGGTCTCCTCCTTACAGCAATTGCCATCTGCAATTGGGCAGGGGAGCGTACTTCTACGACACATTTCTCGTGAAAAAAAAAAATGTAGGAGAAATTTCCACTGCAAGCAAGCCTCTTCCTTCTTTATGGCTTTGATGCCCAAGACGAGAGACCTGGCATGTTTCAGCATCCAACTATACTGACCTAGCGACGATATTATCAGTTGGGGTTGGCCGCAAAATAGGCCAGCACGCCAACGAATGGAGCGTTGATGTAGGTTGTTGGTTCTGACTCCCTAAAATCAGCCCTGTCATCCTCGAAAGAATCATCCTCTCCTGGACCGCCCACCAATGCTCCTACCAGAATGTTAGGATTTGGGTTCCACGAGCCATAGTATACGGATCCATCCTTGCACGCTACTTTGTCCGGGTGATCCCTGATTGAAGGGATAGAAGATCCCCTGTGGTGGATCCTCTGTGGATAGCTATTTCCGTAACCGACCATGTATGACATGCCTTTCGGATTGTCACCTAATACATAGTCCACCTGCCTCTTGGCCTGCTGCCGGAGTGACCACGGCGAGATTGAGACACCCCCACAGGTAGCTGATTGGGAAGTTTTCTCGAGGTAGTTGGCATAGACAAGGAGGAGGAATGAGATTGAGGTGACGTGCTGGAGGTTGCTGCCTCCAGGTTTGTAGATTAACCCGCCAGGCGTGAACTCTATATGTGAAGATGGAGAATCTGGGATCAGAGTGCACATGAAGCTGTCGGCTGATGCCTTGTAAGATTGGAGGCTGAGAATGCTGCCTTCTAGGAATTCCTGAAAGGGGACAGATTTTCCAACATGGTTAATCCAAATCTCTCAAACAGCATAAAACAAATTAAGGGATTCGGGTGTCCTGACCTTGGAAACAAGCACGTTCAGCCCGGCGTGCTTGTTGTCCCAACCGAATTCATTGATATTCTCCTCTGCACCGAGTGTTTGCCCGTTGTTCTGGATGTAATCGAGGTAAGCTTCATTCTCAGTTGCCCTCCGAAGCCATGCTGCTCCCCAGAGCAACTCATCCTGTCATCAGGTTGGTTCAACATTAGGCCCGATCACCAAATGTAATGAAGTCCAGGAAAGCTTTCAAGCTCTGCACCTGATACCCATCGAAGTCACAATAGAATGGGCAGACATCATTCTTGATATCTTCATTATCGCTGTAAGCTCCCCTGTAACTATCCGCAAATTCAAATGCCTTTATGGCATTCCTCAGCAGGGTCTCCGAGTATCCGGGGTCAGAGGATCGGAATGCCATGGATGAAGCTGCCAGGGCTGCAGCCGTCTCGCCAGCGACATCGGAGGCTGGATTCGGTGCATCGACCACATAGGCAGTCCTGGCAGTGTCCATGTCCTCGGGTCTTTCCCAGCAGTTGTGGTCTATATTAGGGTCCCCAACCTGTCCAAGCATAATTACACGAATCGTTTAACCATAGTTAGCAACTGAGTCTGTCTATCACGGCCACAAACTCTAGACAGAACTCCGCAGAGACAATTTACGATGTTGTCGGAACGTGTCTCAGCTAAGACTATATATTTATATATCAATTGGTCGGCGGCACTGTGTATTTCACAATGCACAAGAGGAAGAAAATTGCATGCCATCCATCCCTTTGACCCAAATTGGTTTCAGAGGCCGGCCAATTCTTATAAAGGTGTAGCAATATCAGACAAATCTGCCGCAATTTGCCCATTAGTTTATAGATCGGAAACACGTTCTTCTTGTCTAGTAACTCTCAGGGAATCCATTACATTGCAGAATCTTGCACGAAAAAGGATGGTCGCATTCAATGTAATTTTTAATATTACACGCACAGCCAACCACGCACAAAAAGAAATGACGTACCTGCACAAAAATGCGGTCGGCCTGAGAGATGGTCTTGAGGAGGTAATCGGTGGACCAGCGGATAGCCACCAGCGCATTCCTCAGCTCGGAGGGAGGCATGGAATCCCCAAACTCGACCACGCTCCATGAAAGGAGCGTGGTGGTGAAGGCCAGGGGGAAGCCGTACTTGACATTGTCGCCAGCATCATAGTAGCCGCCGGTGAGGTCAATGCCGTGGGTCCAGCCATCGCTGAGGCCAGAGTTGCAGCGCCAGGCCATGCGCTGGTCCCTGGGGAGGAATCCAGAGCGCTGGCCCTCGAAAAACAGGATGGCCTTGGAGAGGGCATCGACGTAGTCATGGCTGGCAATGGCGAGGGGTGGGCGTAACGTGGCGAGCGCTAGTGCGGAGACTAGGAAGTGTAAAAAGGAGGAGGAGGAAGGGTTCTTCATGTTTAAGGATTTGTAATAATAATGTGGCGTTGGGTATGGAGGAGGGGACGTATTTATAGTAGAATTGGGTTCGAGTGGTGGGGTGTTGATGATTCCTACTCCCACCCAGAATTCCAATAAATATGAAAAAACTGCCGTGGCTTCTGGTGAGGCGGGTTAGTGTGTGTTGTCACATGCACTTGTGCGTCAACCGGAAGACCCTAAAATTGTCGTCCTTTTTTATTTTTTATTTTTCTTGTTGCTTTACTTGTTTCGGCAAAAAGGAAAAGGAGAAATATGGACTAAAAATGGGGGAGACGGGTGGGTGGTGGTGGTGGGGGTTACAAGCATTCAATACTATTGTCGTATGCTAATTGAATGAACATGAATGCCGATGCAGTGAGTGCACTTCAAAACCCATCCCATTTTTTCTTTTATCTTCAGTTAAGTTAAGAGAGGAGGGTGAGGGTCATCATCATCCCATTCCCAACAAACTCAATAACATTGCAAAATAAAATATTGAGGAGATTGATATGAGGATTCTTTGAGTGTTGGGGGTCTAACTCTGATCCCCCCCTCTTCTCTGTAAAATGTTAAAAATAAAAAAAGCTGCTGCTAGGGAAAGGAGTGGGGGGGGGGGGGGGGGGATGGGATTGGTTGCCCATTAAAACATATTCTTGTCCCACATCCCAAGGTAACTGACGAAGAAGAATTGAGGCAGACACTGGGGGGGGGGGGGGGTTGTTTTTGTCAGTGAAATGAATGAGGATGCTTTCCTTGGTTAATGCTGTCATCTACACTAGGGGATGGGATGAGGAAAAGAGAGTCGCTTACAGTAGAGTTGGGGGAGTCAGTCACTAACTTACTCTAATACTCATTCCTTCTCCAAAACCTTATCTTTTAATTTTTCTTTTTTATAAAGACAGCGGCAGAGGTAGTTGCAGTTGCAGTTGCAGTTGCTGGGGGCGGCTAAAAAAATTATTACCACGACCAACAGTTTAGTTTACACTGCCTGAAAGAATGGGAAGGGTGGGGTGTGCCTTGGGGTGTGGGCCGTCCAATCCTATTTCCCGTATTGACCAGAATGACAGGAATAAAAAAAGATCATTTCAGAAAATGGAAATGCCGCCGGCATTCTCCTCCCAATTCAGTCACGTGGGCCGGACTTCCTCATTCTGATGAACGGGCCACAATCCCTAAAACCTGTAAAAGGCTCAGCCCATTAAACACTAAGCAACCTCATCTGATGGGATGGGATGGGATATGCCCATGCGTATTATTCGGACACGCGCTGTCCAGTTTCCTCCTGTATTTTCCCATCTTTTCCCAAAAATTAAAAAAAAAAAGTCGTCGTAGGTTATTCTTGTTTGTTCGTGTTGGGTGCCAGTCTGGGAAATTGCCTCCTAATCCCCAACCCCCGTTTCCCCTTCCCCAAGGAAGATCACCTTCCCTTAAAAGATTCATCGTCTTCTTTTTGTTGAACAGGGGCCGATTATTCGCTCATTTTCCCCTTTTCTTGGATTCATGGCCGCGTTGAGGAGGGCAGCGACTCAATTAGGGTCGAATTCGGATTTCTTATTTACGAAATTCCGTGCTTTTAACGCCGAAGCGACTTCTACCTCGTCTTCGTCTCACGGTTTGCTCAGTTATAGGCAGATTTCTCAGCTCGTTAAGGCCAACGGCAAGCGCGCCTGCCTCGTTGATACCTTGGCTCTTGTATGATTCCGTCCTCCCTCGATCTGATTGAACCTCTAAGTCTTACAAGACGGATACTGAAATTCTGTTAAGTTGCAATTTAGGGGTTACATTTTGCTTTGTTGTTCTTTGTGTAGGTCAGGAGTCTGGAAGCGCAAGGCCTGCCCTCTAAGCAGGCTGAGGCCATAACTTCTGCGATTACCCAAGTTTTGAATGATAGCTTAGAGAATGTGGCCCATTCTTTTGTTTCTAAATCAGAAATGCAGAAAGTGAAGTTCACATTCTTTTTCTCTTTTAATCCATGTAATTCTTAACATTTGTGAAATATGGTTTCTGTTTGTTCAATCTAGCGTTTTCTTGTGCAGGTCGAAATGCTTCAGGAATCCAATCTTTCCAAGTTCAAGTCGGAAGTACGAAGTTCACAAGTATGTTTGATTTCTGCGACTATGATTTTCTCAATGTTTTAGATCTGCCATGCCGCTGTGGCCAACTAACAGTAGGTGATTAAGATAGTCCAAAGGGAAAATTTGCGCATGATGTACATGGGTTTTCAAGAGTGGTGAACGAGATATTATCTGCTAGATCAAGTGTTTGATGGTGTCTCTTACTATATGTAATGTTGCAAAACGTAGATTCTTGGACATATTTTAGTTTCTTGGCTGATATTAGTCCAAATATATGTATATATTCTTTGGGATTGGAATGGGCCTGATGTTATTGTAAAACACTGGCACATAGTTGCCACCAAAGGTATTTATCGCTCTGCTGATTTTGGGATCTTGTTCTGTTGTGCCCCAAAAAGTTTGTTACCTTGGAATTGCTTAGACAAGTTCATTCTTTTGTTGATTGTAGGAGCATCATTTTTCTCTGTTGCAACGCGAAACGGAGAAACTACGAGGCGATATAGAAAAAATGCGCAGCGAATTGCGGTATGTTATCCACACGTGATGTAACACTTGAATTGTCGAACCCTTTTCTGTTGCATGTGTATCTGTGCTCTTTGAGCTTAATCTAAATGTCCATTATTCTTTTTTTTTTTTTATGTTCAGATATGAGATAGATAAAGTTACTGCTGGGCAGCGCTTAGATTTGAATCTGGAAAGAGGGTAAGGAAAATGATAACTTTGTTATTTTGCTTCTCTGGCTTTATAAGTCAATCTTATTGGTTTTATTTTTTATTTTTTATTTATTTGTATTTGGTGACAAAAGGCGAATCCGTGATGAACTTGCAAACCAGAATGCCGAGACCACCAATTTGACAAACAAACTCGATAGGGTATGTTGATATTGCTTTTGGAAGTTTTGAGTGGCCCCTTTGTTGGATTTCGAGCAAATATTAATGGTGTGGGAACAATGCAGGAAATACATGCTTTACGCGCACAGTTGGAAGCTGCCAAATATGATGTTATCAAGTACTGTATAGGTACACTTGTGTCGATCTCTGCTGTTGGTCTTGCCGTTATTCGCATCTTAATGTAAAAGGAGACGTGCCTTAGTGACCTTAGCTGTGATTTTTACTGCACTGATAAAGATGGGAATGATCATGATCGAATTGATGAAAACTTGTTGATAAAGGCCAATTTTAGTGTGCCAAAATATGTTCAGTATGTCAAATCAAGTGTATTCACTGTCATACAATGGTTCTTTTTGAGTTAATTATTTTCTAAGCATCGTTCCTATGGATATATTGGTCTGCTGTCTGCCTTGGATAGTATGAAGGTAAGAACTGGATGGATAGCCTTAGACCAGACGATGTGAAGCATCCTTCGTCGCGGAAGGACAAGGATTAGAAAAATGGCGCGTAGCCAGCCAGGGCTTTATTTCATGTTTCTGGGGAGTAGTTATCTATCACGGTTCTGACTACCAAGGGTATTCTCACTACGTGTCTGCCATCCTCCCAATACAAGTAACCGAATGTGTACCTCCCTTCAAGTGCTATGTGCGACCTAAAAATCACGTTGAAAGTCTGCTTGTAAACAGTAGAACTGAACAACAAGGTCGATGGCTTGACTTTCACAATGATTCCTGCTGGAGCTTCAATTCGGGCTATATAGATTGAATTTCCTGCGCCGACATTTGTCACGGTTCTTGACACTGTGGTGCATCGCTGAAGGTTGGGGATGACGATCGAAGGCAGATTTAAATTCAGAAGGCAGTCTCTTCTTGCCTTGGAGCAATCCGTTGGTATGCGGGTCATGTTGCTGATGGCACTGTTGTTGTACTCCAGGGAACAGAGGAAGCATATATAATTGGATATATCGGCATCGAATACCAGACCCGGATCCATGGCTCGGTTTGGATCAACATGGCCACCGCCATAGTCAAATGCATCAGCCTGCTTGTGGGGGGCTCCCTCTGCAACCACGCTCTGCTTATATTCATCTCTAATGGAGGCTGCAACAAAGTTCCAAAAGGATTGAAAGGTAAATCAGCCATGAACTTTTACTTCTACAGAAACAATACGATTGTTTGGCCTGAACCTGTGGTGACCAAAGCGGATTGGATCTTGGCGGGGCTCCATTTGGGATGGATCGTTCTTAAAAGTGCCACGATACCGGAGACATGGGGGCAAGACATGGATGTACCGGATTCGATATTGAAGCCGGGTGACATTTCCGAATCTGATGCAGCAGGCGACCAAGAAGCTAATATGCTGACCCCAGGAGCGGCAATATCTGGCTGAACAGAAAATGATTTTCCTAGAGTCGTTACCTTATAGATAGAGTCCTCATTTGGTCAAAGCGCAGAAAGAAATAAGATGCGGCAATGCCTTTAGTACTGATGGTGAAAGCGAACTAGGGCCCCGGGAGGAGAAGACTGCAACTTCCGGTGCAATTTGCCTGCCGACCACGGATCTTGTAGCAGAAAACTTGACGACTGGATTCCTGCATATGGGAAACAACAAGACAAGTTCCAATTTCCTGCTTCATCAAAAGTCGAGGAGCAGCGGTCTTGTTTAGGGATTAGTTTAGTTTTATTACATTACCTATCAGATTCCATGTACATTAGGAGATAAGTTCCCAGGGTGTAGTCTACGTGTATGAAAGGAATGCTGGTTGATGTCGTGATATCCTTGGATGGAAACTGCGCGAAGATGACACCTGCCCCATGAGCTGATGTTACTGTCTGTGCAGCAACCGTAGCCAACCTCTGAGTTCTGGATTGGAAGCACAATATCACTTTCCCTTTCGCCAAAGTCGAGTTCAAAGATCCACTGTCACAACTACTGAAAGACAAAAAATGTTTCTCGGAGTTAGATTCGACTGAACTGCACTCAAGAGATGAGTTCCCGTAGGGTTGAATTATGACTTTAACCTTGCACTGTCCTCGTCAGAATGTGCAGAGAGAATAGATTGGCCGAACACGACAGGGTAGTACTTGTCATCTTTCTTCCCTGTATATAGAGCTCGACCCTGGATGGCAAAAGAGATCTGGTCACGGTTCCATGAAGTCGCATAGGTTTATATTCGATTTGCTTGACAAGAATTGGAGGAGAGTACCATCAAGGTTTGATTATTGCCCAATGTGATGGCAGTCGGAAAAGCTCTGTCGATCGTGCTGGCTGCAACAGTAATTATCCACGGGGCAGTGTTCGTGACAGTCTGTGCATAAGGTCCCGAATTACCTGCGGAACACACCACGGAAATTCCTGCCGCCACAGCATGGAATGAACCAATAGCCAGGGTGTCGTCAACATAGGTTTCAATAGGAGGCGAAGATCCCAGGGAAACCGACAACACATCCACCCCATCAGAAATCGCATCATCCATTGCTTTCAGAAGATCGGCCGAACTGCAACCTCCAGTGGCCCAACAGACCTTGTAGATGGCCAACCATGCTGACGGCGCGCCTCCTCTCGCTGAACCTCGGGCGAGGCCCCCGAAATTGGCATTCTGTACCCACATACCAGCTGCGGTGGATGACGTGTGGGTGCCATGACCAACGGCATCTCGGGGGGATAAGAATTCGACCACCTGGCTCTTGTTTAGCTTCCCAAATTCAGCTTCATATCCTTTGAGGTACCATCGAGCGCCGATTATCTTCCTGGCAAATGTTCAAGATAGATAATTACGCATCAGGTGCTACCAGAAGGTCAGCTATTTCTAACAGTTACAGGAGATTACTTGTTGCAATTGGAGGCGTTGAACTTTTCCCCCTCCTGGCAAATCCCCTTCCACCGTGAGGGTGCCTTGTCCATACCTTTATCCCTAAAGCTCTCTGACTCCGGCCAAATGCCTGATGACAACCGCAACCTTGGTCAGGAGATTGGAATCGAGGAGAATACAGAGCCTCGCTTTTCGAAGTGTGGAAAGGGATTATGAATCTCCCCCATTTGCAAGGGATCAATACCCGTGTCCATGATGCCGATTATCGATCCCCTGCCCGAATGACCCTTTGCAAGGATTCCATCGGTGTGGTGTGGGCTAACGTGCAGGAAATCCCAGCTTCTAGTTGTCTGCGGTCTGAAGATCCTGTTCGGAATCACCCGAACAACGCCAGGGTAATCTGCAACACGATCGCCTCTGCTTAATATTCGAATCGGGCAATCCCAGAACAATAGGGTCGAGTTCATCCGACCAGAAAAGCAGGAGTTATAACAAGCCACCAACAATGCAACACCTGCAATTAGCCTTGCTTCGGACCGGCTTAGCAATGCCGCGAACCCCGAGAACCCGTACTTGTAGCTGTATAAAAGGGATTGTTCCGCGGCTTCATCGCTGTTGAAGTCCCAAAATCACACCAAATGTTTCATAAAAGATTGTGATGCAGAACAGAGCAGATAGAATGCGGGGGAGGGATGACAGGGAAAAGATTAAACCTTCGGAGGACGTCGGACAAGATGTCACGGTGGGATTGCTGGACGAGAAGAGGTCGTTCATCATCCCCCCTGCCTCCCATGTAAACTATGTACGCCTATGGCCGCAATAAAGCAGAAACAAAAGTTTCAGCAAAGGAATTGCTCAAAGTCCCCATTTCCCGGGTGAAGTAAAATTCAAACGGGACAAACTCCCCTCGGCCACTTACATTGCTGGAAGCAAGGGAGAGGGTGAAGCCACAACACCCCAAGAGGACGAGACAAGGAAGGATCCCGCATCCCGAGAGAGTAGCCATTGCTGTAAGAAGAAGAAGAAGAAGGGTGAGATCGGTTTGGTTTATAATTGAGGTAAGGTAAGAAGAAGGGGGTTGGAGTGGAGGGGAGATCTGTATTTGTCATAAGCGTGTGTGAACCATAATGATTGATTGATTGGGGTTAAGAATAATAGACCGACCCATGATAACTAATAATAATAATTGGATTGGAGAGTGACTTGAGGCTGAGACTCACTAGTGGGTCAACAACAACTCTACTCACCAGATGAAGATATGTTTTCATTTATTGTAGATGACAATGGAAGCATGCTGACTGGGATGTTCAGTCAAGCATGTTTCCCCTATTTTCCAAAAATAAATAAAATCAAAAAGCAAAACGTGTTCCCTGGCATTTTGCCACTTCATTCGCCGGTCCACTAAAATCAACAAGCGTTGAGAGCACAAGGTTTATTGGTGGGACATGGGGATGGGATTGTGCTACTTTGTGAATGGAGGAGTCACGGTAACACTTGGCGCGTTTCATTCCTTCACAAGATATATGATTAAAACTCCTGCCACCCCCTTACCAACCTTGAATCCCACGCCAAGCCCCCCCCCCCCCCCCGGGGATCCAAACATCAACGAGACACATGGTCCTAATGCTTATATTTGGCCCCCCACCCCCACATGCCCAGTTTACAGTAATTATTCTAAGATAGCGTAAGAAACTACCCCCAAGAACTTGAAAAAAGCATCCTTGATGAAGACAAAAGAAGGACCCTTTGGGTCACTCAATCTACAAGCTTGACCCCTCTTTAAGGAAAAATACAATACAATTGCATTTGTTAGTTCCCCCCCCACCTCCCCAAGAGTTACGTTAGTTTGTTCCTCGATCATCCCCCTCGTTCATCCGTCAGCTAATTTGGTAGTCATGCAGATTTTGCCAATGCCACGATCCAATGAATCTGTCGAGCCATCGAAATTGAAGCGTTTATCGCGTTAGCAGATGTGATTTCAAGAAACATCAGTAAATATCAGATGGGCCAAAGAAATAAAGGATGCTCACGATATTATTCTGGGGAGTCTTCCAGTAAAACCCCTGAATCAGGACTACTGCAACATTGGAAGTAACCAGAATGAAGATTGCCAGGGAATGCTTCCCCATCCATTCCAGGATGCCAGTGAACTGCCGGTAACCACAACTGTCAACCTGCGAAAAGGGAAGGTATGAGAACTTGCGAATGGCCCCCTCTCTTTCCCGGTTTCAGTACCAAGTCATCCATGTGAACTCAAATATAGAGGAAAATCTTTGCTGCACGGAGAATCAAGGGGGCATTCTTGACTTACCAATAGATAAAGAGCACAGAAAGTGAGTCCAGCTGCGGAAGAAGTAATCAATGTGTAGCTGACAGTATAGAGCGATTTATTCACAGGAATTCCTGAAAATCATAAGGATAATAACAAAAAGAAAAAAAAACGTCACCAACAAGGGATATGAAAGTTCATTCCGTGGAACATAAAGCACAGGTCGAGGAACAAGGTAAATGAAGATGTGGGTACTTCTGGATGATAGTCAAAAGAAGAGCATCCCAGTTCAAAAAAGCATTCCGGTTTTGTTACTGGCTCCCTATTTTTTGTAATAAAACACGGTAAGAGTGCGACAAGACATAACATCCTACCAACAATGGCGAGAAATATTCCCAGGACAAGCAACGGAACCGATAATAGCGACCAGTAGTGCAATCTCTTTCTATGGTCCTGTGATTTTGCAACAAAATTCAACCAAAAGCATTGTTAGAGGAAGCCAGGAGCATAACCCACGGTAGATGCAGCAACTGCGCCATGTTAGACTAGTCATAATGGTGAGATTTGAATCCATCTCACCTGTAAGCTAGCAAGGACATGACCGTACTGAAGTCCAATAATGCATGTTACAGCAGCCATCAAAGAGCTGTGGCATATTTCTTTTTATCAGAATTGCAAGAATTAAAACAATGGAAAATGCTTGTGCTTAATATAAGAGCCGTTCTTAGCTCTAACCTACAGGAAATAAAATAATCTTAACCATTTAATTCCAGAGTCATAAATTCAAAGTGAGCGTCTCGTTTGAAGTGGAATGGACCAGGCAATTACCCTAAGATGCCTTCAGGATCAAAAGGAGCATGACACCATGACGGCGAAAGCTCAGGAACTTCGCCACTGCTAGAAATGTTGCAGTCCTGAGAATGTGGTATAACATAAGAGCTTTGACATTTTTAATGATAAGATATGATATTGTCCAAAGTGAAAAACCTCCAAATTTCTGTAAACAGGCTTCTTGTACAGATGGTTAATGCCAATTACATATCGATCGATCATTCCAGCAGCATTGCAAGCAGGTCCAAGATCTCCTCTCACTGAACATTTTACCTAAATTGGTCATCAACGGGAATAATGATGTGAAGCAAAATGGTGATGGTGAAACCAGATACTGCAGTGGAGATATGTAACCAAGAAAGTAAAAAGTACAGTCACCTTAAATAGCTTTGCAATCACCAAAGTGAATAGGCAAAGTGTATTTTGTAAATGGGTAGTTGATTCACCAATAAAAGGATTCCCTCACAAGAACCTCAGAGTAGTAAAGTTTTCTTCAATTCATATTTTCTTTATCCATAAAACAAGCATGGAAAACCAAAATAGGAAGCCATGTTGCTTCGACAGTGAAATCAGTGATCATCAGTCCATACTTGCTGCAGAATCATGAGTTTTTGAAACAGGGGCAATGAAGTTGATGAATATGTGTCACACATCCTCTTACCGAGTAAACGGAGTTGTTATTTGTAGGCATTGATGGAGAAGATAATGGCTGTTCAAACTGCCAGTCCTGAACATATAATCCATACGATAAGCCACAAAACACCACGGACAAAAAAACCACGAATAACCTGCAAAAAAGCATTGAAAATTAGCATCCCGAAGAGAGCTGGAGGCTAACCATGATAACGCCCCAAGATATGTGGAGAGGAAAAAAAGTAGAAGGCGTAAAAGACATTCAGATTCAGAGAGGCCGGCTGTTTTGTAGTGAATGTCTCAAGCTTCACTTCAGAAACTCAGACTTACCAATGCAAGTGGTACCTCTTCACAATACCCAAGCCTTGATGCACCGGACGAGAGAGCCAAATCTCACATAAAGCCGCAAAAAGATAGCCAATAGCGATTCTCTGGATAAAATCACTGAGTTAGACACCTGATAGCAAATGCATTAGCTTGAGGAAGACAAATGGTGTATGAACATGCATATTCAACCTGTAAGATTCCAAACCACCGTATCCTTTCCAAGTCAACTCCATACGTCAAGTCAGATACGCCATGCAAATATCCTCCTGAGGGAAACCAAGGGATGGCAAGATTAAGACATCTGACTCCGATGTTTCGACCAAGAGGAGGGGGGGGGGGGGGGGGGGGGGGGGGGAAGACAGCAGCAGCAATTGGCAATCAACCTTGAAGTAGAACGCCCAGGAAGAAGAGCTTGGCAGCCCTGAGGACGGCCTTCCACGTGGCTCCTGGTTTGTTCGACACTTTCTGAAACACGGGAAGGAGCGATAAGACGGGGAACGGAGGCGAAGGTTCCTCGTACGACGGGGCTGACGTACCTTGTGAACGAGAGCAAGGGAGACACCGGAGATGAAAAGGAAGAAGGGCATGACAAAGTCAGCGAGACGGAGGCCATCCCAGGGGGAGTGAGAGATGATGGGAAAGAGGGATCCCCCGTAGTCAACGAGCATCATCAGCTTTGCATGAGAAGCAAAAGTTAAGTTTAGTGTTGGGAGGACGGAGGAAGAGGAAGAGGAAGAGGAAGAGCTGTCTCTCACAAAGACGCAGAGGCCGCGGAACGCGTCGAGGGAAGCGACACGGCTGGGGGTCAATCCGTTGTTTGGGAACTGAGGTTGGGCCAGGTCATCGTCGTTGCCGGGGAGAGGCAGGTAGTCGGCCATTACTGGGGGGGAAGGCCCGAAGAGGAGCTTCGCTGAGAAGTCAACGGAGATCAGATGGAGATTTGACATACAGATAGATAGATTGCAGAGAGATCAATCACGAGCGGAGTCCACCCGGGGGGAATATTCTCTCACACTCGGACAACTTTCTTTCCTTTTTTTCTCAGAAATAAATGTTTTTACAGACCAATACACACAAATATGTTTATTCTAAATTTGTAGCGTTATGGGGAGAAAGACAGGAGAGGTATTCTGGGGGAGGTGCTGTCCGTTCTTATTTGGTCTAAAAAATTTTGGATTAGTTTTTGCTGTGTTGCCGACAGCTACGGCTGGGTTTGGTCACAACTCAAAAAGATTAAAAAGGGAGGGCGAGTCAGTAGTCAGTCTCTTGTCCCAACAAAGACCAACCCCCCAGTTGTTCAAACATCAACGGTTAGGATCGCCCCCCCACCCCCCTCCTCCCTCGAATTTGCGCTTCTCCAAGCCTGGAGGGGCCAGGGACCGTCTCGTGACTGCTCGCGCTAGTCACGGGAGAAGCGGTTGGTGGGCGGGGCTTGATATGTGATGAAACTGGTACTGGGGATGGCGACGGGGTTGTTGATATGCGGGCCGTTGATGAGTGTCTGTGATCGACACGGCTGTCATCGGTCTAGGGAGCTCTCCATTGAACTCTCAGCTTTGGGTATTGACGTCTCAGGCTTGTTTTGGGAGTGGCAATGCGTGTAAAATTGCTCTTTCTTTCTCCATGTTGTGGTTGAAGTCTAGCTTCGGTTGGTTTTTCTTCTCTTTCCGGTTCCGTTGCTGTCAGGGCCCCCGCACGGTGCTTTGTGATTACATGAGCTATGTCTCCACACCATGTTCCTTTCTATTGCTACGTCCAACCTGGTTGCCACTGCTCTTGCAAGACAGGACCAAACATAAGTTGAAGAATTAATTTATCAGTTTTCTAGCGTCATTGCCTTTATACGCATTTAGCTCATTAGAATGCTGTACCTGAACATGTCATAATTCCCTGACCATTCTCTCTTATCTTTTTGACCGAAAAATTGTGGATGTTTCATACGTTTGGTTGTGTCCAATCAAAATTCAATATTTTTATGACTTCCGGAGCTTTATGCCATGCAAGGTTTCTTCCATGACTGCTTTCCAAGCTTTGAATTGGTAGTTTCTTTGGCTTAGTGTGGTTTCGATGTCTTCTTCATGTCATAGCAGCATATTTTTTGCATGGGGAGCATCACCGTAGCAGCACATCGGGTTCAATGTCTTCTTCATGCCAGTTGTGGAGTGAAGCCGATATTCCCCTTTTAATTTTCCTATATGTTTTCTAGGTGATGATTCAAACATATTGCATGTGTACCACACGGAATATGTGAGCCTCTAACTCAAACTGCACAATCATTTATGCCAGAGCTATTACATGGAAGAAACAGGAGTTTAGACAAGGTGATTGTTCTCCTGATTTGATCTTTCCTAATGAGTCACGTTTCATCCATGACGGTGACACGAAACCCTTTTCTCATAAATCAAACAGGCTCTCACATTGTTGAAGTCACTTGTCATAATTGGAGGTTTGCTTGGAAATTATCTTGCGCTGTGTGGGAGCTTCTGTTCCTTGGCTTTCTTCCTGGGATCTTCACCCCTGACCAGTATGTAATAAAAGAGGTCAGCTTCATGATCTTACATGGTTTATGTTGTCTTTTTTTATAAGTGGGGATAGCGTGGTTCTTATTAAACCTGATCTGTTGTTATTTAATACAAATTTTATATCCTTGAGATGCACATGTTGTGAACGATTTCACTGGCCCTTTAAGTTGCGAACCATATTCTTATGTACATTTACATATGATGCAGATGCATTGGGTGTTGATTCCACGCTTCATCGCGTTGATTATCACACAACCCACCCACAGCCTTGAAGGTACACTGCTGGTGAGTGTCATTATCTTGTAAACCTTGCAAAGCATATTTAAAACTCATTTTTTTTTCCTTTCAATGTGCCACGAAGCCCTCTGTTTATAAGATCTATATGTTTTGGCTTAGTACAAGACAAATGCAAAAACATTATGCTGGAGCAAACGCGTTTTATGTCCTATTTGGCCATCTGCAGGCTGGACGGGATCTTGGATTTATCAGTGCCTTGATGTGCGGATGCTTTTCTCTAGGCAGTTTGGTTCTGTTGGTACTGTTCTTTTCTTTGGCTTCTGTACAATGTTTATCTCGCAAACCTTTTCCCCTTTGATTATACTGAATCCTTGCCTTTTCTCTTTCACCTTTCAGCAGTAGGGGATTGGGCTTGCCAGGATGTTGGTTTGCCGTGGCCGGATTTCAATGGGTAACAGTTCTATATTCTTTTGACACTCCCGGCTTGAGTTCTCGTTTCACCTGATATGTCCAAATATGACCTTCCAGGCACCATATTCTACTTGCTCTTCGACACCTTACTTCAAGTGAAAGCGTATTATACACAGAACACCTTGATCACATCAGACTGGAGAAGCTAAAAGCTGCTTAAGGGTCCGGTCTTCACCTTGGCAGCAGGAAGAGGATATCCAGTTGTTGCTGGCATGAAGTCTCACGTTGACCCTGTCGGCAGCATGAAGCCTCTGAAGCCCCAGCTCTGCTTGCCAAACTGTTACTCGAAGTGGCAATGAAGAGATGGGTTGTACAAATAGAATTACATAATAATTAGGCCAAAGGAAAGCGAGTTGGGTGTTTGGTCTAGTGGTATGATTCTCGCTTCGGGTGCGAGAGGTCCCGAGTTCGATTCTCGGAACACCCCTCTTTTTTAATCCATATGTTCTTCTTATGTTTCTGGCTGGGCTGCATGAAAACGAACCACATTTTACTTATTTAGATAAATGTTTCGGCAAATCTATGCTTTTGCCTATGCGTGTTCTCTTATGTTCTGATCAATCCCCTTCAAAGCTAATAAGGCAGCCCCGTATGCAGCCTCGGTATGTGCCGCCCGGCTCACCGGAACACCGAGCACCCTCTCGCGCATCTTCATCCATTTCTCATTCTTCGATCCACCTCCTGCCGTGAACACTTCCTCGACAGGGGTTGCTCCCATCTCTTGCAACAATCTATACGCCTTCGCCTGCACCAATAGCCAAGTTCAGCTGAAAATTCCAACATCTTCTCAAGGTAACAAATAAACGGAAAGCTCCCAGAAATCCCCGCGTTACCTCAATACGAGCTATCGATTCTAGAATGCCGTGCAAATACTCCACGTCGCTGGCTGGACGAGGATGTAGCCTACTCTCCACAGTACGAAACGGTCATGCATGTATTTACCATTGTTTCGTTGGAGTAAAATCGACCTGATCAATAGTGAAAGATTGGTGAATTAGATACCTAGGCTTCATTTCTGGATCTGCCACAGGAAATCTCTCGCCAATGCCACGAAGCGGGTAATAGTCAAGAGACGAAGCTTCCATGGGATTTATCTGCTCGCTTAGTTCATCTAACTGCTCATCCGTAAATGTTTCTCTGAGGACAGCTCCGCCGGTGTTTGAGGCACCGCCGACCAGCCATTTATCATCAAGACGATGACTATAAACACCGTAGCGTGCATCATCGATTCTCTTGGTGCTTAGCAACTTTATTGCGAGGGTCGACCCGAGAGAGGTTACCTGGTTGAAGAAGACGCCGATATATGATCATTGTTCCGAGCCTCGAACTTAAACCAACAAAGCAGGTTCACTACAGAGTGATGGGAAATCACTCACGGCCTTCCCTGGATGACTCGCCCTTGCAGCCAGGAATGCTGCTATGCTGTCCGTGGTTCCGGTGCAAACCACGCAGTCCTTCGAAAATCCTGCCATTTTAGGTTAGGGTGATGATTAATCTCTCAACGGGGCCGCAAATCGCGCATATGAGTTGGCTGGTGCACAAAGAAGACAGGCATACCAAGTCGCAATGTGATGTCCTGTTTCAATTGCCCGATCGGTGCACCGGGGGCAATCACAGAGGGCAAAGCCCGAGAATATGATTGGGACTTCAACCAGGGTGGATATTCTTCCAGTTCTGGATCATACCCTACCTTCAATGCATTGTTATAATCAGAAACCCCGAGCTTACCGTGCAAAAGCCACAGGAGCCAATCGGCCTGATGCATTAGGACAGCTGAATCTTTGCTCGAGTCGTTTTCGTTCCACCAGGAAACGAGCTTGCATAAGGTGGATGAACCGGAACACACAGTGTGGTTCTCTGGGGCTATGGACTTCACAACAGGCAACGCATCCGGACAACTCTCGTTGTAAAGGTAAGGCCTTCCGAGGGCCTCTCCAGAATTACTGCATAAAAAGTTTTGGAATCTCAGGCCACCCATCAATCGCCCAAGGTAAAACATTGGCCTTTTTCAACTTGGAACAGGGCATCACCCGTCAATGATCATTGTCGTCGCGGAAGTGCCGTCGATGGAGATGGAAGAGATGAGGGGTCTGAATTCGAGCGGGACGTCGTGTAGTAACGTGAAAAGAGTCTCCTTCCAGGAGGAAACCCAATCCATCGTTTCTCCGGTCTTGCTAGACAAAACTAAATTGCATCGTCAGTGGGGAACTAAGCAATGGGTCCTCATCGGCCTTGTCGGCCTAGCTCGGACAAGAAAAGAGAGATGTTAGAGGAGCTTCGTACCGAGTACAGTGTTGGGTAGTCCCTTTTCCCTTGGGAGAGGATCCTCCCTAGCGGGTCGATCAGGGCGTACCTAGCTCCAGATGTCCCGAAATCCATCCCCAGGCACAGCCTTTCGGTTGCTGGTGGATGAATGCTATCCGAAACCATCCCAATCCGACCGCAAGCACCCGGCATCCTTGGCCTCCTCATCCTCCTCTCTGGAGAAGAAGAAGAAGAGGAGAAATAAAAAGAGACAAGGGAGAAACTGAGAGAGTTGGGTTGAGGTGGTAGTGTTGTGACACCATGTTGGATGGGGAGAAGGGAACGATGATGATGAGGAGGAGGAGGAAGGGACGCCACCATTATCTCTTCCTCTTTCAACCGCAATCAGTTTAACTATAGAGGAGGAATAGAATTAGATATATAAAAAAAAAGAGAAGTAGGAAAGAGGCCCAATGGTTCAAAAGAGTAGGGGTGTCTGTCTTGCATGTGCCCTTTTCCTACCTTTTAGCCCACAATCCACCAAGCCCAAGAAAAGCATCAAAACATCCCTCAAATTAATTAATCCCTTTAGCTTTTAGATTCTTTACTCCCCCGACATGTGATTATATTATTTAATTTGATACCCTTGACCTCTGATAAACTTAATGCTCATTCTTTCTTTCTTTCTTCTTCTCATCATCCTCTTTGTTTTTTCTTGAATGAAACATGGGTGGGTGGGGGAGTCGTTGTTGGACTTTTTTCTTTTTTAATTTATGTTGGAGTGACGATGACGAGGATGATGACGGTGACCGCCATCGCCACATTAGGAGAATGAGTGTCGGCAAATTTCAGGAACAGAGAGAGCCACCACACCCTGCCCTGGCTAACGTGCCTGTTGTGTTTTAGTTAACTTAGGAGAGGCATTTCCTGATATCACGTGTCATGAAATCCTCACATCCACTCCTACTACTACTACTAGTAGTTATTGATCCTGCCTGCCCCTGCCTCTGCTTTCATGCCTTTTATTTTTTTTTTTTGGGTTCCCTTACCAGACACCCAAAAACGTAACTTTTCTTAACCAAAATACAAGTCAATGGCTGGGCTGCCACTCTTCCACTCTCCATCTTAAAACCCACTATAGCTACATTTAATAAAAGGGGGGGGAAGGAGAGTTGGCCCATACATACCACACACAGAAAGAGAGATGAGATACAACGCGTGCCCTTCAATTCAAAATTCAAAAAAACCATAAACAAAAACAAAATAAAAAATAAAAATAAAAATATTTGTTGTATGAATTAATCTCTCTCTGTTCCTTCTCCCTCCCCCAACTTCTCCGGGGAAAAATCGCTTTCTCATCATGCCCAAAACAACGCCCCCTGATTGTTGTAATAAGACTCGGGAAAAGAATTGCAATGCAAGCAATGGTTGGAGCTGGAGCTGCACCTGCACCTGCTCTCTCTTCATAGCCATGTGACTCTGACCCTGACCTTTCCCTCCTTCCCACTCTTCTTCTTCTTCTTCCTCATCCTCCTCCTACTTTACTACTACTCCAACTAACCTCCTCCCGTCGCCCAATGGCTTCCTCCTCCCGACCCAGGAGCAGCTCTCCCTTCTCCTACCGCCGCCCTTCCACCCCTTACACCTCCACCACCTCCTCCTCCTCCTCCTCCTCTTCCTCCAATCCCCGTCTCTTCCCTCGCTCCTCCTCCAACTCTTTCCAGGCCTCCTTCCCCTCCCGCTCCATCACTCCCTCTCGTAACACCCCCGATTCCTCCCACTCCGTCTCCCGTGGATATGATCTCCCTGGCGGTCCTGTGCCTTTCCCGCCTCCCGATGAGTTGGTTGCTGAGCAGCTCGATGGGCCTCGCTCGGCCGACAGCATCTCCGTCACAATCCGTTTTAGGCCGTTGAGGTTTTGTTAGATCTAATGGCATCCCGATCAGATCTGTTTGATAATGCGATTGCGATTGACTTCATTGCCTCTTTTTTTTTTTTTTTTTGTAAATTCCCTCCAGTGAGAGGGAGTATCAAAGAGGAGATGAGATTGCGTGGTATGCGGATGGGGATAAACTTGTCCGGCACGAATATAATCCTGCAACTGCATTTGCATTTGGTATCATTTCTCCTCTATTTTATCATATTCGTCTTCAATTACAGTTCTTCCATAGACGTAACTGAAGAGTGGCTAGCCACGGATTTGATTTTCAGTTTAAGTGGTCTTAAATTGGTATTTGGGACAATTTTATTAAGATTATTTAACCCCTTTCCAACATCATCTCATGGCAGATAAAGTTTTCGGACCCCATTCTACATCACAGGAAGTTTATGAAGTCGCCGCAAAGCCAGTTGTGAAGGCAGCGATGGAAGGCGTGAATGGTAAGTTCCTAATCGGCGACTTATTTCTGTTACAATTGGGTTTAGACTGTTGCTTCAATTAATGTGTATATTGAATTTTTCTTCCTGGTGCTATCTTCAGTTGGTATAATCTCTTTTCTTCGCAGGCACTGTTTTTGCATACGGTGTCACAAGTAGTGGGAAGACCCACACAATGCATGTAGGTCATCCCTAAATGTAGTTCACCTGAGGCACATTGGCTGTAGCAGCAAATGTGAATGTTACATTGTCTAAATGTAAGCGCTGCCATGCGTTCTGATTTCTGTAGGGAGATCACAACTGCCCTGGAATTATACCATTGGCGATCAAGGATGTATTCAGCATGATACAAGATGTGAGTGTTTTTCTTTCTTTATCTTACTCTTTTTTTTTTTTTTACATTTTTCGTGCCTTTAGCATAATACGAGATGCTTAACATGTGGTTCGCTGTTTTAGACTCCCGGAAGAGAGTTCTTGTTGCGTGTGTCCTACCTTGAAATATACAACGAGGTGAGTATTGTCGACCGTGCCAATTAGAAGGAAATCTGGATTTCGTTTATTGATCCATCCTGTGCTGCCTTGTTCTAGGTGATAAATGACTTGCTTGATCCGACTGGCCAAAATTTGCGTGTCCGAGAAGATGCACAGGTTGCTTGATGATATTTTCTGTACTTTTAGCATATAATTCCTATCAGTTTTTCGTACTTGTTTCCCTTTCTATTAATGTTCTCATTCCATGTATGTTCAGTTAAAAGTAGTCAATTTCGTGCAAAGTTGTCTGATTAATCATGCCCATTCCATAGGGCACATATGTCGAGGGAATAAAGGAGGAGGTTGTTCTGTCTCCTGGACATGCTCTTTCCTTCATTGCTGCTGGTGAAGGTACCCCAAATTTCCTGGTCTACCTTGATTTAGATGTGGGTAACAGATGGCCACTCGTCTGTAATGTTATTAATTGTTTCTTATTGTCGTATTTTGTGGTGAAATCAGAGCATCGTCACGTCGGATCCAATAACTTCAATCTTCTGAGTAGCAGAAGTCACACAATATTTACCCTGGTATATTCTATTCCTTCGAAATCTTTTGGACTTTCTGATAATATGGTCAGACATGTTGAATGCTTATTAGAGAAAGCGCAATGACGAATGGAGATTCATATAGCCCATCCCATTTAGTGGGATGAATGCTTGGTTATTGTTTTTTTTATACGTTTCTAGGTTTGCTGTCAGTTAAGAGTATTGACAACAGGAGAGGTTAAATTGGGCCTGACTAGGACTAAGATATGTTTATTGTGCTCTTGATGCCAGGACTAAAATTGGGCTCTTGATGTTGTTGTTCAGCATCAAATGTAGAAGGAAACCATACCCAAAAAAAGTTAAAAGAAAAAAAATAAGGACGACTGAATTAAGTGCCCTAGATAATTGTTTTTTCTAGAGATTCTTCTATTTTCACCGTGGAAAGAGGCACCTTTTAAAGATCATGCATGCATGTTAACTCTGATTATGGCTCTTATGTAGGTGCCTCACATCTGGTTGAACTTTAGCAGACTTGATACTTGTACTTTTAGGTTTAGCCCGTCGTTAGTTCACGTAGATTACTGATTGTGTTTGTCCAGCTTGATGCATCCTTAAATGGCGTAGCAATAACTCTTTTACCTGCTTGCTTTACTGATTCCTCTTGCTTTATCTACCAATTGATGCAGATGATTGAGAGCAGTGCCCCTGGTGATGAGTATGATGGAGTAATCTTTTCCCAGCTGGTGCGCTTTTTTCTAAATTTCTACAGCTAACCGCTGAATGCATATGGTTGAGCTTTTCCTGGATATTAACACCTTTATTTTCCTTTTTTTGTTTCCAGAATTTGATTGATTTGGCTGGATCTGAGAGCTCAAAAACCGAAACAACTGGTCTTCGAAGAAAGGAAGGATCTTACATTAACAAAAGCCTTCTCACACTTGGCACAGTAGGTTCTTGTGTATTCTCCAAGTTGATAGTGCCATAGTCTCCTATATAAAATGTATTTCTATAAAAAAAAAAGAAGAAATTTTCCCGGGTTCTAAGCACCCAAAAGACTGAAAAATACTGAGAAATCTGTATGCTGCACACTGGCATAATTTCTCGTATTACGAAGATCTGTCATAATTCCTCTTAACTTTGATGTTATCTAAGTAGTCATTGTAATGATGTTCATTTTATATTCTTCATGAGAACTTGCATAGGTAATTGGAAAGTTAAGTGAAGGGAAAGCCTCTCACGTTCCTTACAGAGATTCAAAGCTCACAAGACTTTTGCAGTCTTCACTCAGTGGACATGGCCATGTTTCGGTGAGTTCTAACTGCATACTTCCTGATTGAAGGATTTTTGTTGCATTTGTTCATCCGATATCTTGTGTAGATATGCCTACTCTTTGATTACTTTTGCATTATAATCCACGATCTCCATTTATTGGGGGGTGGATCCTTGTGGAATTAATCCCCAGTACCTGCTGATCTCCCGATACTTGTTACAGCTCATTTGCACAGTGACTCCCGCATCAAGTAACATGGAGGAAACCCATAATACATTAAAGTTTGCTAGTAGAGCCAAACGGGTAGAAATTTTTGCCTCTCGAAACAAGGTTTGTGTAAAAGCATTTACATCAATGGTAAAATGGATGTTCCTTTCGGTGTCTCGTGATCTACTCCTTAGAGATCCAACTTTTGTCTCTCTTGTATCTTGCAGATTATTGATGAAAAATCTTTGATTAAGAAGTACCAAAAAGAAATTACAAACTTAAAACAAGAGCTCGATCAGTTGCGAAGCGGCATGGTTGTAGGTGTCAGCCATGAGGAGATATTGAACTTAAGGCAACAGGTTATTTTCTTTTAAGGCTGTTAGATTATATCACTTTGGGGTCCATCTTGATTATGATGACTATGACAACTCTCTTACCCTTGTAGTTGGAAGAAGGTCAAGTGAAAATGCAGACAAGATTAGAAGAGGAGGAAGAAGCCAAGGCTGCTCTATTGAGCCGTATTCAGAGACTTACGAAACTCATTCTCGTTTCTTCAAAAAATGCAATGCCTGGTGGTCTAGCTGATATTCCTAATCATCAGAGGAGTCATTCTACCGGTGAAGATGAGGTATTTCTTGTTAAGCCGTGCTATAAGAAATAAGTGTTATGATCATTGGCTATGTTTTCTTCTCAAATGTGAAGTCTTAAATCACCAATTAATTTACATGAACATCGGGGATCCCTTTTTCTTGGTTGAAACAGCTAAGCTATCCATGTTGTCGATGTACAGATTGTGTACTTTGCTCATCAATATTGTGGCATAGTGTAATCGTCTTCTCCTTGCCGAGGAATCTCGTCAAATCTTCTGTTTATGTTACGGTCCGTGCTACTCGGACTTTATTATCAACCTGACATTCAATCATTCTCTTTCCCGTCTTCCATGTCTCTTTCAGCCTTCAGATTTGTTGAGGGATTCATTGCTTGTCGACGGTGGGAACCAGAAAGATTCTCCAACTTCAGACTCGGTCAACACTGCTGATTCATTTAATGAATCCAAACATAAGAGATCATCCAGCAAGAGGAGCGATGAGCTTTCACCTTCTGCTGGTATCATCAGCGAATCAACACAAGCCTGGTGAACTTATCTGCGGAACGAAATTACCTGGGGTATGCTCCATAGTCTAATGTCTGAGAGTGTTAAAACTATTTTTGGGTCGAGTTATCGTCATATACCCAGTTATTATCAAACCTATACAAATGACTGGTATGTCCCACAGGATGGCATTTCTGCATCTGATCAAATGGATCTTCTAGTTGAGCAAGTAAAGATGCTTGCAGGCGAGATTGCATTTGGTACGAGCACAATGAAACGGCTGATTGAGCAGTCAGTCAATGACCCCGAAGGCTCGAAAGTTCAGGTATATTTCATATTTCATCAAATCATAAGTCTTTTACTATTATACCAGTAGAAATTTCAGGTTGTTTCCCTCTCTGAATTATTATTTCTACTGTACGGTACTTAATTCTCTGGCATCTCACCACAAATCCGCTTTATCATTTTGCTATCATTATACGTCTGCTATAATTCCGAAAAACCTCTTGATATCAAAATTTCATGCAGATCCAGAACTTAGAACGTGAACTTCAGGAGAAGAGGAGGCAAATGAGAATGTTAGAACAGCGCCTTAGCGAGACTGGCGAAGCTTCTGTTGCTAACGCATCAATAGTTGAAATGCAGCAAGTAACTACCCTGCCCTTCCTGCCTCTCTCGAATTGATTTCTTATTATGGTGTTTCTCTTGACAATTGGGTGTTGAAGATCTTCCTTTATGTACTAATCAGACAGTCACAAGATTAATGGCAAAGTGCAACGAGAAAAGTTTTGAGTTGGAGGTGAGTGGGACGTTGTTCTGCACTATTTTTTATTTGAATTAGGAGACACGTGACTTTCTTAAACATAACCGATATTGTAAGTTAATAATTGACCTTCATGACTTGTCCTTAAATTGTTCTATTAGTTTTGAGCCTACAATTAACAATTGTTAATGGAAAATATCTGCTGTTACAGATAAAGTCGGCAGATAACCGGATCCTGCAGGAGCAACTACAGACTAAGGTGGCATCATTATCCATGCATTTTTGTACTTCGTTTTATTTGTCCAATTGCGAGGTGGTTTGCTTTAGTATGGTGTGTTTTATCGGCCATCATCCCTCCTTTTTGTCCTGAAATATTGGTTTTGATGCAGTGTTCAGAGAACAAGGAACTGGTTGAGAAAGTTAATGAGTTGGAGCGGCAATTAGCTTCAGCCAACAGCGATAGAACAGCAGTGCCTTGTGAACACAATGGACTGGGCGATTACGCCAAGGAGCTGGAAGAGAAAATTAAAATTCAGGTGGTTGTGGTCTTTTATCTGCTTGTTTGTGAACCAAACTGCCGATGCGATATGGTTAACCAGTCATAGAGAGCTGAAGTTGTATCTCCATGCCCAGGAAAATACTGGGAAACCATATCTCAAATTGCAAGTCTGATCTTTGTCGTTTCTCTCAGAGCCTGACACCAGGGAGGCTGATGTAATTTTGCTTTCTTACTATAAATGCAGGAGATTGAAAATATGAAGTTAAAGCGTGAACACAGTGCAGCTCTCTGATGAAAATAGTGGTCTTCGTGTACAATGCCGGAAACTGTCAGAGGAGGCATCTTATGCGAAAGAACTTGCATCTGCTGCAGCTGTTGAGTTGAAAAACTTGGCTGCAGAAGTTACAAGGCTTTCTTTGCAGAACTCGAAGCTAGAAAAGGAACTCCATGGTCCTCGAGAGATTGCACACTCAAGGGCTAACGGTTTCAATCGCAAGTTCAATGATAGTGTTAAGGGAGGCAGAAGAGGCCGTCTATCTGGACGTGTCAACGATGTGACTAGGGGTTCCAAGTGATGATTTTGATGCATTGAATCTTGATCCAGATGACCTAAAAATAGAACTTCAGGCAAGGAAACAGCGAGAGGAAGCTCTTGAAACTGCATTGGCTGAGAAGGATTTCCTGGAAGATGAGTACAGGAAAAAGGTGGAAGAGGCCAAGATGAGGGAGCAAGCTCTAGAAAATGATTTGGCCAACATGTGGGTCCTCGTCGCAAAACTGAAGAAAGATGGTGGTGGTTTACCGGAACTGAACCCTGACAAGAAATGTGATGAGCTAATCAATGGAACTGGCTTAATGTCTAGCGAGGTTGATTTCAAGGATGTCCTTAGGGAAAGGCAAATATCTGATGTCCCAAAATCAGCTGAAGAGCCT
This sequence comes from Melastoma candidum, assembly GCA_023653495.1. NCBI lineage: Eukaryota > Viridiplantae > Streptophyta > Magnoliopsida > Myrtales > Melastomataceae > Melastoma > Melastoma candidum. The sequence goes on along the minus strand of CM042883.1, from coordinate 23,563,547 downwards.
AATAAAGAACCCCTTGTTGTTCGATTGAAGGTATAATGTTATATGACACCCTTTTCTCTGGAATGATGCTTCTTACACTGGTGGGTTAAAACAGTGCATTTGCCATCAAAGGAATTATTCCTTCAATTCATTTTGTGTGTTTGGGGGGGGGGGGGGGGAGTCATCAAGCTTGATGAGTGAGGCTGTTTGGTGTTTCCCTTCAGGCTCAAATGAAGGAAATGAAGGAAAAAGAGCTCAAATCTATGGGAAATGGAAATGGAATTTCTCATGTATGTAAAGTTTGTTTTGAATCGCCCACTGCAGCAATCTTGCTGCCCTGTCGCCATTTTTGTTGTAAGTCATTTGCAATATCCCTTTTCAATTGACCAATACGTGATTGTTCACATCCGTTACTGATCAGGTTGTCTTGCTTGTAGTGTGTAAATCCTGCTCTCTTGCTTGTTCGGAGTGTCCTATATGCCGTACAAAGATCGGGGATAGGCTTTTCGCTTTTGCTTCATAAACCGGGAGTCCTTTGCCTGCTGGAGGTATGGAAATTATTCTTTTCTTTGGCATCCTTTAGATATCTTCTTTACTACCAAAAAAAAAAAAGAAGTATGGCTATCGACTTTTGGAAGGTCAGTGTACTCCTCCGAATGTATGTGCGGAAACGGTCTTTGCTTGATGATGGAAGTTGAAGAGAAGTAGCTCTCATTTGTCTATCTAACCGTTGGCGGATGGCTTTACGGATTGATTGTCGTTCGTGCTGTCTAGCTGAATGGACATGCTAGTGTTCTACCGGCCTAAGTTTTAGCACTAATACATATTCATGCTGGGCTTTGATTCATCAGTCCTTATTTGTCCTTAAATGTGCAGGGCTCGTCATTTCCGGGAAACCGTTATTCCCTCCCATGCCATTTATCATGCATTCATTTTGTTAGTTCCTCTCCTCTACTTCGACCGTTGTGTTGTACCTCTACCCAATGGAAGCTTCCCCATGAGAAATGTATGATAATCGAGGGGGAAGTTACAAAAAATGGACAAGTATACGGGGAAGATTACTCTGTGGGGTGCAGGAATCACAGCTAGCTCTCTGTACCTGAGGTTGGGTGAAGTTCAGGTGGAACAGTGGATTACCACTTGATTGCTATCAGAAATGCCCAGAAAGAATCATATTCATGAAGTAGAAACTTAATGCTCCTCCTCCATGGCTGGACCACCAACGTGATATTCACCATGGGCCAAAGTCTGTATACGGACGGCATGGACATTGACGCCCAGGAATGGATGTCATCCATTTTACCCCCAGGAAACTATTATTGATCTGCCAATTTGTGTGGTCTTGTTGTGAACCAGCTTCAGATATTTCGGGACATGGGTCAGACAGTTAATGCGCGCGCATCCCCATCACTAGTCGGGGGAAGATGTTAGTTAGGATGGACTCTTGTCCGCCATTAGTATTCGGACACGAGAAAATCTCCTATTCAATTCATTCAATCCCCTAAAAAAAAACCGAATCCGAAACCCCCACCCAGATGACATTTGGGAATTTTGAACACTCAGATGTTTGACAGCCTCCACAACACAAATGTTCGCCGCCCTCACTTCCCCTTCCATCTAAAGACCTTTTGGCGCGGTAAGCTTGTGCTTCAGACCTTACAGTAACCATTAAGTTGCTGCGGATGTGGATCTAGGAAGTCGTCCACACGCCATCCTGGCAATGTCTTGGTGAAATACTCCGATATACTACTCGTGGCATTTCCGTGATTGTCATGGAAAGCCATCGGCCCAGAGGCAGATTCCGAATATCCTGATGATGTTTGGATCTCCGTCTTCACCGGCGACTGAGATGGCCAGGTCACCCTTTGATCATGCTGGCCTATGGTCGGGTCTGCGTCTCCGAGCCCGTAAGACGACGGTGATGCCTGGTATAGAGATGCGGACAGGGAAATCTTAACTCCCGTGAGAAGGAACCTGTCGTGCCTCCGCGTATATTCGTTCACGGTGTGAATATGGAGATCGCATCCTCTGCAGAGTATGGCCCTGTCCTCTCTGCAGAAGAACAAGGCGTGACTCTCCTGCAAAATGGGAGGAAGATGGACGGTCTTTTCAACCAACCCGCCGAAACGAATGAATCATCCAGAATAACCAACCCGGAAATCACCTGGCAAACATCGCAAAGAGGGGACTCCTGTCTCGTAAAGCGAGACAGGGCATGGCGCTTGTGCTGGCTGGCTAGCTTATTCGCACCATGCACTCGGCGGTCGCATCCGTTGCACAAAGCGGCCTCGTCCGCTGAGCAGAACACGGAGGTCTCCCTGTGGCCACAGACATCACACATGATTTTCATGTCTGACTTTTAGATAATTTGTGGGTTGATCTGTCCGTGGTTGTTGGTATGATGAATATATATATAGAAGGGGAGGGGGTGGGGGTCATGGGAAGGAGGAGGTGGCATTTTAACTTTACATCCATTTCCACACGCACCGACGTGGGGTGTTAGTTCGTAATCGTAGGTATGCACCGCCCCCCAACCCCGCCTCAAAACAAAAAGACCCTACTGGTCAGAGAAAAACATATATAATTTACAAAGGAAAAAGGGAACGCGATCCATCGGAAAATGACCCCTGTTTTCTCTTCATTCGAAGACATTATAAAAGGACAAAATATGTCAGTAAATTAACTTTACGTTTGACGTATCTTTAAGAATTTTTAAATTTGACCTTATTTCGATTTTACTTTTAGATTTGGCCTTATTCTAACAACGTCTACAATTTTGCTGTTAGAACTTTATATTATCTGACGTGTTTTTAAACTTTTTTTTTATTTTTCCTACGTGGACAAAGTAACGAAATAAATCAAGAATCCACCGAGCACCTGTCAACCCATTGACTTCCCTTGACCGACAAGCTCATAGGGAGGAAACCCAGCTCCATCCGACCCGTTCCTCTCCCTCGCCAACCCAACCCCAAAGTCCACCGGTTCCTCTCCCTCGCCAGCCCAACCCCAAAATCGACCCCTTTTCTACGACATCTCAGCACGGGATTCCTCCACCAAACCTCCCGGAGAAAAACACGCTCCTCGCCAAACAAGAAGGAAGGGCGTCGTCGTGGAACAAACCCCTGGGAACAAATGCCAGTTTCGACTGCTCCCCGGGGTTGATTTGGATCCTAAGGCTCAAACTTTGTCCTTGCATTGCCGAAAATGGAAACTGGGAACTCCCCGGGGATGATTCGGATCCTAAAGCTCAAACCTTGTCCTTGTATCGGATGCGCTTGCAAATTGCAGCTTCCAACTCTCGATTCTGTCGATGCCTGGGAGGCAGTTACTTGTGTGGAGGGGACCAGCCAAACAATCAGCACAAAAAGGTCACTTTTTTGGAGTTGGGTGGTCGATTCTATCTCTCATGTGTCATGGTTGGGTGGCGCCGGCAGACTTGGAGCTCCGGTGGAAGAGGTGCTTGAAGTACCTGGAGCCGGCGGAGGCTGGGGTTTGGATGGGGGTGATGGAGGGGACGAAGGGGGAGGAGTAGATGACATATAGATTTCCACGTAAGAAAAGTAAAAAGACAAATATTAATTTATAAAAAATACGTCGGATAATCGAAACAGAAAAATTACAGACGTCGTTATGATAAGGCCAAATCCAAAAGTAAAATCGAAATAAGGTCAAATTTAAGACTTTTTAAATGATATACAAAAACGTAAAATTAGCCTATTAATCGTGTCCAATATTGATAATATGCCTAAAAAATAAATGAAGAAAGAACTAGAAGAGATTTGTACACACTCGAGCAGCAGCAGCAGCGTGGTCTGAACCAGATAAACAGGCTGTCAATTTCCATCGCCCTCGACTTTGACATGGCGAAATGAATTAATTGGGGGGCAGAAAATGTGTCCCACATATGCCAATGCCCGCGTGTTGTAAAATTGGGATTAATATTTAATACCCCGTCGTCCCTTTTTATTTTTGGATCCAAGTAAACGACAACCTCCTACTTTATGACTTTTTTTCTATTTTTTTTGGATATATTATTTATTGATGAATGAATGGGTTTCGGGATGGAAATTAATTCAAAGGTCAACCACCCCCCCCAAAAAAAAAATCCATGGCTTCCCACATGGTGGAGGTGGTGAGTGAACAAGAAAACTTAAAAAAAGGCGTCCTCAAAAATGCCACGTGCACGAATTAAAAAACTAGTTGGGTATAAGGCCCAGCCCATTCATCTATCAGGCTTTGAGCCCAAGTGAGCCGTCCAGCAGAATCCCCCCCCCTCCTCCCTCCTTTTTTATTGGTGGGAGCTGTCCCTCCCCACCAGAGTTAACTTCCCTCCGACCTCGTGCCGGTGGCGTCCGTCCAGACATCCCTGGGTTTATATACTCGTGTGTGGTGTTTTCATCCCCCCCCCCCCCCCCTGGTAGATTTGTCCACAATATCTTGTTCATATGACCACCCTGCATCTCATTGTTTTGTAATTGCTAGTTTTATGTCGCTGTTGTTGTTTATAAACTCTGTTTACTAGATTTATTCTCTCTCCACGACTTGGATACTTGTGGTTCACGGGGGGAGGAAGCAAAGACAAAGTTACATGCTTTGGGGGGAGGACCCATGATGGGATGGGTGTTGGCTGGCTTGACTGAATGCTTAGCAGCAGCATGTTTATATCGTTCTGATGTGTGAAAAGAGTGTCTCGTCTGGGCGGGTTGTCACGGAGTTGACGACTCTTCTCCCCTGCTTTTCTTCCACATTACTTAATCTTCTCCTTTTGATCTCAACCCCACACGAAGCTTCTTCTTCCCTGCGGGGGGCATGAGTAAGTCTGTTGGGCCTCACATAATCAGAGGAACCTATGTTTTTCAATGATTGATCATAATGTTTGGCATGGTGCTGCCTGCCAAAAGCTTGTTTTCTTTTTCAAGTGATGTGAAGCCTTAAATCGGTGGAGGTTATGATAACTCCCCCCCCCCCCCCCCCCTTTTTCTTTTTCTGGGATGATAAAGTTCAGATGTGGACAAATGGGAGCCCCTCTTAAGCATTACACTTCTAGTGATCCTGACTGTCTCTCTTCCCAAACTGCAGAACCTCAAAGAGTCACATACCAAATGAAATGGATTGTTGACGGGCAACCGTGTTTACTGTTCTTGTAACTCTAATGTGATCAGATAACCTCTGCCTAAAAGCAAAATACCGGCAAGACCGATCCATTGTATTGTTTTTTGTCTTTATCGAGAGGAAGCACACACCATCCAAAAAGCAATCCCAATTAACCCCAAAAGATTCTGAACGATTGGGCAGGAGCACTGGTGACTTTTTTTTTTTTTTTGCAGTAGTTGGACAGTGGGGGTGTGGATGAGAAGAACTTCAAGAAGTGGGCTTGTCACATCATTGCAAAAAGAATAGTATCTAATCGGAAAAACAAAACCCCAGAGCCATACAAGGGAGAAGGGGACTGACTTTCTGGAGAAAGCAAAAAAAACCCAGGAAAAGAGTAACGTTCACCGCTTACTGTCCAACTCCTCCCCCAAGGGACTTTTTTTTTTTTAATTCCACAGAGGACTGTTCAATAATTACCCTACCGAGAGAGCTCTGCCAGACGTCCGTCGTCCGTCCCTTCTGTTCTTTTCACCCCTTATGATTGACATCAAGACAGATAGAGAGGTGCATATTTCTTCAATCTCCACACGCATTCCTGGCAATTTGAGAGTCTATGATTTCGGCTCCTTTTGTTTATTGTTTTCTAGCCGTAATTAGCAGAAAAACATAACTAAAAAGCCAAAAGGTCCTACACACCACTAACAATTCAGGTACGGAATCCACCACAGTTTGAAAAAAAAAAAACAAACAAACGATGGAGAAGCACCAAACCAAACGATTTGGTGTTTATGTGGACAACATTGATAATTAAAAGTTATAAGAATGGAACAAAAAGTGTATAGCCATCCATCCCCTCTATCCCCTAGATCCCAACCAATACAATACAATACAATAATGGACTTACCATAACAAGTAATAAGTTATTCCAACTCCCTGAAGCCCCCCAAGTTCTTCCCCCACTCCCCTCCCCCCTTTTTATCAATCATGGTAATTGTATTCCCGAGTGATGAATAGAAGTGAGAGTTAGGAGGAGGAGGAGGAGGAGGAGGGTGATGATGAGAACGGGAGGAGAAAGACATGGGAGTTCGAGCTCGGGGAGCAGGTGTCAAGACTGTGGGAACCAAGCAAAGAAGGACTGCAGGTACATGAGGTGCAGGACCTGCTGTAATGGCAAGGAGTTTCAGTGCCAGACCCACGTCAAAAGCACCTGGATCCCTGCCCACAGGAGGCGTCAGAGGATGATGCATCAGCAGCAACAACACCAGCAGCTCCTTCACCTTCCCCTTCCCCTTCCTCTTCCTACCTTCCCTACCCCTGCTCAACAAAACCCTAAAAGGCTCAGGGACAGCACCAGCACCAACCCCCCACGGACATTACTATTCCCTGGTTAATAATAATAATAATAATTAAAAACATGCCCGATGTTGTTATCATCATTTCCAGGAGAGATGACGCTGGTTTTTTCTCTCTCCCTTTTTTTTTTTTTTTTTTTTAATTTTCCCAGGGGATTTGCCTCCGGAGATCAGCTCTCATGCTACTTTCAAGTGCGTGAGGGTGACCTCCATGGAAGACCAAGGGGGAGAGGGAGATGAGCCGGTGTATGCGTACCAGACGAGCGTGAGCATCGGCGGGCACGTGTTCAAGGGAATCCTCTACGACCAAGGTCCCAACCACGAAGCCCGGACCGAAGGATCCTTCCATCACCACGAGTCGGCTACAGCGGGAGAAAACACGTCTCCCCGAGGCGACATCCTCCCTCAAGAGATCGCTACCACGAGTGCCGTCACTGCAGCAGCTGGTTCAAATCAAGCACCGCCGGCGGAACACATGTATATTTGCCCCTACCCTTTTACTTTCGCATCTCCCATAATTCATCATGGTTCCCACATTTTCCCTCCTCCGAAATCCTAACTTCCCTTCGTCCTCTTCTCTGCTTTTCTTCCCCCCTCTTCTTTTTAGAAGAAGGGAACACGGAATAAGGAAAATACTGATTTACATTAGAACCGCAAGTGGACGAGCTCTCTCCTTGCGGCATACGAATGTCCAGTCCTCCTAGACATATATCCTAAAATAATGCAAGCACCGGTGATTTTACTATAAAGGACTTATATAACACTCTGAGCACAGCTATGTTATTAGTATAGTTGGTATCAATTAGGGCCAGCAGTAATAGTGTGTCTACCCTTGAGGTGTGGAGCAGGTAAGAACTTCAGTTTTGTCTTTGCTTTTGTTGGTGTAAATAGGTCGTAGAGATGATGATGGTGATCCCATCATGTTTCCGTCTTGTTTGTATGAGCGTGTTGTGGATTTATTATTTATTGCAAGTGCATAATATATCGCTCGGAGAAGGGTGTGACACAAATTCAACCCTTTTTCTGACCTCTTTTTCATTTTTCCTCCATGAAATCCGCGACCTTGCCTGCTGCTGGTGAAGTGAATATTATTAGTAGTTAGTACCAGGGTGGGTGGGTGGGTCTAATCATAAAATGATGGTCTCTCCAGTAAGTCTGTTATCTATATTACATATAACTTATTTATGCCACTAGTAAATGTTAAGCTTAACTATATATTGTCTCGTATTAAACAAAAAGGGGGATTATCTCTCTCTAATTGTGGTGGGGTAAATTATTCAAGTCCCTCGGAACTTGTCCCTCTCGAGATTCGAGACCTAAGAAGAAAGAGGATGCTTTTGCCGTGTGAATTGCCCCAGATGCTTTCTTCGTTACTGTTCCTCCTAATATTTTGATGGTTTTATTATTGGACATCAGTACGAGGGAATTTTTTTTTTTAAATTTATGCTTTATAATCAATAACCCGTACAACGAGTTTATAGTTTCTAAACATATCTCCGAACATGTCTTATTTAGAAAATCGTATTTTAAAATTACGTATCTTAAATTGTGTTTTAAAACTACGTTCGTGTTTAAAAGAGCGAAAATGTTATCGACTCTAAAATAGAAATTTTGAAACTTACTTAATGTCATCATGAATAAAATATTTTACCAAGTAACATTAATAATGAACATAGCTATCTGAATAGTAAAAACATAACTATGCGTGGTTAACGAAATCCTTATATTTTAATAGCATGGGATGAGATATCTTGGCTTATTTTAAAAAACACGTGCATCCCCACGTTCTAGAGAAAGTGCATGTCCATCATCATATTGGAGAATCATTGAATCAATATATAAATGTATTGACGTCGTTTAGTAAGTTGGAGGCGTCCATCCTCCCTTGGGGAATATATGTATGTAACATCACCAACCCCCCCCGGCGCCCTCTTTTCTTGTACCATTAAAGTTGGGGGGGGGGGGGTAGCTAGCAAAGCAAGCAATAATCAGATTATTGTAATGCAACAAGGAAGAAAATAGGCAGACATCAGCCTGGTGGGCATCTCTCCTTTTCTTTTGATGACGACGGCGACGGCGACGTAGAAGAGAAAGAAAAAAGAGAAAAGGCTACTTATCAAACAAAAGAGAAGTAAGGGAAAAAGGAGAAAGCTATCGTCTTAACAATTGTTCATGCATCGGGAGGATGCCCTTGGTTTTGGAAGATGAAGAAGTTAAAAATGTAAAAATAAAGACATCATGGAAGAAGAATATATACCTTTCGCGTGCTGATCTGGATGTGTTCTTCCTTCTAGTGGTGAAATAACACAAGCTTGGACCCGTATACTTTATGTTGTTCCGGTCCGGTTGCATTATTAGGAACAATGAATGACCTCTCAAGCCGGCCTGGCCTCCAAATAATAGAGATAGAATGAATTATCTATCAGGGCCCCCTCCTTATGTATTGGGCCTGGCTGTGCTGGGGAAGGAGTCGGCGCCGCGTTGGGGAGGATCCAAATCCAAGGCCAACTGTAAGGGCAATAAATTTCAGATTAGTCATCGGGTGTTCAGATCAGATCAGAACACTACACTGTAAGGGTTGTTTAATAAGGGACATGGGCCTTCACGCAGAGTCAAAAAGTCGAATGGAAGAGGAGTTTTTAACTTTTTGTGAATGTGAACCTTCAGACATGAGGCACGTCGGAGGGCGACTTTTAAATGCATGCATGCATGTGACTTTGACTGGCAAAGTCGATGGAGATAGATGGAGAAGCTGGGAATCATCCAATACATAATCAATTTACTTAACGGATTGTCATCGGGAATGCCGTTTAACTTACTTTTTTAAATAAGACAATAACACAGAAATCACGACCCCCAGGCTTTCCACATTACAATTTCGTAAGTTACAGCCGGATCGCCTATGTTTTTGTAATAAACTAAAACTCAGCCGGCATGGCCCCCCCCCCCCCCCCCCCCAAAAAAAAAAACATTATTAACTCAATTTCATTTAATATGATTTTTATTCAGAAATCGGGACAATCCCCCCCTTCCCTCCCTTGGGCTAAATGGTATAAATGCAGTCAAGTCTTTCACATGGCCGACCACCGTAGACTTTTCCTCCTTGTCTCTCTGTTTCTCTTGAATTCCTGGGGATCACCCCCTCCCCCCTCCCCTTACGATGCCCAATCCTCCTCCTCCTCGTCCATCCTTGGTTGTCGCTGCCGCCGTGGTAGCCCTACTGCTCGCGGCTACCCTCTGCCATGGAGGCAAGACCAGTCTGTTCGTTAGGAAGGTGGAGAAGACCATTGATATGCCCCTGGACGCCGACGTCTTCGCGGTTCCTCCTGGATACAATGCCCCTCAGCAGGTTCCTTGGCACTCTTCTTGTTAATATATAACTAATATCATTTGATTACGAACCTGGGGAGGAGTCTGTCTGTTCATCCTCCGTGCTTCTGGTTTATTCTTTGTTGATTTGGGTCTCGTTGTGCATGTTTGTGGATGGGTGGGATTGGCTTGTAGGTTCACATAACGCAAGGGGATCTCCTGGGGGAAGCCTTGATCGTGTCGTGGGTTACTGTGGACGAGCCCGGGTCCAGCAAAGTGATCTACTGGAAGGAAAACAGCAGCCAAAAGAAAACGGCACAGGGGAAGGCCTCCACTTACTCTTACTTCAACTACACCTCGGGTCACATCCACCACACCACCATCCGCAACTTAGAGGTACGTCATGTATTCCGACCCGGAACTGGATTTATCCCACCCTTTTTGTTTCTGCTAAAACATCCGTTTTTCGCGGCTCTGTGTTCTGTTCTCGTGGGCGATGCAGCACGGCACCAAGTACTACTATGAGGTTGGGATTGGACACACGGTCAGGCAGTTTTGGTTTGTCGCCCCTCCTGAAGTTGGTCCTGATGTTCCCTACACTTTCGGTCTCATTGGTAATGATTTATGCATACTGCCATCGTTGTTTCTTATGATCCGGGAGAATGATTTCTGGCTTTTGGGTTGCATGACTGGTTGGCCTGCTGTTAAAGCTTCATGAGTCGGGCTTTCTGTTTTGCAGGGGACCTCGGACAGAGTTACGACTCTAACAGAACACTCGCCCATTATGAGATGAATCCTCAGAAGGGACAGACGGTTCTCTTCGTCGGTGACCTGTCGTACGCTGATAACTATCCCAACCATGATAACAACCGTTGGGATACATGGGGGAGGTTTGTTGAGAGGAGCACAGCCTATCAGCCCTGGATTTGGACTGCCGGAAACCATGAACTTGATTTTGATCCCGAGATCGTCAGTCCTCTCATTATATTTCTTGCTGGAATCGGTCTTCTTTCTTCATCCCATATTTGTGGCTTGAAGTAGGTTTCCTATGGATTTGCACTTAAAATTTTTTTGGCCGCAGGGCGAGACCAAGCCTTTCAAGCCCTTTACCCACAGATACCGAACTCCTTTCAAGGCGTCGAACAGTACTGCTCCTCTTTGGTACTCCATCAAGAGAGGGCCTGCCCATATCATCGTTCTGTCCTCTTACTCTGCATATGGTATGCTTCACTTCCGATGTATGCTCGAAAAAGTATGGTCGGCCTCATAACTTGGCAGCCCCGACTTTTTTTTTACAGGTAAATACACACCCCAGTACAAATGGTTGGAAGCAGAATTCCCCAAGGTGAACAGGGCAGAGACCCCCTGGCTCATCGTCATGATGCATTCCCCGTGGTACAACAGTTACAACTACCACTACATGGAAGGAGAATCCATGAGAGTGATGTATGAGACATGGTTTGTGCAAAACAAGGTCGATGTAGTGTTTGCAGGACACGTCCATGCCTATGAGCGATCTGTATGTTCTCGCTAATCCATTCTTTTTTTCCTAGGGATGCGACTTCTCGCTCTGCTCACAGTCTGAATAACGAGCGATGACAATGATTGTCTTATGCAGGAGCGTGTGTCTAATATAGCATACAACGTCGTTAACGGGATGTGCACCCCGGAGATTGATCAGTCCGCCCCTGTGTACATTACAATAGGGGATGGAGGAAATCTCGAAGGATTGGCGACCAAGTAAGAAACGGAACGCGACTCATATGCTCGCTCTATTTTTCTCTGTATATGTCATGGAGGTTTAACATATGCCGACTTGGTTCTCATAACAATTCTCTAGCATGACCAAGCCACAGCCTAAATACTCAGCCTACCGGGAAGCCAGCTTCGGGCACGCGATCTTCGACATCAAGAACAGGACTCATGCTTACTACAGCTGGCACCGGAACCAGGACGGGTATGCCGTGGAAGCCGATCGCCACTGGTTTTACAACAGATACTATAATGCGGCCGAAGAACCGAGCATCGTCTAAAATTCCCATGGAGCATAAACTCCATATACAACCTTCGTTTCTCTAGCGATATGTAGACAGGATGCCTCTTCTCTTTTTATATAATGATTGTCTCAGATTCCTAATGACTTATTAATGCGTACAAATCGGAGTCGGTTCTGAGATTGAGACAGATGGGCAAATAATCAAATATTAGATCAGTCGGCTGTTAACAGTACTTAAAAAATCAATTCAAATCTAGAGAAAATCTCTCAAATATCTCTCTGGATTCTGGGGCATATTCCAATTCTAAATGAGTATGAATAATCGCTGCAAGTAGCGATCAAGAGTATTGAGCAGCATGGCATGGAGGCATGTGTCCTGTTTGTCGTCCCTTCTCTTCTTCGCTACCCTTCTTGCGGCGTTTGTCGAGCTCTGCAACGCTGGAAAGACGAGTACTTTCATCAGGAAGAAGTACCCCAGCACTGATTTGCCATTTGACGCTGATGTTTTTGCGGAACCTCCAGGCCACAATGCCCCTCAGCAGGTCGGTCGTTGCTTTTTCAGTTAATTTGCAATGACTACTGCACGATCATTGGACAGAACATATGACGAGAAGGAAGAGCGGGTTTATATGTTTGCAGGTTCATATTACACAAGGCAACCATGACGGAAGAGCGATGATTGTGTCTTGGGTATATCCTTTCAAAGGCGGCTCAAAGAGAGTACACTATCATAACGAGAAGACTGGCGAGAAGAAGCACGCCAATGCCATAGTCGTGAAGTACAAGTGGTACAACTACACTTCCGGATACATCCACCACTGCACTATAAAAAATCTTGAGGTGACCGATGTTATTATTATGTTCACGATTAATCACGTGCAAATTCCAGAAAACTGCTAAAAGTTGGACTTGATTGTTTACCTGTGTTGATCCATGGATATGGCAGTATGATACCAAATACTACTACACCATCGGTGGTGGAGACACACGTCGGACATTCTCATTTGTGACGCCACCTGAACCTGGTCCTGACGTGCCATACACTTTTGGTTTAATTGGTACGTCCAATGTAAAAAAACTCTTGGTTTTGGCTGTGCTTCGACCTTGATGTTTACCGCATGATGCAGGGGATCTTGGTCAGACTGTAGACTCGAACCGCACCCTGACTCATTACGAGCACAATCCATACAAAGGGAAGGCTGTACTAATGATTGGGGACCTGTCCTATGCTGATGACCATCCGTATCACAACAACGAGAGGTGGGACTCATGGGGCAGGTTTGTCGAGAGGAGCGTTGCCTATCAGCCTTGGATATGGGTTGCAGGCAATCACGAGATCGATTTTGCTCCAGAACTTGTAAGGCCTTTTTACCTAGTGCGATTAAAATAGTGAAGTCTATGAAAACCAGCTAGAAATCATCGTGATCTCTGCAGGGAGAGAACGAGCCGTTTGTGCCTTATTTGCACAGGTACCACGTCCCTTTCGAGGATTCTGGAAGTACCAGCCCGCTATGGTACTCAATCAAGCGGGCATCTGCTTATATAATTGTGTTATCTTCTTACTCGGCTTGTGGTAAGGCCTCAGTTTTGCACCCGCGAAACAAATCTTATGAAAACCAATAATTGATTTCACATTACCTTTTATTTCCATTTGTTTTCAGCTAAGTACACTCCTCAGTATGACTGGCTCCAACAAGAATTGCCAAAAGTCAACAGGACCGAGACGCCGTGGTTGATCGTTCTCGTGCATTCTCCATGGTACAACAGTTACAACTACCATTACATGGAAGGAGAATCCATGAGGGTTGTTTTCGAGCAGTGGATGGTTCAGTATAAGGTCGACCTCGTCCTTGCTGGACATGTTCACGCATATGAAAGATCGGTAACATCCCCACCCCCCTCCCCAATGTCTTCTGCATTAAAATTAGTCCAAGAACTCCTTGTTTTGATGCATGATTCTGCTTAGGGACGCATATCCAACATAAGGTACAACATCACCGATGGGTTGTCGGTCCCGACATCAGACAATGGGGCCCCCGTGTACATAACTATCGGCGATGGAGGGAACATAGAAGGACTGGCCTTCAGGTAACAGCTAAAATGCATTATCATTTTTCTCTTAATAGAAGTTAAATAAGTTTTTTTCTGAAGAGAGAGTGCTTGAAGATGTGTTTTTTGTTCACGAACAGCATGACCACTCCGCAGCCAGAGTACTCAGTCTACCGCGAGGCCAGCTATGGGCATGGCATCTTCGACATCAAGAATAGGACTCATGCTTACTTCAGTTGGAACAGAAACGAGGACCAGTACTCTACCGAGGCCGACTCCAAGTGGTTTCATAACAGGTTCTGGTATGCTCATGTCCAGGAGTCCGATTAAACAAGTCATTCTTGCTTTAGATAGATGAATAATAACAATAGCGGTGGCTTTTGGAGGTCTTCAGCTTTGCCTGTTTGCTCATATTTATCTAGAGATTTGCACGATGATCCCCAGTTAATTATTTTGTTCAGCGTTGATGTATTTTCTTCCTCTTCTCCGCCTTTGTACAGACATTCTGTTCCATTCAATCCCGGCAACTCCTTATCCTTTGACACCATACAAATTACAAACAACGCATTATTCAAGGGGTTAAAACTGGTATAAAATATTATCCAAGCTTAAGAGAGAATGAATATTCTTACCGGGTCATTTTGCCTCGTCTCGGTAAATATCGGGCCTTTGATAATAACGAGGGGAAAGACTCCATCCCAAAAAACACTATCAAAAATTACAACAAGCACAGTAAGCAATCACGACTCGAACCACCTCCGCAGATGCTTGGAAGCCTGCTTCTCGTTGTCGGCCCTATTGGCCTTTTGCTGCGAGAACTTGGATCTGTATTGCTCGATCAGCATGTCGAGTTTATCCACTATTTCCCCAGATCTTTCCTTGACCTTCTTAGGTTTTCTCAATTTCTTCGAGCTACCAGACTCTTCTTCTTCCCTTGGCCCCTGCCGCTTCCTTTTCTTTGATGACCCATCTACCACTTCAGAATGGTTTGACTCCTCTTGCCTAGGATCTTGTTTCTTCAACTTAGTTTTCTGTTCCTCGCTCTTTTTCTTTGGACGGTCCCCTCTACTCCCAGATGAAAGCCTTTTGTTTCCGTCAGATGCGTGGAGTTTATGCCTCTTCTCCACTTTTTCATGTTTCAGTGTAGACCGATCAGCTTCCAAGGGTTCAGCTTGGCCATCATAATCCCGCTCCATAACTGATGCATTCTCATCCCTCATTTTCCTTTTCTTGAATGTCTCATTCGGCCGGTTGTTAGGGCCATTGTCTTGGCCAAAATCTGAAGCGTGGCCAGAGGGGACTTGTTGCAGTGCCTGTATTTTGGCTTTCCGTTGCCTCAGTGTCTGGACATTTTCAAGGGCAAACTCCACTATAGGTCGATTTTGGGGGCCAAAAGTTTCTACAATAGACAAATAGAAAAACAAAAGAATAATAAGGATCAGTCAAGAAACTAAACAAGCATCATACAGCAGCAAACCTGGTGAAAGCATCCTTGATTTCATCGGAAGTAGGCAAATTACCAGGATTATTGTTGAGTACACGAAGGGCTACAATTGCATGCTGGTGTTGAGTGAACTCGACAAAGGCAACTCCACGAGAATGATGCTTTGTCACAACTTTGCCCTTCTTAACCTCCTTCAAAAACTTAATCTATAGAGGAAGATAAATAACTGAGCTTACTTCGATGGCAAATGACCATGGAAAGAAAGACTTGCTCAGAACAAAAAGAAGAAACCTGTTTAATGACCGGCTGTTGCTTGGTAGCTCGTGAAGTGACAGCATCAAAGCATAATTTCTTGAGATCTTTCTCGGTCAAAGATTTTGGTAAGTTATAAATGACAAGCCGGGTCCTTGAGACATGAAAATTTGGGGATCGAAGTTTAGTAGTCTTTTGCTCCTGCAACCTGTAAGGAACAAAAGAATGAAGGGCGGGCAGTAGTAAATACAAGGCCTAATTCCCAGAGAAGTGAACTACTGCTACTACCACACATGGCAATATACATCACATACAGAGGACCATATTGCATACATGCTTTGTTCAATTCGTACAAAAAGAAAATGTATTGTGGACTTCATTCTTGTATGAATATAGTTTAGATCCAAATACGTTCGGACAATGACAATCACCTACTGCTGTGACTGCATATAAATCTAAATCTAATATGAATATCACCAATGAGAAAAGAATCCAGGATCCACCACTGGCAATCTCAGTTCCTCTCCTAAATTAATGGAAATAAAGTTGATAAAACATATAAGACTCGGTATGTGCTGAGCAAGGTTTACCTCTTTCGCTTTATCATATCACTCTCAGAAACGCCTTCAGCGGCTGGTGTTCCCTCTAGTATAAGACCTTCCTATGAAACAATCACTTAAACAAATGAATAGCTTGCGACAGCCACAACCAAAAATAATTACAATAACGTCACATATTATAGTAGCTCAACTTGAAGAAATAGATAACAACTAAGTAATGCCAGATAATAAAAGTGGACCTTCGCTAAGTAAAGGTTACGGTGGTCCTGATCCTCTGTTTTTGACTTTTCCACTTCCTTCTCATGAGCTGATTTCTTATCTAAAGCTTTCAGGACATTCAACTGTCTGCCTTTCAGAAAAATCCCAGCACCAGATTTTATGCTGGCAACAGAAACAGCAGCAATGGCTGCATCAGCTGTCTTGAATTTGAGGAAGCCAGTGCCTCTTGGTCGCCTGCCACAACATGCCACACGATAAACTCAAAAGGCAAACAGATTAATGTGCATGAGGCATAGAAATATGAAGCAAGTGCACAATCCATACTTGGTAATTTTATGAAGAACTGGAACAAATGATACCACATCCCCGAATTCGACAAATCGCTGCTTCACCTCTTCAGCAGAAATATCAAATGGAAGGTTGCTGATAAAGATAGTCTTTGGTAAATCATCCCCGTCCAATTGGTTCTTGTCTTTTACTTCACTGATAGCACGAATTTCCAAATTACCAGCATCTGAACCATTAGAATTTTTAACTGCGTCTTTCGCTTCTTCAACATTCTTCAGTTGTTCTATATTATTTCTGGTAGGAGACAAACTTTCTTCCGTCGTCGAACAGATCAAGTTATTAAGAACTTTCCTAGAAAGCTCTGCTTCATCATCAAGATTAGTTTCAACTGAAGCATCCGCTTCAGCTTCATTAAATGCACTTGAGGCGGCATTTTCTTCACCGCCGTTAAATTCTTCTTTCTCAATACGATCTTGATCTTCGTCATCAAGACTTTCACTACTGCTGTCACCCTCACTTTCTCCTCCCTTATCTGGCCGTATAGAAACATCCATATAAGCCACTTTCTAAATTCGAAATAGGTAGAAAAATGAGACCTCATGTCGTCGAACTTATGAATAGATACTACAGTGACATGGTATGATGATAATTTACCCAAGAGAGCTTAAATCACATGCCAATGGCATAGTATAGGGGAAAGCACGCAAGACCAAATCGCATGGAAGTAACGGATGCAGCTAATTTCAGATGCTTAGTGACTTAAAGGACCTAATCAAAAGTTCCTTCTAACACAAACCCTGTCTGTGTCCTAAAAAAGACCATTAGTCAATCCAGACATGGAAAATTACACGTGCTAGAATGACCACCACAACACCTACAAAGCCATCAACAATAACGAACAAACAATCAATTATGACTTCTACTCGACGTTCATAATAAATTGGCCAATTTCTGAACTTTCAGAATGGTTTGACAAAAAGCTGGCAAACAATGGACAAAGGCACAAGACTCAAGTTGGGGAAATGAAACAAACTTTTAGGTAGATATACCATTCATGGAAGCAACCTCGGTATTGGCACCATGATATACCTTCTTTGAAACAGCCCAATCAACAGCTATGGGCCTCTTACCAATCATTTGGCCATTAAACTTTTTGATTGCCTGTAGAAAGTGCCGATGTCATCAGTCCTGGAAACAATAAAGCACTCTACGTTTTCTATTCTGATTATTGAGCCACCGAAAAGAATTACATTCTCCGCATCTTGTTTGCAGGTAAATTTGACGAATGCAAACCCCTTTGATAACCTGCATTAGAAAATTTATTGACAAATAATGCAGTTGATATTTTCATGATATGGACATTGTCGCTATTAATTATAAGACCAATTTAAACCAGTATATCTGATCAAAATTTAATATGACATGATTCACGATGGTTGAGTAACAAACATAGGATTGGAACCTGCGTAGCAATAAGAAAGCTGTACATTAAAGAGACATATGGATCTAGAAGACGTACCCCGTCTCCGATTTCTGAGGGATAAAGACATCCCAAACAAACCCTGCTGCAGAAAACATTTCTCTTATAGCCTTCTCCTTTACCTGAGAAAAATTATTATGGAATCACCGATGCAGCTAAAGATTAGAGAACATTAAGTTGGAATATGTTCATGAGCCCACCTTAAAAGGAAGATTTCTTATGATGAGCTTCCATTTCTGAGTTTTTGAACCCTGTCCAGAAAAGAATTGATAACAGCTAAAGATTTTAGTTTCCTTTCCTTGAAGGAATTGTATATACAATCTTAAACAAGAAATGAGAAGCACAAAATAAAAGTTGAACCCTGTAGTAACTCAGCCAACGATTAGCAGTTCTGGTATTAGATTGGTAGTGCAAGCTTCTCTTTTTTTTTTAACTTTATTTATTGATAATTTATTGTACGAAATAAAATGAAAACAACTGTAGAAAGGACAACAAATTTCACATTCTCCTAGTAATACTTAATATACTATAGGTAGTAATATGAAAAATAGTACCTCACCACCTAACTGTCGTGCCCACACAATTCCACCTTCCAATTCTTTGTGGTGAAGTATTTCAACAGCTGCTCTCGCCGACTTGACGCTGGAAAAAAGAACGGCTGAAGCATCCATTTTACATCCATCCTGGGCAAGACCTGATGAGAAAGGAAGCTATTAGAGTTCTGAATTTTTTCAAAAATCAACAGGTGCTGAGACCACAACTGGCATTGCACCTCTCTCTTCCAACAGTTGACAGTATCAAGGTCACAATAATGTAACACTATAGTGGCTCTTTTAAATAAAAATAATCGACCCAAGAAAGATTCATCTCTCGGAACATGTTGGACAAATCATTATCGAATCTTCTTTGAAAAGTAACAACAGTATAAATTGGATTTTTCAATACCCTCTACCAACTTCCAAAAAACTCAAGAGCACCACAAACACATAGAAAGCAATAACAGTAATCTATAACTTTTTACACCAAGTACTGGTCCTCTAGAGGAATATAATTAGCATTATCAACTCTTGTTCCATTAATAGAAAGCAAATGATGAGTAGCACAATGCCCAGTCTTGTTAAGAAATGTCATCTGCTTCATGAACCAAACAGAAATCTGGAGTGAAAAGGCACATGCACTAACCATGTTCAAGATCTTCTCCAGGGAGGG
This sequence comes from Melastoma candidum, assembly GCA_023653495.1. Classification (NCBI taxonomy): domain Eukaryota; kingdom Viridiplantae; phylum Streptophyta; class Magnoliopsida; order Myrtales; family Melastomataceae; genus Melastoma; species Melastoma candidum. The sequence goes on along the minus strand of CM042883.1, from coordinate 23,544,316 downwards.
GGTATGTAATACAGATAACTGAACCGATATCCTTCGCCTGGCGATGAACTTCCTCTGCCATCTCAGCATTAGTAAGTCCACCCAATATGACAGTTCTAGCAACCCTTCAAAAGACCAATGCACAAAGAAAAGGGAATGGTACATTAACTCTGAAGACATAAGATGAAGATACATTAACTCTGGGGACATATGATGAAGGTACATTAACTCTGGGGACATATGATGAAGGCACATTAACTCTGGAGACATATGATGAAGGCACATTAACTCTGGAGACATATGATGGAGGTACATTAACTCTGAATGATTTAAGAAAGGTACCTCTGCTTTTCAGAACAACTCTCTTTATCACATAAACTACTCCGAATTGTGGCAGCCCGCTTTGTATGGGAAGTTATCTCTAAGATTACATGAAAACCGAATCCAGAATAAGAATAAAGCTAAAACTGACACCGGTTGGTACTAAATGTTTTTACCATTTTCCGAAACTTCTGGTAGGGGCTTGATTGCATTCTCGTTTGGTGAGTCTCCTGTCTCCTTATGAACCAGAGAATTATCTGACGAAACCAATTCAGTTCAAAGAACTTCTTCCTTGGTTTTCTCAGAAAACAAAAGACGTGATAAACCAAATAATTGACGAGGGTAGTTCATATTACTTGCATCAGCTTTTGTCCGACGCTCTTCGAGAGGAGCACGGCGCATGGCATGTTTAACTGAAATCTTACGCCCACCAACCAATAAGCCATTTTTCTTCTCAATAGCACTATTAGCATCCTCTGGAACAGCACTGCAATGGGGCAAGAAAAAAAACAGTTGTTTCAGAACCCATTAACACAACTTCAGCATCTTTGATCCTGTAACAAAGAACTCTCATACTTACAAGTGAACAAAACCAAATCCACGATGTTCACTTGATCCTGTCAGACGAAATAAATTTCCTCATCAAACTTCAGTTAATGTAAACAAATTAGGTGCGGGAAAAAATTCATCCAATCGGGTTTCCTTGTTTCACAAGCCTGTTAATCGATGACGAAGTTCTCAGCAGTGAAGCCCAAAAATAAGCCAGAAAAATATCAGAAAGATAAAGGACAATTTTTAATTGATTCTATGAGATCGAGTATGACAAACATGTCCACTTAAGTTTGTAAAATGTAAAAAATTCTAGTTGCCGCAGGTGCAAGGAAAAGGAAAATGCAGTGTCGTGCGATGAACGACACTGCTCAGACACAAAAACAACAGCCAGCTACCTTTTTTCGTTACCATGAAGCAGCGCCGGAGAGGTCCGACATCGCTAAATGTCTCCTCAAGCTGAAAGATCAACAGAAAGAGAGGAAAAAGATTCAGGAACCTTTATTCAATGTGCAATCGCTACTTTAAATGGATACAATATAAAGCAGGGTTTTTTCGCATCAAGAAACCACTCATTCTTTCCCGAAGATCTTTCCAACTCAATAATGGACGTGAATTCAACTAAATAAAGCACAATCCAAAAGAAACAAGAACGGGATGGTGCAACCGATGCCGATGAAGATCAGGAGGGAGGAACCGACCAAGATTATTTGCAAGACAAAGATTCAATAATAAATAGAAGTGGCGAACTTTCTTCAATTCAGAGTTCTTCCCGGGCGCTCTCAAGAACACTCAGTTCCCCCAAAATAGGTGCCGAAACCGAAACGAACGACTTTCGTGCGGGGCTCTGGCGATCGATCAAACGATTTGTACGAGCAAGAAGCAAGGGGGAGGCGGGGGGACAGTGAGTCACCTGAGCATTGGTGAAAGAGTAGGGCAAGTTGGTGACGATGACGGTGGAAGGGGAGTGGTCTGTGGGGGAAGCTTTCTCCCTCGTCCTCTTCTTCCCCATCTTCCCTGTCACTCCTACTACGCCAGGTAGAGAGGGTTCCAAGGTTAGAAGGACGGCGGGAAGAGGGAGTTTAGGGCATAAGGGTTTTTACTTTATGAGACGATTAATGACCCGACCCGACCCGACCGGAGGAAAGCGCCGCCCGTTTCCATTAATCATGGGCCTCTGCTGTCGGCCCAATTAAGAGAAGGAAAGGATCATGGGGGCCTCTTCGTGCATTATATATGTTGCAGTTATTATTATTATGTAAGAGGGGGGACAATCAACGGAGATGACACCCGACATTTGTCATTTTTGGCGGGTGGTCCGGTTCTTCTCTGTCTTGTATTTTTTTTGCATTGTTGTTGCTGTTTTTATCTATTATTAACCCTGGCCCAACCAAAGGAGTACAAAACAAACCCCACCCCCGGCCAGACAAAGGCAAGTCAGACAAAAAACAAAACCCAATTTTAAATAAAATAACTTTTTTGTTTATTATTAAACCCAACGAACGATATTATTCGACGAAGAAAGAACAATCCCCCAACCCCCCCTCCTCCTCCTCGGGATCGATCGGTCTTCTATTACGCGAAACTCAACCCAAACGTGACCTGCACACCACACCAACACCCTCACCCTCTTCCAAAACCTAATCAAAATCATACATGAATATAATACACGAATGTTCACTAATTCTACACGGAATATGCCCTTTCTGCACCACCTAATAATGGTCCCCCCTTCCCCTTCTATGTCTAATATTTAATTTTAACGCGGACTAAAACGTTAATTGGGTTAACTTGCAAAATAAGTTAACTTGAATTTTACTAAATTTTTCCGTTTTTTAGTAAAATTAAATAGTTTTTTTGTTAGTACATTTTTAATAACAACATTTAGTAATAATTTAAACAGTATTGGACTTAATAAAAGTTTAGTAAAAAGCCCAACGAACTTAGTAAAATGCGAGAGTGATGCACTTAGTAAATTTTATTATACGATTTACTAAAAAATTTAGTAAATTACAATATTATACTAAATTTATTTTAGTAAATTACAATACCGTATTAAGAAATATTAGTATTTTACAATTTTGTACTATACGAACTACTATCTTAGTTTAGTAAAAACTTATTAATTTACTAAACAGTGTTAGACTAGTAAAATTTTAGTAAAAAGCTCAATGAGCTTAGTAAAACGTGAGATAGGAGCACATTTACGAGCCTAGTAAAATTTACTGTACGATTTACTAAAAATTTTAGTAAATTACAATACTGTATTATATTATACTAAAAGTTTTTTTTAATAAATAGCAATATAATACGTAACCTTTTTTGTACTATACGATTTACTATAACAATTAGTAAAAAACTTAGTGGTAAATTGTTACATTTTAATAAACAGCAGTTTACACACATGTTGTGGATTATCTTGTAGTATTTGTTTAAAACAAACACACGGGACCACGCCACGGTCATCTTTCAAGAAACCACGATCTACTACCGTGTGTTCTGCTCATCCTCTGCAGCCTTCTCTTTTAGATCACCCTTTTTATCATTGAAATCGACGACGACAGGAGAAAACCAACTCGATCAAGTTCTTTTTTTACTAATCACACGTGGAAATCTGATCCCCCATCAACTTCAAGGAGCAAAGGCCCTTATAATTATTGGATGATAATGACCCCAACCTCCCTCAAACAATAAATAAAATGAAATAAAAAAAGGGAACGTGGGAATTGTGTATCCACCATCAACTTGGGCGTACGAACAAATATGCTCCCGAGTGTGTTGAAGGGGGTCTTCTTCTTCTTCTTCTTCTTCTTCTTCTTCTTCTTCTTCTCCGTCTTGGTACGATGTCGTTTATTTATTTAACTCCTCCACTAGGAAAGAACAATCCACACCCCTGCTCCTAATAAATATAAAATACTAGCTATAGTATAAAACACCCTACTTCCCTTGCAATTCACACAAAACATCCCCCTAACCAAAAAATCCTCCATCGTTGTCGTGGGCGTGTGAGTTTGGAGAGGGAGGGGTGTTGGATAACTTGGTCCTATCAACGATATTCTTGTAATAAAAAGGGGCCTACCTAACTTTACGACACTCCACCCGAAACCTCTTACCTATATCCCACGTTCGATCTCAAAGATGTTACTGTCTTTGTCTTAACTTAATCACCCCTTCCCCATCCCAACTAATCCATCGACTTGAAAGGCATCCGGCAACGGATGCTCAACTTATGCATGTTCTTCTCTCTTTTGGAACAGCTTCCAAGCTTAATTGATGCCGACTCGGATCTCGAAGAATGATGTTGCAGTTTTCTTTTTCCTTCTTAAGTGTTCACGATTCAGCAGCAAGAAGAATCCTTTCCTTAAATATGGGTTGTCCTTTTGGATACAGATTGCACGAGAAGTGGAAAAAAAGAAAGGAAGGAGGGGTAGGATCCGTCGTCGTCTTACCTGGGGATCCGTAGGACAACATGCAGATGTAAGAAAGAACGCCAAGTGAGACGTCGTTTTTTTTTTCTGTTCTTGGTTCCATCGACATCATTCGTCAAGGAGAGCAGTGCCACCCCTCCCCCCTGAGAGTACTGCATTCACTTTGCTCACATCATCCAACAGTACAAGGAAAGGTGCATTTGCTTAAACAGTAGTAACAGGCACGAATCTTGGTTCCTTCTCTCGGTGCGCGCTTTTGTCCCTCAGGACCCCGTGTTTTTACTCGTCTGTCTGTCTATCCACGTGCGATCTGATCTTATTAAAATTGACACTCCAAACGCGCCGGGCAACAACATCGAAGTTGACAATGAAACGAAAGACCTTCGCCGCTTGCCGTGAGCGAACACGAAATCAGAGGTTCCAGGATGAAAAACGTGTACATTTAGAAAAGAAAATGACGCCATTCAATTCATGAAATGGTTGATAATTATTATCCAATCAAAGCAATTATAATAGCAAGAAATGAAGCGTATGGTTTAGCATGGCTACTAATTTAGGGAGAGTAGGACATATTTTGGAAATGGAAAGATAGAAAGAAGGAAGAATTATTATTTTTCGAATGGGGCAAAGGGAAAAGAAGCTTCAGATGATGACATTACATGCATGAATCACCCATCACTACCAAAAAAAAGGACAAAAGTGATTTCCTTTTCCTTTTCAGAAATTCTTTGGTATCTCATATGAAAAAAAAAAAAACATTTACAAGTCATCCAACCTTATCCCAAAGTTATTCTAACATAACATTTTATTTAGGATTCTTTCCTCATTAAAATGCAACAGAATGCATGTTTACTGAGACATAAACTTTGAACTAACAAAAAGAAAATTAAGACACTAGTAAATTTGTGGGGGTTTGATAGGCACCACCACGGGGAATGAGTGATGAGTTCTTATCAAATTGCATTCGGCATTGAATGTGTGAGCAGTATCATCATGCGCCCGTCCAGGTTTCTTGAAGGCTTTTCAAGGGTTTCTCCTTGGATGTCGGTTCGTCGGGTCTTTGTCGGAGGAAGAACTAGTAGAAGGATGATACAAGAAAAGACCCGGTTTCCGTCGTCTGCCTCAGTACACACGAAAATCGGCCCGATGCTGACACATCCGGACACCTCATTACCAATCGAAACATCATACGCTACTCTCAACACTCTTTCCCCTAATCAGTTTTTGCATTTCGTAGTCTCACTTGATTAAAGATGGAAGTGTCTTTTTTAATCTTAACAAGTTGACAAAGGAGGAGGAGGAGGCTAAGGCAACCCAACCAACCAAAAGAACAAGAGTAAAGAATAAAATAATTATTATTTATTTTATTTTGGTGGAGAGAAAACTTCCTTCCCTTACAACAACATCAACGGACAACAACCACCACATAAATCATCATCCATCGGTTCATAAAAGAGAAAGGGGGGGCTTTGTTGTTGATGGGATTAGGAGTGAGCATTCGGACCGGACTCGGATATCCGAGTCCGAAATTCACTCAAGTCCGAACTTCCGAATTCTTTTTTTTTTAAGTCCGAGTCCAAGTCCGATTTTATATAATTCCGAACTTCCGAGTTCGAAATTAATTCGGACTCGGAATTCGGATAATCCGAAATTTCCGAACTTCGGATTGTGAATAAGTGCTACACATTTTGAATTGGAAAAAGAATACCTTCCAACCACATCCAACAAAAAGATGCAACATTTTAAGCCGATGCAACAATACTTCAAGCTTAAGATTAAAACTAGTCTAAAATTTGATGTCCACGTAAGATTAATAACGATTCTCATAACGATAATAATTGCAAAGCTAGATAAAATTTGTATAAATTTCGAATATTCGAATATCCGAAATATTTTTTTAAAATTCCAAGTTCGAGTCCGTTTCCGAAATTTCATTTCAAATATATCCGAATCCGAGTCCGAAATTATAAATTTTCGAATCCGAGTCCGAAAAAAAATTCGAATATCGGACTCGGATATCGAAAATTGGATATTTTGCTCACCCCTATATGGGATGATTATTTTAGTTAGACGACTTCCTCTTCATCCTCTTCCACCTTCTTCGTTGGCAATAAAGGGCCGACCACCCTGAATCAAGAAACGATCTTCCTCTTCTGTCCTTTCTACCAACTATCAGTATTTGGTTACTGTTCAGAAACAGGGGTTTCTTCTTTTTTAAAGAAAGAAGAAAAGCCGGGGGAGCCTCGTGGAGAGCCCCTGCTTTCTTTTTGCTTTAATCCTGCGAGACGACGACTGTTGGGAAAGAAAAAAAATAGAAAGAAGAAATAGGAGGAAAAAAACTTCCCAGGCAGAGAGAGAAAGACAGGGGTTCGATTTTTGGGGATTGGGTGGAATTATTGCATCTCTCTCTCTCTCTCTCTCTCTCACTGAGGGAGAAGAAGGGCAATTGGGGTTCGTATGATTTTCTCCATTCTTCTTCTTACATAGGGAGGAAAATTTCCGAAGAAGAAGAAAAGAAAGAGGGAGAAAAAGTTTGGGATCTTTTTTTAAGGACCTCTGAATCGTCATCTCCATCTCCCCCTTCCTCCCCTGTTTTCTGTCTCTCCCCCACTTTTTGAATTTTCTCTTACTTTTTATCATCTCTTTGTACTTTTGGGAAGAAAAAGTTAATAGTGAGGGTTTGATCGAGTCTCGGAGCTGGAGAGCTGGAGTTGGTTCTGTTGATTTAGTTGGGTTGTTTGGTGTGTGGGGGAGAGGAGGGATGAATTATTCTTGGCGTACAGTGAGTGTGATTTGTGGTTCCCGGATTGGCTCCTATGCTCCCTCATGATTGCCACACAGGTTCTTCCTCATCCTCTCTCTGCTTTTCCCTGCTTTTTAATCCCAATTACCACCGTAGTAGATATCTTAGACTTTGGATGGATAACAGAGTAACTAGCAGCTGATTCACAGTTTATGCTTCACAGTCGCTGAACAAGGGTCGACTAGCTCCATAGGAGTTGTTCTTCTTCCCGATTACTTACTGACTTTGTTTGGTTTTCAGCTCCCCGGGTGGTGATTTGATCTTCCGTCAGTAAGTAATTGTCCATGGCGAGTTACTACGCCAACTCTAGTGACTAGAGGGATCCTGCACCGGTGCTTTAGCTGAAGGAGCATTTGCCGGTGGGGTACCCATGCAGATGCACCAGTACTCGCCACGAATAACAACATGATGTACATTGATTGACTCCAGATCCTTCTCAGGGATGTTGCCTGGGAATCCTCAGCAGCAAATCGACATGTTGTCGGTTGGGAATTTCGATTCCGCTGCCCATCAACAGGCCGTATTATCTGGTATCGGTGGGGCTTCTCTTGGAGAGCATAATTTCACTGAATGGAGAGATGGTAGGAATGAGGTGGTGCCTATGCAGCAAGATGGGGTACAAAACCTGCAGGGTCAAGGGCTCTCGCTTAGTCTGGCCCCGCACATTCCGTCTGGAGTGCTTCTGCCGTTGTCCCATTTTAGGAATCTGAATACAGGGTTGCCTTCCTCAAGCGAGAGCGGCAGCAGGAACGGTGAGGAGCAGTTGAGGGCTCCCGAGTTTGGACCGAGCGGGATCTTTCGAGCCAATTCTCAGCAGGACTCTGATAGGGTGAATCTGTCGGTCGATGGGATGGCGAGCATGTCGAGGACAATCATGCATTCAAGGTACCTGAGGGCTGCACAGCAGTTGCTCGATGAGGTCGTCAATGTTAGGAAGGCTTTGAAGCCACCGGACAACAAGGAGGAGAGTCGTAAAGGCGAGACTCAGTCAAAGGGGTCTAAAGAAGGTGATGACGAGGAATCGAAAGACGAAGAGCCTCAGGATTCTCGCAAGTCTTCCAAGAGCGAGCTTTCTCATGGGGAAAGGCAAGAGTTGCAGAACAAATTGACAAAGCTCATGTCAATGCTGGACGAGGTAATGCTTTTTCTTGTGCTTCTGTCGGTTTGGCAATCAAGTTTCGTGCCCAAAGACATCCCCAGCCCATTAACCATGGTGATCGCAGGTTGATAGACGGTACAAACAATACTACTACCAGATGCAAATCGTTGTATCATCCTTTGACTCGATAGCGGGAACAGGAGCTGCCAAACCGTACACGGCACTCGCCCTGCAGACAATATCGCGCCATTTTCGGTGCCTGAGAGACGCAATCACTGGCCAGATCCAAGCCACTCGCAAGAGCCTCGGAGAGGATGATACTTCGGGGAACGGTAAGGGAGTAGGGATAACAAGGCTCCGGTACATCGACCAGCAGATCAGACAGCGGAGGGCTTTGCAACAGCTCGGCATGATGCAGCCACATGCTTGGAGGCCGCAGAGGGGCCTTCCCGAAAGCTCCGTGACTATTCTTCGCGCCTGGTTGTTCGAACATTTTCTTCATCCGTAAGGCCAATTCCGATTAACTGATGCTAGATATTTAGCTTTCTCGTGCACTCCTCTCATGGAACACAGTCCGTTTTGTCATGGATAGTTATCCCAAGGATTCAGACAAGATCATGCTAGCAAGGCAGACCGGATTAACCAGAAGTCAGGTACGACCCAAACTGTATCCCACTTCCTTGTACATTGCTGTTGTTATGTTCGAAAGGTGGCCATTCTGAGTCCGAAAACTATGCTGAAATCAAGAGTCTGAGGACCATAAAAGACCATCGTGAATGGTTCGAATAAGCTATCTCTGATGCAGCTCGAATGAAGGGCTGTAGTTCTTTGTTTCCATGGAATCACTGCATAATCAAAATTTCCAGGTCTCAAACTGGTTCATTAATGCACGAGTGCGTCTCTGGAAGCCCATGGTCGAGGAAATGTACAAGGAAGAGCTCGGAGACGCCGACATCGACTCGAACTCGTCGTCGGAGATTGCTGGGAAAGGAGGAAGAGAAGGCAACGAATACAAGGCCTACGAGGACAGAGTAGATGACTTCCAGCAGACTTCATCCACTACCGGGAGGGTCGGTTCCGGACACTTCATGGATGCTTCCTACAATCAATTCCATGCTGCCAACATTGCGGGCACCTCGGGCGGCACCGACTACTTCGGCAGGAACCTAGGGGTCGTAGACAGCTGCAATCTCTACCAGGAGGCTATGGCCCAGTCCAATACTGGTAATGACCGGTTCATGACCGCGTATCAAATGTCCGAGCTGGCAAGGTTCGGGGACAGTGGCGGAGTCTCCTTGACTCTCGGATTGCAGCATTTCGAGGGTGGCGCACTACAGATTCCCAGTGCGGGGGCCGGCAACGGCTTTGTGACAATGAGGGGTGGAGAAACCATGTACGATGTAGCAACATCGTCGCTCGCGGTGCAGGGGACAGAGTTCGAGGCAGGGGGCTTGGGTAACCAGCCGGAAAGATATGGTTCCGGGCACATGCTGCACGATTTTGTGGCTTGATGAGTTCAGTTCTACATGAAGACCTTACAAAAGCCTTCTTAGGTCCGCTTATGCATACATCTTTTTATTAGTCAAGGGACTTTGGACAATTATGTCTTCTAAAGATTTTTAGTGCATTTTGTAAAGATGTCGGGATGGATTTCTGTACGATGTGTCAATTGGGGAAGTGTATGATAGTAATAAAAGAAGCGAAAACATTCTTAGTCTTAAGAAATGAATAAAACTAAGCAAAGGATTTGCTTAATACATTATATGATGATGTGCATTTCATTTCACATGTAAAAGGCCTAAAAAATTCATTCCTTATTACAAGGCAACCCAAGATGATAACATCAACAAACTACACCCTCATGAAACGAAAAAGTAGATGCAAACTCCTGTTGTACTATTTATCACACAAGGGAGGAGAGCCTCAATGGCTGCTGCCGTGGTGGCCGGGCAATTTCTCTTTGATCTTGTCCATGACGCTTTTCTTCTCGTGATGCTCGGCGGCCCCGCTCGTGTCCTGATCCTTCTCGTCCCCTTCTCCGTGCTTATATCCGGGGAGCTTCTCCTTTATCTTCTCCTTCAACCCTTTCTTCTTCCTCCTTCCACCTTGTCCATCATCCTCCGACTATGAACAACATCATACGCGACAATCCATTAATTCTCAGACGCTACGACTATTGTCCGCAAGTATGTTTGACCAGCACATCAAAAGAACATTAGAAAAGGATTCAGGGAGCACTCACGGATGAGCTGGAGCTGGAACTGCCGGAACGGTGGAGTTCTCCGCTCTCACCCTCAGGGTGCAGCTGGGGCTGGCTGGGCTCCATGACGCCAGTAGGCTGGCCATGCTTGGCGACTCCGCTGAGTTGCATGGGGTTGCCGAACTCGTCAGTCAGCTGGACCGGGTTGCCATGCTGATCGGTCAGCTGGATGGGGTTCCCGTGCTCGTCTCGCAAGTCGGCCATCTTTGTTTCCTACAATCACTCGTCGAAAATATGCGATCCCCCTTAAAACCAAATGGACATTGGAACGGTGACCGGGGGGGGCTTCTTCTTCTTGCATGTTGGCTCGCCTCTCACTCTCTACACGTGCAGCACGCAGGGGAGCGACAGAGTCGGATGACTTGCCACGTCATAGAATGTGGGGACACACGTGGCATCCTTCAGGTTATTATTATTACAATTCCCTTTTGATCCATCCAAATGTTGTTCCCATCTCCCCCGAGGCAGAAATAATGTTGTCCGAATCGTCGGATCGAGTGTTTCTTGTTCGAAATTGGCAAACCACTTCCGTCCAATAGGCCCAAAGTCTTATAAAGCCTGGACCTATAAATACCATCTTTCCGCACCCCCCCAACCAACATCACAAAGCAAGCGATTCTCACTTTTAACTAAATATTATCCAAGAGGGCGCGAGTGATCTCATTTATATATCTCATCTCAGTCCGCAAACCTATTTATTCCTCCTCCTCCTCCTCCTCATCATCATCATCATCAAATACCACGACTTATGATAAGACATTTGGATATATATTTTACATGGCTCCATACGCATTAATGTACTGTCTTGTAACATGGGCAAACCGCGCCTTATGGATACACATATGGATATAAGTATATGAAACATGGACGTAGTAGGATTATTTTGGTCTCGCTACTTTCTCTTGACCAAGGTACCCCTCCCCTCCACCGAAGAGTCCCCGAAGCTCAATTTGGGATGAGCTTGAAAGGAGGCCTGACGAGGGCAGGGGCGGGATCGTACTTTCCATAGTCATTGGTGTTCACCTTGAGTACCCTCTCATGCACTCGGGTTACATCTCCCTGTGCAAAAAAACAAATATTCGAATCATAATGAGGAGGCAAACAAAAGAGAGAGCGAGCCAAAATACCAAAAACATGCCCCCATAAACTTTCTTTTGCTTGTCACCCGGTTTCTTAAACAGAAAAAATAAAAAACTAACTTTTCTGACTACTACTACTACTACTACTTCCGTCACCTTCTTCCCCAGAAATGATTTTTACTTTTAATTTAAACGACAGAAGTGGCGCTCGAATTAAGCTATGTTGAAGAGTAAGCTCCGGCTACACGGACCTCATGACGAGCCTCGACGGAGACCGTCGCGGGGGCAAATTCAGTCTCCATGGTCTTGAAGCTTCTCCCTGAGAAGAATTTTCAAAACCTTTTCCTTACACACAATATATTGTTCCATTGCAGAAACAAAGGAAGGTGCAAGAAGAAAGAACGTCATACCTGCCATGGAGGAGGAGATCGTTGAAGCAAAGAGGAGGAGATAGAGGAGGCCAAACTTCTTGAACAGGAGGAGGAGAAGACCCATTTTGTCAAAGAAAAAGGAAAAGAGACTCTTTCTATTTATCTCCCCAAAGTCTTCCCAAACTTGACATTCAAACAGAGATGGAAGTGAAGAGAAGAGAGAAATGGATTGGTTTCCAAACCCTCCCCTCCCACCCCATATCTCTTTTTATCTTATGCCAAATATTAAATTTAGATTAAAGAAAGGTTTGTTCAAAAGGCAAGGAAACACCGAGTGACACTTGACATAAACTCCCCCGGGGGGGGGGGGGGGGGGCACTAATGCTTCTTTCTTTTGGCTCTCCCCCCGATTATTAAATTGTAAAGAAATGGAAAGAAAGAAAAGGTGAAATGAGAGCACCTTCTCCTTGTCTAAACCAAAAAGTAAGTTAGTGGGTTACTTGATTGATCCCTAATTAATGAATAAACTAATCTTTTTTGCTTTGCCAACAAATCCCCGGGCCCTCTCCAAACATCTTCTTCCTCCTTTATTATTATTTTTCGTGCCGAATATCTCCAGCCATTTCTTTTCCTTGACAAAATAAATATAAGAAAAGCATGATAGGAAGGGAGGCAGGGATTGGGGATGATGGACTGAGATTGGATTGGAAGTGGGAATCTAGTAAGGTGGCAATTTCCTTGATAATTGTGCTTAGAAAGGAGATGAGATGGTTTTAGGTAGGCCTTATATGCTAACACTTGAGATTGGGGTTTTCTTTTTCCTCCTCCTTCTTCTTTCGCTTTGCTTTTGTTTTCGTGGGATATGACGCACGGCACGCCCTTTGTCGCTCCAACGACAAGGACAGGCACTAGTAAAAGGGACACCATTTTGTGCTATTTTTATGCTTAATAAATATGCACGACTATCTGGTTTGTGATCAAGATTCGATTTAACTACTCGAGTAGTGTATGATCATACTCGACTCTAGCCACTGAAAATCCATGTCCTCCCAATAGAGAGGTTAGAAAACTGAATGGGCCAAGGAATGAGAAATGGGGAGGGCCTTTATTTGTTGGATTCGATATAGAGATCTCCCTTAGCCCTTAATTGAGGTTTATATGATAAATGGGGCCAATATTCCTAAATCCGATTGGTAAGAGGGTGTGGGATGGATGATGAGGCATGAAATGGGCCACGGTTGTTGAATATGGGACTCGAGATGATGATTAGTAAGCAGATCATGATCAAAATATGATAACAATATGCTTGCTTAATCACATTTTGAACTAACGCCGATTTCAAGAAGGAATGTGTTTCGACTTAATAGGTGAATAAATCGTTCCTCTAGTTAAAAAAGACTAGATGAGGTGACCGTCGAGTAAAAAAGCAGAAAGAAGTGATGAGGTCTCTTTTTTCAGATTGCAGGGAGTAACAGATATTAAGAATGAAAGAAAGGAGGGGGGTCTGGTCTTTCATCTTGAAATTTTTTACCCTTTTTTACTTTGTTCCTCAGACACGTTTCGAGTTTCTACCCACTTTGATATCGTGTGTGTGTGTGTGTGTGTATGTGACTGTGGAGTGAGGGCATTAAATCACACCCAAATCGACTTTTCCTCCATCCCCTTTTTAATTTTTGCTAAACAAGCAATCCCCTTTAAAAGCATATATTCCTTAGAGCACACAATCAGCCCCCACCCATTTAAACAAACAGATTCCTCCAGATTTCTCCTCACTAATATTCCCCTTATACTTGACACTCCTAGATCAATCATCGTCCCAAGATCACTTTCCCTGATTCCAAATTCCTCCCCTCACACTGAAATTGTTGACATCATGCCTGTCATCATCTCGAAGGGAATCTACCATCTCCTTCCCCATCAGTACTGGAACATATCCGCCGACGCCAATATGGGCTTCTGCTGGTTCGCGAATCCCAGGCCCCCATCAAAGAAGGAGTCGCAGTTGAAGTTGAATTTGGCGTTGCCGCTGGAGAATGTGATGATCTCGTTGAGGGAGTCTAGCCTGTTGCTCAGCTCGTCGATCTGGACCCTGAGGATCGAGTTCTCGGTCTCGATTGAGAGGTAGTGCTGTGTGACCGTGTTCATGGCCGAGACCAGCTGATGGTTCTCCCCCCGGAGCCGAGAAGCCTGTGCCGCGAGCTCATCCAGGTGCCTCTGCTTACGGATCCTCGAACGCCTGGCCGACTCACGGTTCGACAACATCCTCTTCCTCTTTCTCAGGTCCACGAGCGCCACCTGGAGGTCCTCCTCCGACCCCGAGTTCTCCACTACAGTCGATCCCGACCCCACGGAAGGCGACCCGGCCATGCTCGAACAATCCATAATTACTAAGACTGCGCCCCTGCCCCTTAACAGCTTATAGATCACACACAAACAAGACTCAAGACACTGGAAAATGAACTCTAGGGACAGACAGGGACAGGACACATAGTCTTAATAAAAAGAGCAAGGGGGTAAACTAGTAGTAGTAGTAGTAGTAGTAAATAATAACGATGAGAATGATAAGGAGAGGAGGAGGGGGGGGGGGATAGTTAAGCAGGAATCATGAGACGTAGTAGAGCCAGTAGAGGAAGGCAACGGAGAAGGATTGAACGAGATGGGTCCTGCGTCTGATGGAAGAACTGATTATGTAGCCAGAGAGGAGGATCTCACAGAGGACAGGAGACATGGATCTCGTCCACGGAGCACCAGGGATTAAGCATGGAATATCAGACTTCTAATTCCCCCCCTTGATGATGTACAACAGGAAAGCAAGAGATCTGAACGCATAAGAAAACGAAGAACAGGAAGGTAAAAGAACAGAAGAAGAGGAGGAAGAGGAAGGGGGGGAGAGATGAACGAAGGGGAACTAGGGTTTAAATAGAAAGAAAACAAAACCTCTGGTGGTGGGAGGTCCACCATAAGTACTCCTTGATGATGATGATGATCAATTCATTCATAATAACGAGGGAATTTTAGAATAATACTTTTTTTTTGTAATTGGCAACAACAACAGGTGAAGGTCAATCTGCTGTAAACCCCCCCCACACTGTTTTCATGGCTGGGTTTTTGTGTATTTAAAAGATAATTAAGAAACTCCACTCTCCCCCCGCTTGTGTCCAGTTTCCCTGACACTCCTTGCTTTTTCCGTTTTTCCCCAAAAAAAGAAAAGGGAAAATCTAAGGGGGGGGGGGGGGGGGGACATCCCAAATCCAAATAATAATTATGTTAGAGGTTTTATGTCCGTGTTGGCATTTTTCTATCTACACATAAACTCCCGGTCTCTTCCCTTATATATCCTGTTTCCCCCCCTGGATTTCAGTGCTCTTAAAACACAAACCACTCATGTCCCATTCAACACGAACAGTCCTGACACCCCCCGAGGTTGGTCGGTAATGGGCGGTGGAGATCGTCCCAACCCATCAAAGAAAACTCTTTTGGGGGTGGAATCATTTTTTCTTACACATGGGTTGGAAGACATGACATCATATTTTCACCGTATAATTTTGGATCGCCGATTATTACTTGAACAGATAAAAGGATTCTTGTTAAAGAATCTAATCAGTCAGAAAGGAGCGATTGATTGGGAGGTGAAAATGTATGCGGTGAGTCAGGAAGAGAAAATCTTCTCAGTCTGTTAGGAGAGAAAATCTTTCCCGTCGTATAAGATATATATATATGACTAGAAAAAGATCCTTATTGTGATTTGAACATAGCACAGTCGACAAAAAATCTAATTTGCTAAATCAAGCTATTGTAAAAATCTCATTGTCGACTAAATATTCTCCCCGTGGATGGAATCTAATCGAAAAAAATCTAATCATCGATGGAGAATTTTCCTGGAGAATTCGATTAAGAAAATCTCGAGGGGAATCTAATCAGTCGATGGTAAATCTAATGGACAGATTTTATGGAAGATTAAAAACGTATGAAAATTGAAGATAACTAGTTGAATTGGCAGTTGAAGGACTAAGAATCAGAGTCTGTCTTAGCGATCACATTTCTTTAACTCTGTATTAGCCTTTGTTATATCGCAACGAGTTTTGCCTGCAAACACGTAAAGATGACATATCATAGTATTATTATACAACTACCACCACACGTGGGTCCTAAGTGGAGGAGTCCCTCGACCTTCTCAACTCATATTATTACTAACTAACAGTTTCTCTTCCTTTGTCAAAGAGGATCACTCACACCGTAGTGACTTCGTTTTTTTTTTTTATTAAAACCGAAACTAACGTCTGCCTACCACTGAACTATGGAAAGAGTTGCCATAAAAATAGGGTAAACTCAAATCTCTCGAAAAGATAAAGGAGTCTGGTCTTGTATATAAGTATAATCAGGCTACTCTTTTTATAGTCTATTAATTTTAGAATAAAAGTCCGTTAAGTTTGTATGCTGACTTTAGAATATGGGCCGTTTCGATATTTTAAAAGATGAAGAAAAAAAGAGTGATAAATAAATAAATGAACTCCACCATGACCCAACCCAACCCAAAGGAAATTTCGTCGAGTAAAAAGGAGAATATGCCGAGGAAGATGCAATCCCCGAAAGAAGGGGGTGACACGTCCCCACCTAAATCCAACACAAAAGAAAAGAAAGAAAACAAGATGGAATTTATTTGATGTGATGACGAGCCAAATGACCTGTCTTTCTTGTTGTTGTTTTTTTCCTAATCGTAATTTCTTTGTGATTTCGTGGGTGGGTGGTGACATAACCCGAGGAAGAATAGCGATTGATCCCCCTCTAAAAACAAAAAAACAACCACCTTAAACGTGTCTTTAGGGGGAATGCACGCTAATCCTCCCCCCCCCCCCCCCTTTTTTTCCCTTTCCCGAGTCGATTGGGGGGAAATGACAACGGGGGCCTGTTGACGTCTTTTCAAGGTGGACCAACTCTGCCTAGTGATATTAACAACTTGACTTCACGACAACATAACAAAAACAAGGGCGTCTTAGTTAACCTACGATTTTGTGTTATAATCATGTTGTCGTCAAACTCTGATTGAATCAACAAACACCGCTACTCAAAGCTATAAAAGTATCAGTCAAAGCCAAAAAGGGTTGGCAGCTTTCCTTCTTTTGTGGGGTTGGTTTTGGCGAGGGGGTTCGTGGATTTGTCCCTGAGCTCCTTACAGAGGGATTGCTTTGGACATTCTCTTTTGCCTTCACCATGAAGCAAAGTATATATGGGATGGGAAACGACCCAATTAACCTCTGTTGTTTTTTGTGTTTTTGTCCCTTTGCTTTCAAAGAATCCACCATTGCTTCCATCATCACTCGCCTTTTTAGTTGGGTTGACATTGTCATCATTGAGCCTCTCTTTTCACCTTTCCTATTAGCTCCCAATCAAAATAACCAAATACTTCCCCCCTCCCTCCATCTCTCTGCATCCTATCCAGCTAAACTGAGACTGTTCTGTTGGTATTGATTACTAAGCTTTGTGGTTCTGTGCTCTTCGCTTGTAACCATTCAGACAGAAGGTTCCCTCGGACAACTGCAGCTAAACCGAATACCATTGACAAACAACAGCCGGGATGTACACTGAACTTACCCACTTCTCCATGCTACTTATGATGCGGGACATTGTGACGATACCAATGAGCAAAGCAAAAGCCCTGTTAAGGATCCGGCTTCCTATGCTCCAAAAAGATTTGTAAGAACTGGTCTTCGCAGAGCATTCTATTCAGCAAAAACATGTCCCACAAATCAATGCCAGGAAAAGCACATGTGATTATAATATAAGCAGAACGTTGAGCAGACCGTTGCTCAAAATCTGTTTGCAATTTTGGAAACAAATAATGAAGATTGTTCCAATGCATCTGGACATTCTCCACGTCTTTTTTTTCATTAAAATCAGATATGGTTCACAGACAAGAGTGTCTTTGTGCGTCTGTATGGTTTGAGTGGTTGTCCAAAGCCTGTGTGATCTGAGTGAAGCTTTAAGGATCGGCGGAGAACGGAAGTTACTAAGTGATCGCCTGGTTCTTATCTCTTGTAATATGCGTGTATGAGTTTCAAGGGCTGAGCGCGACCTTAATCATCGTGAGAGGGACTGAGTGTCCTCCATGCGTTCAACGAGCGGCTGGATAATCGTTTGAGGGAAGCTAAGTGAATACATGTACTGAATTCAGTAACCAGTTGCTAACCCATCGGCAAGAAGCCGTTCTTGTCATATTTCTTCGCAGGAAAGTCTCGAACAGACGGAGTTTCAGCACTTGCGGGAGCGCGCCAGAAGTCTCGTGCCTGCAGGGTAGAGCAGGAGTTAGGAACGCCGTCGGAGTGGAAAGAGGTCCTCCCGAAGATAGGGGTGCTGTGCAGAAACTTCGACCTCCTAATACAG
Source organism: Melastoma candidum (assembly GCA_023653495.1). NCBI lineage: Eukaryota > Viridiplantae > Streptophyta > Magnoliopsida > Myrtales > Melastomataceae > Melastoma > Melastoma candidum. Next base: position 23,526,046 of record CM042883.1, on the reverse strand, counting down.
AGGGACAGTAGAGCAGGTTGCGTTGAAGCCAACGAAGCTGAAAATTCCACCCTAGGCACTGGGTGTGCAGTGCAGTGAGTCACGGCCGTGGTAACCGTGCACATCCGAGTGTAGGACGGATACGTCCAATTGCATAAACCTCATTCAGAAATTTAGATCAAGAAACCGTTCCTGGGGAAAAAAGTGCAGGGAAGACGAAGGACAAGAAGAGGGAAAACAATAACGAGCATAAACCAACACAAAAGACTGATCCCAACCACAGCAAGGAAGGGCCACCACCACCTCTCTGAGTCAAAGAACTGCTTTACCAGCCTTGAGATCGAAATGGGTGTCAGCATAAGCAAATTCCAAAGACGAGAAACAAAATCAAATGCTTTCAAGAAAGATGGTAGAGCCATGTACAAGAATGAAAGGGAGAGCCTGACAGGGAAACCGACATCCCCGTATGAAATCTCACACCCCCATAAGAAGCGAGATGCATGACGCCTTTCCATTACTCCCCTCTCCCATTCTCTCCTCTCCTCGCCTTTCCTTAAAATCATCTTTATAACCAGAAGAGGATGATTCTTCCAAATCAAGAAAGCATTTTTTCCCCTCTGTGCAAGATCACACTACATTTGCTAAGAGACCAAATAAGCATGAAAAGCTCGAAAGAGTGAGCCAATTCGGAAAACCGCCCCCATTTCAAGATTTCTCTGGGTGGATTTGGTTCTGGTGATATTCTTTTTAACCCTTTAGCTTGCTGCCGATTTCGGGTCACCTGACTGTTGGATCTGCATAAGAGTTAAATAGTCCGTCCATAAGCGGATTTGGATCAGAAGGAAAAACGACACTAGAAGATTTTGCATTGTCATCCGGAACTTTTCTCTGCAAGTTGTCCAGACAACATCGGAGGAGAGGGGAGCATTTGTCTGATCACCAATCAAAATCATCCATCGATCCCAGTTGGATGAATCATGGGAATATGATTCCATTCCCCTAATCCCGAATATCATTATGTCACCCGCATCCATGGCTTGTCCCACTTTCAACAACTTGGCATGTTATCATATTACCCGGATCCGATTCTTTGAGATAATCCCCCAACAAAAAAGAAGAAGATAATTTACAAAAACCCGCGATTAATTTACTGAAAATTACTAATTACCATTTTTAGTTACAACATGACTGCATACTCTTCTTCCCTGAGGAACCTCTGCTGCCTCTCAATGAATGCCTCAACTGTTCTTCTGAACTCCTCGTTACTCATCTTGTCCTCTACGAGGCCGTCTTTCTTCTCTAGGACAAGCCCCTCGGACTCCGACCACCGCAGGAATCTTTGCGGTTTCGCCACGTGCTCGTGCCTTAGATCCTCGGACCGGGTCCTCTTGCAGTCCTTTGCTGGAACCTTCCTAACCTCCTCACGTATAGTTTCCTTGTCTTGGAACTCAAGGACAGAGCGGCGATGTTCCTGATCCTTACCCTTCACGCTCTGCTCCACAAACTCGGCGTAATAGTCATTCTTTCGACCCTGTTCATGGGGAGAGAGCTGCCCGGATTTCACAAACAGCGTGATGATGATGGCATTGCCGATCACGAACACGAACTGGGGGCTGATGAGCACAAACTTGAACACACGCAAGTACTCGCCGGAGTTCTTGACGGCTCCCGGAAGCTCAGTCGAGAACCTCGAGACAAATATCAGAACGACGCAGATTTCCACCACCCGGATCAGGCTCCCGATCTTGGCAAGCGGGTTGCCGGATTTCTGCTGCGCCTTGCAGGACTTCACCAACTCAACGTCCTTCAAATGCCAGGGATCCATCCCCCTGGTATAATAAAAAACCAAACAGGACCCCTCTAGGATTTATCACAGGGTTTCGAATGGGTTTCGAGCAGAGGTTTCTCACTCGAAAGCGAAGGGGTAGACCATGAAAGATTGGGCAGCGGTGACCCTTTCCCTGATCAGAGCAGTAAGTGAAAACAACACTAACATCGTGTCGTTAGAAGATGAGGGATTATAACCACTGCCAAAATAAGACATGGGCAGCCCAGATGGAAATCCAGTTGCAGAGATTTCAAGACAAATAGGAAAGAAAGATCAGAAATTGAATACTGGGATTTGGAGTATGAACTGAGAATTCTTGTAAGTGTGTTGTGTTTCTTTCCTTCTGTTAATAATATTAGTCTGCGGAGGGTTTGATATATTTATAGGTGGGTGGGGAGGATCGGGGGGATGGGACAAGTTTCTGGTCCTCTTAATTATTATTATTATCTTAACTGGGAAACTCTTTGTAACTCGTGGTCGTGGATCAAAAGCAAAAACGCATAAATTCCATGTACCCAATAATTTTCCATTAAAAAAAGAATTCCCTCCCTCCCTATCTTAAAAGAAAACACAGAACCAAATTCCTATTCCTCTCCAGAAGGTTAAGGCCCGACAGTTATTTAAGATTCCACTTAAATACAGTTATTAGCATAATTCTAACAAAAGAAAACAGATATTGAATGAACAGTCACACTATCTCCATCGGTTTGATTGATTCCCACCATCTTCTGTTTCTTCATATCTTGCTAGCTAAGAAAAGGGCCACCACCCCCCTCTTTTGCTTTTATCCATTCCCCTTTCTTTTCTTCTTCCTTTTGGAGAAAAACTCTCTCATTTTTAAGTCTTTTTTTTTTCTTTTTTAAACTGAAACCCTTTAAAAAACACCCAAATGGAAAGAAAACCCCCCCCTTTCTTCTCCCTCTTTAATAAAATAAAATAAATAACAAGAGCTGTTTTTGGACGTTGTTATTTATTTGGCCCATAGTTTTGAGTGGAGAACATAAATAACTTCCCGGATAAATAAAAAGGACATAAGAAAAAAAAAATTAATGGGTCAGCCGAAGAAGAATTATACCCCCTTTAAAATTCGTTTGCCGAGCTCGACCCGACAAGAGAACAAAAACAAAGGGGGGTGGGTAGGGGATATATCAATAACAAATGCCTGGTGGGGATGCTGAATATGATTCCCACTCAAAACTCGATTCTATCTCATCCTTTCCGAGAAGGATTCAGCCCATTAATCGCACGTTTATTGAGCCCATAAGCCCAAATTCAAGAAGCTTTATGGCTTCTTAAAGTTTAACGCGAGTGGATCGGAAGCTGGGATCTCTCTAGTCATGTGGCCTAGCATCAGTTGAAGGATGCCAATTTAGTCTGATCAATTACTCCCCTGCTAGATTTGAAGCTTCACGGGTTGACCAATACAAAATGGTTTGCAAACTAGAATTAGCCATATCTCTGTTGCTTGTCACATATGTTTGTGGAGAGCTCTTTCTCGTTGTAAGTAATTAGGCGCTGTTGCATATGGACATACGGCTCGAATGTCCTTCTTATATATGGTTATCGTAACGGGAACAAGACGAGGATCGGTGCTTGTCTTCTACGGATGCTCGAGCGAGGCCGCTTGAGCAGTATCCATAGGTCAGAGCGTATGTGCATTCGTTGATACTTGACGGATCAAGCGTGGTTCGAGCCGGTGCTCGGACAATGAAGCTGGCACGAGGCGCAACGTGACCAGGATATTTGGGCACAGAGGTTTGAGGGATGCTCGTGGGGGGTCTCATAAGCAATGGACGCATTACTTTATGAGGGGGTGCGTATGAAAGAGTATGACCCTTGAGTGGTGAAAGGGCGAGTTCCTTAGGCGGGTTCCCCTTGGACAGCCACAATACTTGTAAGGGACGCATGACATGTGTAAGAGTGCAACCCTAAAGGGGTATTAGAGGGTGTTTACTTGGGGTACCCCTAAGAATGGTTGTAATACTTAGTGAACAGCCACGACCCCTATAAGAAGGCTTGTAAAGGGGCGTAGGCCAACATTGAGAGTTGTACATTATGTGTTCTAATAAAAGGATTGGGTTTTTTCAAAGGGAACGCTAAATAGAAACAAAAGACTTCCGTTGTGTGTTTAAGTGGCTGGTCAGGCTCAAGGACTAATTTCGACGACCACAGAGTGATTTACTTAATAGTGAGTTTTACCTCTGTGACAGTTGTTAGCCTAGTTTTGATGATGAACTTAAGCAATGAGTTGCTGATGGTCAGCAGTAATGTTTCATGAGTTGCGTGCTTATTCCTAGTGATGAGCTTGTGCAATGTGTTGCTGAATCACAGCTAGTAACTGTCATATGTTACCGTGAGTTGTTGCTATGATATTACGAATACATATTGAAAATATGGAAATAAATTTTCAATATCCATTAATAATCTCATTATAAAGATTCAGGCAATTAAATATTGTGAGATTATCTTTCCAAGTTTATTTTTAGAAACAAAATATGTTTCTGATATCCTGCGACAATGTTACGCTGGAACAGGATTAAATATCTAATCAAATATTGTTGATTGATCATAATCGATCAGATAAGATTATGATTAGATTATAAATATTAGAAATAAATTATTTGATTAAGAGAAGAGAGGAAAGTTATCGTTGGTACTTACTCTTCATAGCACAGCAATCGGGTGAGCAGACCGTTGCTGAGTCCTGGCTGCCAATTTTGGTAACAAATCTCGAATATTGCCTGGACGTTTTCTATGCTTCCTTCTCCATTATAATCATATCAAAGACGACAAATCCAAGTGCCTTTGTGCGTCTGAGTGGTCTAAGTGGTCTAAGTGAGCTTTGTGCATCGACGGAGAGCGGAAGGTGCTAAGTGTCTCCTGGTTCTTTCTCTTGCAAGCTGCGTGTAAGAGTGTCAAGGGGCTGAGGTCAGATCCTTTTATCTTCGTGAGAGGGACTAAGTGTCCTCGGTGTGTTTAACGAGCGGCTGGCGAATCGTCTGAGGGAAGCTAAGTGAATACCTGTGCTGAATTCAGTAACCAGTTGCTAACCCATCGGGAAGAAGCCGTTCTTGTCGTGTCTCTTCGCAGGGAAGTCTCGGACCTACGGAGTTTGAGCAGTTAGACACACACTTGCGGGTGCGCGCCAGAAGTCTCGTGCCTGCAGGGTAGAGCAGGAGGTGGGACGCCGCCGGAGTGGAAATAGGTCCTCCCGAGCACAGGGGTGCTGTGCAGAAGTCTCGAACTCCTGGGGACGGATAGTAGAGCAGGTTGCGTGGAAGCCGCCGGAGTAGAAAATTCCACCCTAGGCACTGGGTGTTAGTGTAGTGAGTCACGGCTGTGGTAACCGTGCACGTCCGAACTGAGTGTAGGACGTATACCCTTTCTTAGTGGTCTTTGTGGTTATCTTTGTGGGTCTTCTCTTTGTGATTTTTGTGGTGATCTGTGTGATCAAATTTCGTGGTTGTCTCTTAAGCAAGTACAGGCTCATCTCCAGGAGAGACAAGATATGTGTGGAAATCCTCTGCTGAACAACAAAAGTGCTGAAGCAATCCTCTACTATGAATCAGAAACGAGCTGCTCTCTGATAAGTCTTTCTGTCACTGTAAGGATTATTATTTGAGGATTTAATCTCTAACATAACGTTGTCTGTGTGCTTTGATAGACAGGCTTACATCTGAGCAACAACGTTCTGTGTGGAATCCATTGAGCTACCAACTGCTGAGGAAAAGTATCATTCTGCTGGAAACGAGAAGACGTCCACTGAGTGAGGAGCTGATCGTTGCCAGGAGTGATCATCAATTGTATGGGATTCTAAATCTCACTTTGTGAGAACCAAACGCCTAATGCAAGGGCTCTTTGCACCCATTATATTATATAGTGGAATCACCTTGTTGGTGGAAAGTGGACGTAGGTCGATTTAGACCGAACCACTATAAACTACTGTGTCCATTACGATCGCGCAACACTCGTACGAAAACCTACTCGACAAAATCGTAACGGTTACAGCAAAGCAGTTCTCCGCTTATACTGAGAAAAGCGCGAAAAAGTTATAAACACTAATTCACCCCCCTCTTAATGTTTCTGAACGATCCAACAACAGTTACGATCATGACCATTATATCAGAAACGACGCCCTTCGAATTATTTATAGATACAGTAGTAGAACACGTGAAAGACCTGTATCTTCTTTATATAAACTTGTGCGGTGGAGGAGCCTCAAACCCTCGGCCCCATGCTAACACTCTTGGCGCCATTCCGTCACGTACCAAGCATACCGCATATAACTAAGAGATGGATAGTTTGGAATTACATATATTTTGCTCTTCTCCCTGTCCTTAAATAGCTAATCGTTAGCAAAGGGCCCCATTCTTGGAGATGGAACAGGTGGTGTGGGGGGAAAGAAGGCAATGTGATCGTGTCTCCCTCAGTTGTCTTGATCTCCCATGGCGTCTTCCCTGGCGGGACCTTTCCACATTGGGTACTGCTTTCTGCATCGTTCGTTCCTGTCGAATTGTCCAGTCCAAGAGATTCTCGGGGCCTTCTTCTAGAGTTAGCTAGTCGGTATCTACTGAGGAAGCACTGGCCTTTCCAGGTTTAAGCGCTGGATTCCTCGCGCGTTGCATCATGAGTTTAGCTTCTCTCTTCTTACGAGACTTTTGGTTCTACTAGGAATGAACGGTCGGCCACTCGTTCTGTGAGAGGATATTTTTTGAGGCATGGATTTCTTGGACTGTATCGAGAAAATGGATGGGAAGCAACTTCGGCCGTGAAATCTTTGCACGGACCAAGACATCAAATTGGGTAGAGAGAGCCCATGTGGGCGGAAATGGACGCAAGCTACGTGTCCGGATATGAAAACGGAGTCCATTTCGAGGGATGGTGACCCGACGAAACAACAACAACAAAAAAACGATGATGATGTGCGTCGAAGTGAAAGGCAATGATGATCTGATCCGATCCCACTGGGATGTTGTCTGAACCGTCCTCCGCGATTCATGCCGAAAGCGAGGGCTAACCTCGTCTGCCTTTAAATGTATGAATATTAGAGAGGCATTGGCTGAAGGGAATCGCTTTGTCACGTCGATGCTACTAAAAATTGCAAAGATTAAAGGTCATCGTTAGTTAACACGTGACGAGGGCTTTTGATATCTGTCACCAGTGAATAGGGGAGGGGGAGGCCATTCAAGCATGAACAAAAAGACCACACCACTGGTTTGATCGTGAGTCCCGTGAAAGCCTCACGAAAAATGAGTGTCGACTAAAGATGTGGAACGGTCCGATCGGTTAAAACTATTACCAGAGGAAAAGGGACAGAATACACAGTGCCTTTGGAGAGAAAGAAGATTTTTTTTTTTTTTAAATATATGAATATTCGTGATGCGTGGGCATAATAATCTCTACGACGTTCTGTGTGGTGACGACGAGCCTTGGAGTCGTAGTTTGATTGATGCATCCGAGTGGTGAATGGAGGAGGAGGGCATGATGATCACGAGGGAGGAATTTGTCCAAGTTTCAATGCAGTGCCCTCCTCCTTGGATCAACAAACAAAGAGTTCTCCTAAAACGAGGATTATCGGATTATGCAATCGCCAATGTTAGCCTCCTCCTCTTCCTCCTCCTCCTGAGAGTCCCAAGTAAAAGAAACAAAACTACTCCTACTCCTACTACTCATCTTTGGCAAGTACTTAATATGATAATGATGAAAATATAATAATAATAAAACCTCGGAAAGCATGTCCGCAGCTGGGGGAAACGACAACCCGACAAACACCAAGATCAAGGAATTTCTTCTGCTGGGAGGAGGATAGTTATGAAATCCAACCTCCTTTTAAAAAACTAATGGTAATAATCAACCCATCATCCCCTTGTTGTTAATTTTAATAATCCGTTTTCCCCTTTGACTACTGCTACTTTCATTTCCTGCCATTTATATTTGATATACTTCCCCGTGAGGGGAGCTTACAGATCACATGCACATTTGAATATCTGTCTTCTTCACCCCTCCCTCACTCCCTCCGCTCCGCTTCTTCCGGTCATAAGTCGGCAATAATCGTCCGAAACTTTTGGGGACTTCCATTCCAGTGCCCTGTGTACGTACTCGTTTCATGCCGAACCGGGTTGCTGCTGCATGCACTACACTTTTTCTTTTGAACTCTATTCGGGCTGTCGTTGTTGCAGGGCGAGGATGGATTCCTGCTGTGTCGGCGTTAGGACTCGCCCCCACTTGCCGCGAGAGGTCATCCGTTGTAACCGGGCTGTCGCCATACAGGATCGGGGAGGATTCCTTGGCCAAAGAGTAGGAGGGAGCCTCAAGTGCAGCAGATTCTGCGGCGACCAGTCCATCAAAAAGGTATTGAGGACGGAGAAGAAGGTCAGGAGAGTGAAGCCGGGGTTCGCCTCTGCTCTTCTTACATCACCCAACAACGCCGTCCAAACGTTGGTGAGAGTGCAGCCAACTTTTGATCTCTTTTTTCGGCTATTTGATTTTGTTTCCATTTGAGGATGTGTTGTTGATTTATGTTGTTAGAAGACCATAAAGGGACCACTGTATAGCAGCCACCGGGTGAGGACTGACCCAAAGAATGTGGCTGCCATCATATTGGGAGGAGGGGCCGGGACTCAACTCTTCCCCCTCACAAGGAGAGCCGCCACCCCCGCTGTAAGAAACAGACATGCTTCATAAAGGACACGAAAAACTTCGGTGTATATATATGCGCGGCGATGTGTAATGGATCGGGAGTTATAATGGGTGTGGTATGCTTGGTCAGGTTCCCGTCGGCGGATGCTACAAGCTGATAGACATACCCATGAGCAACTGCATCAACAGCGGCATCAACAAGATCTTTGTCTTGACCCAATTCAACTCTGCCTCCCTCAATCGCCACCTTTCTCGCACTTACTTTGGGAACGGTGTCAACTTTGGAGATGGGTTCGTGGAGGTACAACGTCACGGATACACTTGATTTGCTTGTTGTGCGAATTACAAATGGAGACTGCTGAGAAAGTGTGTGTTGGGACTCGCAGGTTCTTGCAGCAACTCAAACTCCAGGGGAAGCAGGGAAGAATTGGTTCCAAGGGACAGCTGACGCTGTTCGGCAATTCACTTGGGTGTTCGAGGTTTGGTTAGACTTCCACTTGGTTTAGTTGTCGTCTCCATGGGAGTCGTGTGACATTCTTCAAATCGTGCAGGACGCTAAGAACAGAAACATTGAAAACATACTGATCTTAGCCGGTGACCATCTGTACCGCATGGACTATATGGACTTTGTCCAGGTTTGTGGCATAACAAAGGAGTTCGGTAGTTTCATTTAGTTAGGAGTTTGGAGTTGTTGAGACAATATGCTTGGTCGATCGATCTGCAGAATCATATTGACAGGAATGCCGAGATATCTGTTTCGTGTGCTCCAGTGGGAGAAAGGTTTGTGTTCCTGTTACTGAATTATTCTTCATCTCTACTTTACCCCAAGACACTGTTCTTCTAAACTCACATGGCTATTCTAGCCGAGCATCCGACTACGGATTGGTGAAGATTGATAGCCGGGGCCGAATCACTCAATTCCGTGAAAAGCCCGAGGGATCTGATCTGAAAGCCATGGTAAGCACCGAGGCACCTCCATCTACAGCGCATTTCTAATATTAGTTCTCGACTCAACTTGCTTTATGCTCGTTGCAGAAAGTAGATACGAGTATGCTTGGTTTGTCGCAGAAAGAATCTTTGGAGAACCCATACATAGCTTCCATGGGAGTATATGTGTTCAAGACCCGCACGTTGTTGAAACTTCTGACACACAGGTTTCCTGCCGCGAATGACTTCGGATCTGAAATCATTCCGGGAGCTGTAAGGGAGCATGATGTCCAGGTAATGAAATGATATCATAGACGTTAAGGGACGAGCAGAATCGCGATGATGGAGTCTTAACGCATGTGAATCTACAGGCATATATCTTCAGGGACTACTGGGAGGACATCGGGACCATAAAGTCCTTTTACAATGCAAATCTGGCCCTTGCAGAAGAGGTGCTCACATCATGATTTGGTTTTTAGTCATAAGTTCCATGGTAGTTCTGCAAGAGTGAAAAGGGATTCTCATCATCTGTGCGCACAGGTCCCGAAGTTTGAGTTCTATGACCCCAAGACTCCATTCTTCACCTCTCCGAGGTTCCTGCCCCCGACCAAGATCGATAACTGCAAGGTGAGACGGTCAGCTTCTGATGTTCCTCCTCGATTCCCCTTCTGCCGTTTTGTTTGGGGAGGGTTCCCTGGTCTGATTTGAAAGCATGCCTTTTGATTCCATAACACAGATCAAGGATGCGATAATCTCCCATGGCTGCTTCCTACGGGAGTGTCTCATTGAACATTCAATAGTCGGCGAATGCTCTCGCCTAGATTATGGAGTCGAGCTTAAGGTACATGGCTTTTCCTGGGGATTTGAATCTGCAGGTCAGGCATCATCTCCGATCATCGTGATCACCTCGCTGACTTTTCTTGCATGCACTCCTCAGGATTCAATCATGATGGGTGCGGACTATTACCAGACCGAGTCCGAAATAGCATCCCTTCTCGCAGAAGGGAAAGTCCCCATCGGGATCGGAAGAAACACAAAGATAAGGAACTGCATCATCGACAAGAATGCCAAGATCGGGAAAAACGTGATCATCGCGAACAAAGACGTAAGTTTTCGCGAGGATTCCTGTTACTTCCAACTCTCCTCAATCCCAGTTGGTACTGTGAAACTCAAAAAGGCATACTGAACTGTGTCTCAGGGAGTTCAAGAAGCAGATAGACCGGAAGAGGGATTCTACATTCGATCGGGAATAACCATAATTCTCGAGAAGGCGACAATCGAGGATGGGACTGTCATATAAAAAAGATGTACTTTGAATGCTACAAAACTAGGAAATACAGCGGGCAACAGTTCTGAATCATACATGTAATAGAGACACCGAACTTGCCGGATCCGATCATTCCTACCATGTTGTAAATTCAGTGAGATAGTGAAATGCAATCTACCTTTTTTTTGGTTATGAAAACAAGAGCATCCGGCGTTAATGGTGAAATGAAGAAGGAAAAAAAGCAACTACGTGGCATCGTGGGCCCATTCCAGAAAGCGATGCAGTCCAATTAGGCTGGGCTTGTAACGCACGAAAGGCCCATTCATTTGGATATGGACCTGACGTTGATATCCCTATCGGCGGCAATTGTACAAGAAGGAAAACCCTAGTCGGGGGGGAAGTCTTGATAAACCCTACAATTCCCGGTGGCGGCGACGGTGGTGGTTTGGGACAAGGAAGATGGGGAAGGTGAAGGGCAAGCACCGACTGGACAAGTTCTACAGGCTAGCGAAGGAGCATGGCTACAGATCCCGAGCCTCATGGAAACTCATCCAGCTCGACTCCAAGCACGACTTCCTCCGCTCCTCCCGCGCCGTCCTCGACCTCTGCGCCGCCCCCGGCGGTTGGATGCAGGTCGCCGTCCAGCGTGTCCCCGTTGCCAGTCTCGTCCTCGGCATCGATCTCGTCCCTATCGCGCCCATTCGTGGCGCCATCTCCTTCGAGGGCGACATCACCCGTCCCGAGTGTAAGGCCGGGATCAAGCGCGTCATGGGGGAGCGTGGAGTTAGGGCTTTCGACCTCGTGTTGCATGATGGATCGCCGAATGTTGGTGGTGCATGGGCGCAGGAGGCCGTTAGTCAGAACGCTCTTGTGATCGATGCAGTCAAGCTCGCTACTCAGTTTCTTGCGCCCAAGGGTAACTTTGTTACCAAGGTATACTATTTTTTTTTGTGAATTCTTGACGATTGTTGAAGAAAGTCCAGATCTTTAGGAAGACAGGGAGATGTTTGGCTAATATTTATGTCTTTTTTTATTAGGTTTTCAGGTCACAAGACTATAATGCTGTCCTCTATTGTCTGAAACAGGTAGAATACATTCCCGGCCCTATTCTTTGTTGAAAAAGAAGTTTTTATGCTCATGTCCGTGTTAGATATCATTTGGAAATGACGGTTTCGTTTGTTGGATTGGCTTCTAGTTGTTCGAGAAGGTTGAGGTCGATAAGCCCGCGGCTAGTCGGTCCACTTCTGCTGAGATATTTGTCTTAGGTTTGAAGTACAAAGCCCCAGCAAAAATTGATCCAAGATTACTCGATTTTAAGCATTTGTTTCAAGGACCCATTGACCCTCCCAAGAAGGTAGATGTTTCATTATATTTAGTAGTACTGTCTTGGTCCATTTCCATGTTCATTTACTGTTGCTAATGATCTCATTGGAATTGATCTCGTGTCACAGGTGGTGGATGTTCTCAGAGGAACAAAACAAAAGAGACACCGAGATGGGTAAACATTCTTTCGGTGATGTGTGAATCTGACTGCTACACATCCTTGGCATGTTTCTTCACCAAGACGTCTACTCATTATCTGGTGTTGTAGGTATGAAGACGGAGATGTGACTTTAAGGAAAGTATCATCAGCTGCCGACTTTATTTGGTCGGATACTCCGCTGGAGATCCTTGGTTCAGTCTCAACCATATCTTTTGATGATCCTGCTAGTTTACCTTTCAAGGAGCACAATCTCACTACCCAAGAGGTAATATGCTGATATGCTGAGTTTTTCAATTTTTAATATTGCAACTTACTGTGCTTATTTTCCTTGATAATAATTTGGTTATCCTCTACTGGTGTACAGGTCAAACTGTTATGTGAGGATCTTCGTGTATTGGGAAAGCAAGACTTCAAGCATCTTTTGAAGTAAGTATTGTGATCAATAAATTTGTTCTCTCTCAACTACTCTGCCGACATATTGTCCTTGGACGTTGCTGTGTTATTGGTGAATGTTATGGGAAAATGTCTTGTATGCAGGTGGAGAATGCACATCAGGAAGGCATTTGCTCCTACAAAGGAGACTGATTCAACTAGCAAAGTAGTTGAGAGTGATAACAAGGAAGATGAAGATGACAGGATACTCAATGAAATGGAGGAGATGCAAGATGCCTTGGATCGCAAGAAGAAGCGTAAGAAGAAGCTCCTAGCTAAAAGACGAGCAAAGGTTTCGTGGAATGCTTTTTGCATTTTCCGGAGATTGTACTTCTGATCAATGCATCAAGAGTGATTTTATCATTCTTCATATACTGACATTGTCGACTCTTTCAGGACAAGGCAAGGAAGGCTACAGGTATGCAAGTTGATGCTTTAGAAGATGGTTATATCGACGAAGAGTTGTTTTCGCTCTCATCTATCAAGGTAGTACTTTTACCCACTCTACTGTACCACTCCCTAATTGATTTACTCCTACTCCACTAGATACCTGGATGGAGATGACAATTTTTTTTTTTTTTGTTCATTGTCCAGGGGAAGAAAGAGTTGGTAGCACTTGACACTACCAATCTTGATGAGGAGGCAAGTCTGCGAGGAAGTGATGACGAAGACGCCACGAAGGAAACCGAGGAGCCGTCTTCCAGCGATGTTGATTCTGATGAAGAGCGCAGGAGGTGCATGTTTCTTTCTGGTTCATAATGGTGGTTCCTTCTATTTGGAGAATTCAATTTGAAAATATTCTCATGTGGTAGATATGATGAAAAATTGGAAGAGTTCCTTGACCAAGCATACGAACGATTTGCATCGAGAAAGGAGGGTAGTACAAAACAGAGGAAGCGTGCCAAACA